>CM062818.1:686692532-687292532 GCA_031772625.1 Pinus tabuliformis
TGGGTTTGGTCCTCTTTCTTGCCTTCATGCAGAACTTCTGCTGAAATGGTTATGTGTAGGTAGTTTGAACTCTTCTACCTTGATCATTGATCCAAGGTGGCTCAAACCAATGTGAAGTCATCTGCTCCACAAAAATTTCATTTGTACCTATTTGAAAGGCTGCCAACAACAAATATTAACAACAACATGCATACAAATGATGGACTAGATAACAAGCCCACAAAACATGCCTTTAAACAAATGGCTCTTCAAGTCAAGCATGTAGAAAAAGACCATTAGGACTCTTTTTCAAAAGATGAAACACCTCATCATTATCTCCATTTGGAGACCAAGTTAACTTCTCCCAAGTCAACATGGCATCACATGCATGTCAAAGCAATCAACCTTACAAGTTAATTACACATACATGTTCAAAACAAGGAAATCATCATCCTTGTGTTCATGCATCTCATGCTCATGCATGCATTTCATCCTTCAACTTTCACTTAAGCACACTATACTTTCGAAGCTGAAATGAAATATAATATAGATGCATCAATAGACATGCAATCTCAATCTGATAAGAACTCTAACCATTCCTTACCAATCCCTTTCAAAGGTACTACCTCTATCTGCACATTAGCATCATCATGTGAATCATTCTAAGACACATCATTCATCGAAGCTTCACTTCCATTTCTACCATGTTCTCTTTCCACTTTCTTCAGCTTTTGTGAAAGCATTGCTAGATTCAAATTCCAACATTTTGCAGCAAGATGCCCTTGCTTATGGTAGTAAGTGCACTGCATGTGCATTCTCTTGACATCATGATTTGTCTTGTCCAATGGACCTTTGGTTGATTTCTTGTTTTCCTTCTTTTTCTTCCAGTATGTGGCCATTATCTTACAACATCTAGAACATCATGGTTATCCAAACCACAAAAGGAACATGCAATTCTTTTCCCATACATATGTCGAAATTTATCATGCTTTTCACACTCAAAGGAAAATGTTTAGAACCAGATTTATACCTTTCTCTTTCACCTTTATTGCCTTCATGAGGAGGTCAAGCAAATGAAGAAGTGGCTCCCTTTGGAACACCATCAATCTCTTCAAGGCTGTTAGAGTCTCCCCAACTCTCTGGTTCAAGTGTGTGCTTCTGAACACCTACAATGCAACTCCCTCTTGGAGTTGTTTCAATGGCCTTCATGGTAGCTTTGGAACTCTCTCCATAAGCTTGTCCATAGCCAAGACCCAAATACTTAGGCCTCTCATCAATCATTATTGGCTCAACAATACCTTGTGCATGTCTATCCAAGCCTTTTCCTTCATAGCCCAACTTGGACGTTAGCTTGGAACCTATGCCTCTAGTATGTTTTTCAAAAGAACCAATATAAGCATCCTTAGAGGAATTTGAAGAAAAACTGGAATGGTTTACCTCTTCTTCAAGCTGATACTTGACTAAGGCTTCTTGGGAGAAAAAGAACTGTGTCTCCAACTCATGCATCCTTTTCAAGTTCATATTTGCAATATGAAGTTGCCTCTCCATTTCCTGCAGCTTGTCAGCAAGCAACTGTTTCTCTTCCTTCATGGAATTCAGCTACATTCTAAGCATGCTGCTCTTCCTTCCATCCTCATACATTTCTGTCACCATATCCATCATGGTGGACAATTCTTGCTTCATGTCTTCATCAAAGAATCTTGTAAAGGGAGCAGAATTTGAGGACCCACTTGTAGAATTTGTCATTATGATAATGAACAAAAAAAATTCAACAAGATAAATAAAGAGCTTATTTAAGCAACCTTTTGCAACAAACCTCTTGTGATTTAAGGACTACCTTGAGGCCCTTTGGGATGGAAGAATTCCTTCAGCTCTCTTCCTTCTTGTCCTTCCTGGACTGAGCTATCAGTAGCTCTCCCTTTACCTCTGCAAACTCAAACAATAGTCAGTCTACAAAGCAAGAATACAATCAGCCTCTTGTTGTTCAACACATTTCAAATAAGAAGTCTTTTCTTTGTCAATCAAGCATTCTGATATAACCTTCCTTGAAGGTGGAGTTAATCAATCTTAAGCTCTGATAGCACTTGATCTGAAAATGGGGCACTTAGGCTTCTTGTCTAACTTACAAAAACCTCTCCCACTTCCAAAGCTTTAAATTTTTCCTAAGTCTTATTGATTAAACAATGCGGAATTAAGAAATGCCTAAAAATAGATGTGTATGCTTGTATTTGTTTTTGACTAATTACATGCTTTAATTTCTATTGTTGTGTTGTAAGTTGATGTGCTTAAACTGATATATAAATGCATATAACAGTAAATAAAATAGTAGAGACAATGCAGCAGTAAAACACACATAGAAATAACAATTTAATTAGGAGTTCACCCACAACTCTTGGGCTACATCTCATTGGGCTCTAGTCAACTCAACTAGGCTATCTAGGATTATGGTATAAGTCTTTTTTACAAGCTCTTAGCTTAACTCCTACTATTCTACACAGACACAGTAGGTTCAGACACCATTTTATCCCTTGGCTCTTGAAGCTCTGACTCTTTGCTCTATCTCTTGGCTCTGGCTCTTGGCTCTTGGTTTTGGCTCTTGGCTCTTGGTTCTGGCTCTTTGGCTTTGACTCTGGCTCTTCGGCTCTGGCTCTGGGCTCTGGCTCTTTGGCTCTAGCTTCTTTCTACCTTCTATCAGTTTATATCTCGTTGGGATTTTCACTTGAACTCCAAGTGACTCCCTTGGCTGTTTTTTTGCTTCTGCGCTACCTCCTTCACCTCAGCCTCCTACTTTGGCTTCATTGTCAGCAACAAAACAACCTCAGAAACCCACAACAATCAACAACAACCAAAAACTCCATGTTTCTGCTGTTCTATGGCCTTTTAAGCCAAATCGGTGCTATTTTTTTGTTTTCCCTTTCGGGCTCTCTGTCTTCCCGCTTTGGTCCGCTCAGATCCCCTTCTGATCATTAGCAATAATTGCTAAATGCCCTTGGGGATGGGTGCCACCTGTTCGGTAACAGATGAGTCTGTTGGGTTTGTCAAATTCCTGAAACGGCCATTTTTTGTTAACACAGAGAAACACTGCAAAAACACGGGAAGTCCTCCAAAACACTGTTCATCCGGACTTCAGATATCCATAATTGTGCTTTATAACATCATTGGGTCCACCTACAATAGCTATCACAAGTGGCTTCAGCCCTGTTCCAAGGTTTCCCTTCGTATTTTAAAAATACATTAAAAACATTAAAAATCTGGAAAATGACCTTATGGCAGATTTTAAAATAAAATGCATTTGCATATTGGAACCCTTTCAAGTTCGGTTTCTTCGGATTGCATATATATATAACATATAGCCCACTCCTTCTAATGTGCCGACGTGATATTTCTATGTGACAAGTTGCAATCACAAATCGCACAAGCCCGAGGTCTTTCCCATATGATAGGGTCTATGCCAGTGCCGATTGTGATCTACCAATATCGGCGATCGTGGTATCGCATCGGCCTAGTCCCATCGCATGTTATGCCTCTGAATACCTCCGCCTGTCATTGCCAATGCAATATGTTGATTGGATCTGGACCGTTGATCGGCCAGATTCGATGACTCATGTGAAAACATTGTTCAAGCCTCCGATAAGCTCGATTTCATGGTTTTCTTCATGTTTTTGGGTTCCAATAGTGTTATCCTTCAAGTCTAAAACTTCTCCTTTTGCACTAGTTTTGACCTTTTAGGAGATTTTGAACACTTTAAGATTCAAAGGGTTATCCAGGATCCATTTTTGGATCAAATATACATAATGGAAAATAGATAATACATGTCAGGTGGTGATGTTCAAATTATACATCATCCCTCCTAAGAGAAACATTGAGAATTTATCATCCATATAACCTAGAAAGACAGGGTCATTGGGCTATAAGAAGAACCCCTAAAATATGCTAAGAGCACTGACCTATAGGAATAAAAGAGCAGGGATTAAATACGAGAAGCCAACCTGGTTGGATAGAAATTCATCGAACCTAGTTTCCATTATACCTACATTCATCAAGATATACAAAGTAATAAGTCCCAACATTACCTGGAATATAGTTTAAGAGTACCTCTTACTGAGGAGGAAGAGCCAAATGGACAAAACATTCAAAGATACTTGCATGTGGAAAATAAACCAACTACCATGCTCCTATAGACCATTCATGAAATTTTAGCGTCAGTAATGAGCTCATAGTAGTGTAATAAATTTTGGAAAGAAAATCCAAATGAAAATAAGGACACTCAAAAGGAGCAAGCCCTGAGATAAATACAATTAGAGGGTGAACTGAGTAGTACTCTAATCACTGTGTAATAAAAAAAAGTGAGAAACAAATTTTGATTTTCCTTTTGTCAGCACCTATATGAGGGATCACTTTCCTAAGGGAATGGAACCCTATGTCGCATTGGAAAAGGACATACCAAGAATCCACCAACACCTGGGAACTGAAGAGATAAGAAAATAGAATTCGTGAGGGCTTAAACCAAACTAAATTAACAAAATTAGAAAATTATTTTTCCTATTCGAATAATTGTGGAAGCGGGTTGTCTCATTACTGAAAGAGGGGTCTCACAGGTATTGGACGCTAGTATCACAATCTCGTTGTTATCACAACAATACCATAGGTGGAGCAACATAAGAAAAGAAAACAAAAACAAACAAACCCAAATGTTATTAAAAATCTCATGTATAAAGTGTATACCAAGAATTTTGTTTCAAATCTTACCACACATCCTTTAGAGAACGTCCCATAGTTTTGAAATACCATGAACACCATAGAAATATGTTGAAAAAGTCCAGTTGCTAAAATGATAGAAATTTTTCTTAATGGTATCCTCTAAGCATGACATATATTTACCAAATTGAAGAACCCTCAAAATTGTAGTAGCAGCACGTTTCAAATGGAAATGGCAAGGTTAAACAAGTGGAGTATACTATCAAACTAATTTAGGGTTTAAGGAGTCAATCCTAAGGATGTAAGCAATCATTGGATGTAACAATTTTAATCTCTACTATTGGATGAGAACCAAAGTGATAGGACAAGTGAAGAACACGTGATAATGGGTGAATACCCTTGCAATAGGATTCCACATCATGTCTTGGTTTGAGAGAATGTGTTACCATACAAGCCATGAGACAATGTTAATGATCAACCCCATAAAACTACTATGAAATTTCATATAAACTTGTAATATATCACATAAACCTTATATTGCCAAAGTTTTATATATTAAAATAGGAGGGTACATTAAGAACCTTAGCTCCATTCTGAATATACAATTGATGTGTGTATAAATATTTCCATGGGAAGACGTGATAGTGCATATGTAGGATAAATACCTTTACAAGAGCTCCAACAATAAATTATAGTGAGGAGGGTGCAACTAAATAAATGAAATACATATCCTTGAATATATTTAGTTCTTAATATATAGAAATTAAAACTAATACTTATGAAGTTAACTAAGGGCACCCAATACCAGCTCCCAGTATTTTGATTTTCCCATTGTTTTAGTTAATGGTACCAACCTTCATAAGGATATTTATGTCTATTTTTGTGTTAGAAAAAAAAGTATGGAGGAATGCAGTATGTGACACATTTAAAATATCCCTTTCCTCTCGTTGACCTTCCCCTATTTCAGTAGCTTGATATTATGTAGCTTTCACATGTTGTTCTGGTAACTCAAGAGATGGAATTCAAGGAGGAGATAGGGGTTTCTCCTCCATAATCCTTTTTCTCTTTCTTGTATAAAACCTCTTTACCTCGAGAACTGGAACGCAATTTTCTATTAGCAAGGCTTTCTTTTTTCTTATGGTCTGAATATATGAGGTCGTTTTTTCTGGGATCTTGGGGGTCTAAACAGGATTATTTAGTTTTCTTTTCTTGCTACCAGTTTTGGACTTAGGAGAGAGAGACTCTATAAATCCTCCCCATAACAAGAAATTATGCCAAGTAATGTTAACTTTTTTTAAGTCATTTACAATCAGAAGTTTAATCAGGTGTTTATGGAAAACATTGTGAGGGGATGCATCTGGTTTAGCCTACGCCCTTCCTAACAGTTTTCTTTGACTCATTAGAAAAATGAAAGGGACATTCATTCTAACTTGTCCACAAACATGAGAAAGAAACCTAAAGTGATAAATGTTGAGCCTATTGAAATGTCCCTCACAAGTAAAATAAGCTTGAGTTATGCTAAGGATTTGGTCCCACATAGATTTGAGATAGGATCTCTACACTCATAGATGTCATATATTTATTTGTGTTCATCCTTTAAAAAGAAGGGGATATCGATGCCTGCCAAAGTTCAACTTTTAAACTAGCGATCCCCATCCACCAAGAGGCCTGTAGCCTTTGCAATCATTTCCTTTATCACTAGAAAGGAGATGCTAGCAATTACGACTTCTTGGATATCAAAACCCTCTCCAAATGTCAGAGCCACCCCATCGTGGATGCCATCACACCAAAAAATAAATCCTACTAGCCTTGTCGTCGAAACTACTCTTGAAGTTATGGGATGAATTCAAGAGGCTCAGGACCCTCAATCTCTCCTTTGTGCAGTCGACCACTTTCCCCCATAACTGCCAACACTAAAAAAAAATAGAATAAAAGAGAAGATTTGTTTCATGCCTATGAAGGGAGCTTTAATTGATATTTACCTCAAATGAAAATAATACCATTACATGATAATCCTACGGTGAATCCATTCACATTAAATATCATGCTTAGACAAGAAAAGTGAAAATAAAAATCTGGTATAATTGCAATCATGCATTCATGCCACCGATCATACCATCAATTTGATAATGATTATGACCCTTTGGCGGTGAAAATTTAAACAAATTTTAATTTTGAAAAAAATAAATAACATTTCATACCAATTAATTTATTAGTGCCATCTGTGAAATGATGCTAGGCTGCATGGAAAACTGATGTGTCAGCACTCACCTTTCCAAAAATTTAAATCTCTACTGAAATTTGATTTGTCAACACCTTCATTTGATATTTTTTCAATTAGCACTGACAATTTAACTGTCACTGCACCTGAATTTTTTAATGAAAACTTAAGACCATTGAAACCTCTAGTTTGAAACTAAACTTTGATAACAACCAGATCCAACGAGAATTCTATCACCTTAGGGGGCAACAAGAGCCCTCGCAGAATAAATGCCTAGTACAACATGATAGGAACTTTTAAATGTAATCTGATTTAAAAATTAAGTACAAATTTTTGACTTATTTGAAATACAAATTGATTCCAAGTTATTGGAAAAAATGTTCTTTTCCAAATTTATTTTTTTATTGACTCTGAAAACTGAAATAAAATAGTCTTTTCACACTATAATAATCATCTATCAAAATCTTAGGGCCTTCTCTTTGGGCTTCAAATTCTTCAAAATTCTATCCAAACCTGCAAAAATTTAAAAGTAAAGTGGATATATACAATGAAATGATGAAATATCACTTTTCAAGGGAGATAGTGTTTAAGAAAACTTCTATTTACCAGACCTCTAGGAAAAAGTTATCCTTTTAAGTCTTGTAAAATGAAGGTGTTCTTGCCATGGGATGCAACAATCTAATAAGGGCCCTTCCAGATATGGTAAAATTTACCATGTTTTCCTTTATCTTCAATTCTAGCATCCCATTTGTGAACTGTATCATGAACTTGAAAATTATCCTCAGTGTTTTTTTCAACAACCCTTTTCATCCTTTCTTGAAAAAGTTTAGCCTGATCATACACCTTCTCCCTCATTTCCTAAAATTCAATAAGTTGATTTATCCTTCTTTCGATATGATTGGGCTCTTACCCTTTTTATTTTAAATATTTGATGACTTGTATCCCAAGTGGAATAGGAAAGGTCACTTCTATGCCATATACTAGCTGAAAGGGTGTAGTCCCAATTGATCTCTTAGTGCTAATCCGGTCTTCCCATAATGCAAATTTCATTTTTGCATGCCAAGACTTCTTGTTATCCTTCATCAATTTTATGATGATCCTTACCAAACCCTTATTTTAATATTCTGCCAGTCCATTACCTTGAGGGTAATAGAATGTGGAATGACTTAGGGATATATTATAATCATCACAAAATTTGATCATCCTCTTAGAATTGAAATCTTGTGCATTGCTAGCTATAACTCTTCTCAAGCTACCAAATCTAGAAATAATATTTTCTAAAAATTGAATAACAACAATGTCAATATCTTTCCTAGTTCATAAAGATTTAATCCCCTTTGTGAAATAATTTGTGCCTGTCAAAATCCATTTATGTTGTGGTAAGGATATTGGGTTGAATTTCTATAATAAAATCAAGGCCCCACTGTTGAAATGGTGCCTCAATAGAAATGGTCTTTAATGGTAATGATACCAACTTGGACTATCCTTTAAATATTTGACATTCATGATAGGATGCAACTTCCTTTTGAGCATCTGAAAAAAAATTTATCCAACAAAATCATGGTCTTAGAATTTTATTAACATGCACCTTCCAATAATGATGGCCCCCACACACACCTTGATGGAATTCCTTTAGCATTTTTTTCTTCATATTCAAGTAAAAATTTCAAGAGTAAACCTTCTAGGTCATTCCAAAATAAATACCCATCTAAAATACAAAATTGTATAGCTTTAAGTTTTACAAATCTAACTCAGGTTTTACTAGTTCTAGGTGGAGCTTTTAAGTTCTACAATACTTAAACAACATCATTGTACCATGATGAATTTTTGAATTTTTTAGATACTAGAAATTTTTTTCTATCAGCAACGTTATTTGAGTCCTCTAAAATTAGGTTTATTCCAAGATTTTCACAATTTTTTTTATTCATTAATTTGGATAGGCTTTGACCTTTGATCAGCTTGGTTTGCTTGATTTGCAAGTCATATTATAGAAAATTTACCATCCACTTCCCCCATTTTCCATCACTATCTGGATGACTTAAAATATCTTTGACTACGTGGTTGGGCACATAAGAAACAATATGAGAATGTAAGACATAAAATTTATTAAATCATTTAATACCTTTATCAATTCATAGGCCTATTTTTCTATGATGCCATACTTTTGTTCATACTCTCTCAATCCCTTGCTATAAAGGATATGGGATGTTCATAACCATCCGCATTCGTTTGAAGAAAAACTCTTGAAATTGTATGCTAAGAAGCAAAGGATAAAACCAAAAACTCCTTTGAAATGTTTGGGCTAACTAGGATAGGGGCTTGAGTTAGAACATCTTTAATCCCTTCAAAATATTCTTTAGTCGAGGTTGTCCACTTAATTTCACTGTCTTTCTTCAACATATTATTAATCATCTTTAAAATTTTAGTGAAATTAGGAATGAATCTTCTCAAAAAGTTTACCTTACCAAGAAAGGATTGTATTTCCTTTTTACTCCTTGGAAACTCAATGTTTTGCATAACTTCCATTTTGTTGGGATCAATTCGAATACCATCTTTGGACACCATGTGCCCCAAAAAATTTCCCTCTTTCATAGTAAAAGTTGACTTTTTCAGATTCAAGGAGATACCAAACTTTCTCTATTTTGAAAAAACTTGTTTAAGATGGTTCAAATGATCAACGTTAGATTTAGAATAAATCGCTATGTTGTCCAGATACCCCACAACAAACTTATTATTTTCCTCAACAAATTGTATGTCCATTTCCCTCTAAAATGTCGCATCAACATTCATGAGATGAAAGGTATCTTTGAGTACATAAAAGCACCCCAAGGATTAATAAAAGAAGTCTTATTTTGGTCCTTTGGATGAACCAAAATCTGATTGTACCCTAAAAAACCATCCAACATATAAATTCTCTTAGCGCCAACTACACTCTACAGTATATTCTCCATTTTAGCAAGGGGGTAGTTATCCTCCGAAGAATCCTTATTGAGATTTTGAAAATCCAAGGATAACCTGATTTCTCCACACATCTCTTTGACTGGAACAAGATGAGAAATCCATTGAGAAAACACTAATGGAACAATTATCTTGGCAGTAAGCAATCCTTTCAGGTCTTTCTCTATTAATGGAAACAACCATGGATTAATCCTTCTAAGCTTTTGTTTGAAATATTTCTCTTTCTCTTTGAGTGGAATAATATTTTGAATAAAATCTTTGTCACACACCTTTAAATCCTCATATCTCCAAGAAAAACATCTAAAAATTCTCGCAATAATTCTGCATATTTTTTTTTTTCTCTTCATTCAAATAATTAGAAACCTTGACAAAGTTAGGATCTTTTTCTGTTCCCAAATTATAATCTTGTATCTCACAGTCAACGGGAAAAATCCTAGGATTAACAACAACATCATTACTATAAAATAACCTTTCTAAGGGAACCAAACCTCTAGGAATAAGATTATTGCATAACTGAATAATTTCTTGTCTAGTTATAGTATTCAGAAAGTCATCTTAATCTGCATCAAAGTCTATCAGAACACCTTCATCTTCATCAAGAGGTGTACTTGCAAATTCATCGAACATTTCTAAAATCATTTTGATTCGTTGGTCATCCTAAAAAACGTGACAATTATTGATATCGTTAGAATAGAGGGCCTATGGATAACATTTATTTCATACTTCCTATTTGGATAAATAGTAATTTTAAAGTCATTAGAAGAAATAGCCAAGGAGTTTTCTGTACCATTTTCTTCTCTAGAAACAACAAAAATTTTATGTTCTAAGAAGAAATTATCCAACAGGTCCCATACCTCATTTCGATAAGCCCTCATCCTCAGATGTTTAGACTGATATGTACCATTGAATTGATTTAGAACCAACTCAGAGTCTTCGAAGACATGAATTATTTTTTCTTTCTATTCTATAAGCAAATTCAATCCAATAATCAAAGCCTCATACTCTACAATGTTTTTAGTGCATTCAAAATAGAATTTCAAGGAGTGTAACTGACTGCTACAATCTGGTGGAATAATCCAAATACCTGCCCCTAAACCATCCTTGCAACTGGAGCCATCAAAATGCATGTTCAATATCTCGTTATCATTAGTTTTCTATACCCTTTCTTCCTGAACTTTATGTTTGATCTATTGTTGTTTGTCTTCTTCAAAGTGAAAATCATTATAGAAAATTACAGAACTAAGGTCACTGTCAACTACATAAATAGGATGATTCTCACATTGGTTTTGATTACTAACAATATATTCCATCTGAATCTCTTTGTACAAACTTATATATTCACAAAAAATAGGGATAAAGGCATAAGCCATGTCCATTTAAAGAGTACCCACCAACTTGTCTACCCATGATTGCGATAACACCATTCCAAACCATGCAAGAATATCAACTACTACCACATCGATCACCATACACTTGGCAAGGATTTAGGTGAGTATCATAACTAGGTTGTTGAATAGTCCCAAACAGTTAACCTTTCTTTGAGTGAACAAAAAATAAATCCTTAAAAGCTATGGTGATATCAAGCCTTAAATTTTCCATGACAAACTTAGGTGTCAAATTATGTCATGCTCATGAGTCCAACATAATGTTATGAATGATCATGTCATGAATGTTAAAAGTAATGTAAAAAGGAGAAACATAACAATTTAATTTGGTTACATAATTACTAAAAATGAATTCAGGAGCATCATCTTGTATACCTAGAGAATCTTGAGTGTTAATATTCGATGAATGAGCTTCCTTTGATCCCTTAAGCATTTTAATGATTTTTTCTTTATATTTTGCATTCTTTAGTAATTCAGAAAATGTTATTGGGATTTTAATCTTATCGTTTTCATTTTTCTAATCTAAAGGGTGGCTAGACCTTCTATAATTCCTTCCCATATTTCTTGGATTCATCAACTCTCTTAGGTATACCTTTCTTTGGATCTTCTTATGGCTGTTCTAAAGGAGCATTAGGTAGAGGAGGCTTGACTATGATTATTTTTCCTCTAAGATTATGTTGTCTTTAAAAATCAACAATTGTGTTGTTATTGCCTTGCTAATATACCAGTGATTCAACCATTAACTGAAGGTTATTTTTTTCTTATGACAACAAGGTTGATTGTTCACACTCTTCTTTAGTTAGGTATACCTAGTTAACATCCTCGTCAAGACAATTTACTTGTTCTTCATCTTCCTCTACATTTTCCTCATCCATAAAATTTTGTGGCAAAGGAGGTCTCATGGCCTACTGATCTCTAGGGCCTTTCTGATCTCTTTGCTAAACATGAGGGCCTAGAGGACTTCTGCAGTTGGAAATTATGATTTGGGGTTGGGGCTCACCCTTGGGAGGAGTTAACTTATCAACCAACTTTTCCATTTTTACATCATGATATCAAACTTGGTATTTGTAGAAGAAGAGTTCTCATCCTTGGCACCTTTTCTTTCCATTCTCATTTCCATCTTCTTGGATAGAAAAATGTTTTTTACCCCTACATAATTATTGTACATGTTTGCCAATGTAGAATAATTCCTTTCTCTTAACTGAAAAGAAAATTCGTAATAAAATGCATTAGGATAATGGAACATATTTAATTCAAGAGGGGATTTAATATTATTTGGAATTGCATTATATATCTTACTAAACCCTTAAGAAAACTTTTTCACTGTTTCTCTTGGGCTTCTCTTGAAATTATCATGTTCAACGAAGATTTGTAAAAGAATTTTTGTATCCTCTCATCTTCCAAGAAAAAGCTAGTCAATATGTTGAAAATTTGCGATACCTCCTCTTGGAATTCCTTTGAACCAATCTTTCACTTCTCTTGAGAAGCCTTGTGCAAACAACCTCATCTTGACATCGTCATCATCTTCCTCTTCCATATCTATGGAGTCATTAAACTTATCCAATTGTTTTCAAGCTGTAAAACCTCCCTTTCCATCAAATTGGATTAAGTTTTGGCCATAATTTTGAGGAAGGTGATGCAATTGACCTGGAAGATAAAAGGGAGCATATCTAGCATCCAAAGTTACTTGAAATGAAGTTGAAGTAACTACAATTCTAGGGATTTGAATTGTAGATGAAAATGGAATAGAAACTAATGTAGTATAAATCAAAGGAGAAGTAGTACGAAATATAATAGCAGTAGATGCAGATGAAAAGGGTGGAGTAGGGAAAGAAAAAGAGACTGACTTTGACAAAGCCAATTGTACCTCTTGAATAAGGTATTCCAATCTCCTTCCTTTCAAAAATTTAATTTTATCTATATGAGTAAGAGTTCTTATGTATTCCAATTATTGTTTGAGCCTAAAGATCAAAATACCCCAAAAAATATCTTGATCTTCTTGTGATAAATTGGGCTCTTGAAGAAAAATCTATAGAATATAAGAATTAAATTTTCTTTCATCAAATACATTGTCTAAAAGATCAAATTCTGACTTTGATCTAAACAAGGTTTGCTCAAATTTAATGGAAAATTGGATATCTTGTATGGAATTAACCTCTTTAGGTTAACAAAAAGATCTTCTTGAAGGAATAATACCTAGTTCTTATGTTGATATTCTCTTCCTTAAAATCTTCTTTGAACTTGAGAAAGGCTTTGGTGGATTAGCACCAGGATGTCTCCTATTCTAAACTCATTTATGAGCAAGAACTTCTGAGTGGAGTCACATTTCAAATAGTGGAGTCACCACGTGAGGGAAAACTTGATTTGGTTTGATCCTTGTTCACCATCAATGATCAGATCTAGAACTTAATCTTTCTTTCCCATGGATTATTTAACATTTCATTCCCTGACAACGATTCTTATATGTTATCACTCAAAAAATTTCCTTGGTTATGGAAAGAAAATAACCAAGGAGACCTTTAAACCATTTTGGGATTGGAAGCTAGTCTGTCAATCTAGAGAGGGATTTATCCTTAACTCTACTACTCAAGGTCATTGTAGTATCAAGTTACTAATATAATGATTGGCTAGATTTAGTGTGTAACAAATGAATTTGGTTTGGAAATAAAAGAAAGGGACCACTAGGCATGGAGTCTTTGACAAAAACAAATACTTGCTAATCACAAATTACATGAACCAGTAGAAACAAAAGCAAGATAGATTATGATTTATTTGACATGTTATCGTCAAGAGATGGTAGAAGACTATAGAAAATAAACATAAAAAGTAGAGGAAAATGATTTCTCCAAATGATATTTGGGCTGGAAAATACATAAGTATTTCAAATAACATGAACATGAGCATTCAATATGAATTCCAATTCATATAAATTTATTCAAATGTTGAAGATTGATATTCAAAGGTATGGCTAATGAGATGGTAAACGCAATAGAAAACAAAGAGGAAATCATTCACACATGAAACTCTAAAACTACACATATAAGACTTCTTATAGAAAAATATATTAATTTCAATTTCTATAGAAATGCACAAAGATTTTCCAAAAAATACAAACTCTAAGTTTTTTTTTTTTCCGAAGAAAAAGCAAAACTTTTTATTAAGAAGCATAAAAAGTTTACATTCTGATGAGGTCTTGAGCCGATCTAAGGGCTCGTTGGTTGCTGTTTTGTTCTACATTGTGTGCTGTTACAACTGTTATATCCAACAAAAACTGTACAGTTCTCCTCCCGGCTGGAGGCATAAATAAACATCAGTTTGAAGACACTTCAGGCTCTGGGGTCTCCTTCGTTGAAGGAAAACAACCCCTTACAGAAAATTTAAAAAGTCTAGTTATAACAGAAGACATATATACTGCATATATGATAGACTGTTCTGCTGAAATAGCTCATGTAAAAGGAAAATAATAACCGTGAGAAAGTATATATAAACAGTGGACATAAAAACCAGCAAAAATATCCGAGAAAACTGCTGTCAAAAATAATATAAAAGCTGTAGTCATTGTGGCAGAGCATAAGGGGGCTGATGAGAAATGTGTGACTGCCCCTGTCTGATCTCTTCTACTGTCCAGCTGCCCAGATCCTGTTGTAGACCAGCCTTAGAAAGCTGATCCGCGTCTTCATTTTTATCCCTGTAAATGTGGCAGATGGTAAACTTATTAAAAGATGACTTTAAAAAAGTAATTTCTTCCACAAGAGTCTTCAATATCTGATTTTGACAAGATGCATTTCCATTGACCCATTTTATAACATTTAGTGAATCCCCAAAGATTTGGATTGAGTTGATATTTCTGTGAAGAAGCCAGCATAAGAGAAGGCGCAAAGCAGACAGTTCAGCATAGTTATTTGTGCCTGTACCCAGCCCTACAGATGCTTTTAAAGAGTGTTCTGAATTTATGTGGATGCACAAGCCCGCTCCAGCCTTATTGTTTTGGGATGCCCCATCAAAAAAAGCCCACGGAATGCCCTCCTGTATGATGATTTGCTTTTGATTATTTTTAGGATTTTTGGCTTCAGGGGGCGGAATGGCTGAGTATATAGCAGCAACATTGGTAGCAGTGATGGAAGTGGGGATGTCCTTGTCTTGAAACAGGCTTTTGTTTCTAGCAAGCCAAACTCCCCAAAAGAAGATAAGGGGCAAGTTTCTCATGTTCCCCTCCGGATAGTTATGCCACCATTTCCTCCAGGCCGCTTCCATAGGATCAGGACCCCACTGAGCTTTTACCTTGAGCAGAACAGTAATCTCCTCCCATATCTTTTTTGAGACTGCACAGGTTGAAAAAAGATGATTGATGGTTTCCTCTTCAGACTTGCACAAAGGGCATCGCCCAGGCCCAACTAGAAACCTGGCTTGTAATATGTCCCAGGTTGGGATCTTCCTTTTTAAAATGCACCATAGAAAGAGCCTAGCTTTTGCTGGGCATTTGAGTTTCCAAATGTTTTTAGCCCACCAATCTGGAACTCCCCAACCCTTCTTTCCCATTAGGTAAGAGTATCCGTCTTTTGGGGAATAGTCCCCAGTTTTGCCTTGAGCCCACATCAAGCGATCTGGTTCCTCTTTGATCCTGACATTTGAGCGTTGCAATTCTTTGGTGTAAACCTCCCACTCGTTCTTCCATCTGACATTTATTCCTAAGTCTTCAACACTCTGCCATGCCTGTCCCCAAAAGGTAGACTGACCGACTTTCTCCACCTGATTGAGGTTGGTAATTCCTATGCTGTCTAGATGTCTAAGAAGCCCTGGTGACAGGGCATAAGCTTCATTGCACCCTACCCAGGGATCTCTGCCAATTCTGATCTGTCTTCCATCGCCCACTTTCCAAGCTAATCCTTGCTCAATCACTGAAAAGGCTTCCACCGTGGCCTTCCATATGGCGGAGATATTCTTTAACTTCTTGTCCTGACTCCTAATCCACTCTTCCAAAGGGACTGGATCGATGTACTTCCTTTTCACCACCCTTGTCCACAGATTCTCCATAGTTATTAATCTCCAACCAGATTTTGCTGCTAGTGATAGGCTGAACTCAGGGAGTCTTTTTATTCCCCATCCTCCCCAATCTTTTGGTCTAGCTACTTTGTCCCAGGCTACCCAGGGTAAAACCGAGGACTCATTTGTTCCTGCCCATAGAAATCTACAACAAATTCTTCTGATTTTCTCCATCACTCCTTTGGGTATCCAAGTCAAGGCAGCCCAGTATACTGGGATGGCTAACAGTACTGATTTGATGAGGGTCAATCTGCCAGCTCTGGAGAGCCACCTGAAGCTCCAGTGTGAAATTCTGGCTTCTATCTTTGCTATAAGCCAGTTCCAATCCTCTTTTTTATATGCTGCTGGCTTTAGCCAAAAACCCAGATATTTGAAAGGGGAGTCCAGAGGTTGAAGGGGGAAAGGGAATAGATTAGCCATTCTATTCCTTTCTCTTCTTTCAAAATCTGCCACACAGACTTGAGATTTTCTAGAATTTATCTGCATTCCAGTAGCTTTCAAAAATAGATCGAAAATGCATTTTAACTCCTTAAGTTCATTGAGAGATCCATTGGTAAAAATCAATATATCATCGACAAAAAGTAAATGAGTGATGAATAGATTAATTGCTACCTCAATACCTTTTACCTTCTCCTCTCTTCTGGCTTTGTGAATCAATCTGCTTAGCCCTTCTGCCACAAGAAGAAATAGGAGAGGGGATAACGGACAACCTTGCCTGAGGCCTCTTTGGCTGTTAAAAAATGGGGATGCTGCTCCATTGATCAATACTGCAAAACTGACATTTGAGATGCAACCCATAATCCAGCTAATAAAAGAATAATTGAAGCCCACATGAGTAAGCAGCATCCGGAGATAGAGCCAGCTTATTCTGTCATATGCTTTGGAGAGATCGATTTTGAGTACTGCTCCCTTCTTTTTCTTCAATCTGACACTATGAATAACCTCCTGGGCTACTCCAATTGCTTCATGAATTTGTCTTCCATCCAGGAAACCAAATTGTTCCATTGATATATTTCTTGACAGGATAGGAACAATTCTGAGAGCAATGACCTTTGCTATAATCTTATAAATACAATTACATAAGGAGATTGGTCTGAAGTCTTCAAAGCTCTCCGGATCATCCTTCTTAGGAATGAGAGCAATAAAGGTAGAATTGAAGGGTCTGTAGACTTCTCCTTTCTGTCTTGACTCTTCAACTACCTCAGTAATTTCAGAGCCTATTAGATCAAAAAAGTGGAGAAAAAGTTCTATGGTCCAGCCATCGGGACCTGGACTTTTATCCTTACCCATAAGCTTCATGGCTGCTTCAACCTCCTCCTTGGAAACCGGGATTGTAAGTTCTTCTGCTTCATCCTCCTCAATGAATCTTGGGAAGCATTGTGCTGTTCTTATAACTTCTGCAATGGTAGCCTCTCCCGGATCAGAGAAGATTTTCTGGAAATGTCTCTGTCCTAAACCAGATAGCCCTGGGAAAGAGTTGACTTCCCTCCCTTCTTCATCTTTAAGACTCCAAATAGTATTTACCGATTTCCTGCCTTTGGCAAAGTTGTGGAAAAACCTAGTATTTTCATCCCCTGATTTTAGCCAAATAGCCCTACTCTTAAGTCTCCACTCTTCTTCCTTGTCCAAGAGGATTTTGTTTTGCAGCTTCTCCAGATGCAGGATTCTGTCCTTTGAGGCCTGCGAGGAGTAACCATCTACCTCAATGCTTTCCATCTGCTTCAGCTCCTCCCTGAGTCTATTCAATTCTTCATCTTGTTTCAGTTTCCTGTCCTTTGCCCAGGAGATTGTAGCTTTCTTGAGTCTTTTGAGATTCTCCATGAACAGGAAGCACTTATCCTCTCCTGTATTGTGAACTGGGTGGATCCAAGTTTCCTTAAACAGGTTACTGTAAGAAGGGTCTTGGAGCCAAGATGTATTGAACTTAAAAGGGGCGGGTGGTTTAGGGGGAGGAAGAGTAAGATCCAAAAAAACAGGGAAATGATCCGAATTCCCTACTTCCTCAACCCACTGTCTGAGAATAGGAGCTTTGGAAGCTAAAGACTCGGATAACAGAAAACGGTCTAGTCTTTTGGCGATCCGGTCCTCCCCTGTCCTTCGGTTCCTCCAAGTAGGCTTTAGTTTGATCGGGGAAGGATCTATGAGATTGTTTTCCGTTAATAGATTAAAGAAGAAAGCTGTGAGGGGATCTTCTCTAGCTGATGGACCCCATGCTTCTGCTCTGCCAATGGAGAAGTTAAAATCACCCCCCATAATCAACGAGGAGGATTTCAAAACCGATTTTGACATCAATTCGTTCCAAAAAGTTTCCCTGCCCTGACAAGGCCCATAGATATTAACTATAGTGATGGGAAAGGTGAAATCGGGAGAAATAACCTCCATTCCCATAACCTGTTTCATCCCCCATTGGTTAATGACCTTAACCCGCCCTTCTTTGATTCCAATAGCAATGCCCCCCGAGTGTCCAGATGAATCAATAGCAGAAAAGCTCCATCCTGGCAGAAGGGTTTTTAGCATGGATTCAATCTCCGAGGCCTTCCCCAAGGTTTCTTGTAAAAAAATAACATCAGCTTTTGAATTAAGGATCCACTCTTTCAAGGCCAGTTTTTTAGGTTTGCTGGCCAAACCTCTGCAGTTCCAGGTCGTCAAGATCATTTTATAACACCAACAGGGGGTTGCACTGCTCTAAGAACCCCGGGGATAGAATATTGTTTGCCATCTGCAACATCCAGCTTGGCTTTAAGTTTGGCCTTGGACATGTCCGATTTCCTACCTCTCTTGTTTTTAATACAGCACTGAGAGGGAGACTGTCCCAACCCTCCAATAGCCCCCGGAAGAACAGGCTTCCCTCCCAAGGATCTCAGGTTGTAAGGGCAGGGGGTACGAGATGCAGGTTGAGAAAGGGGAGGCCAGTTTTCTTCACAGTTTATATCAAGGGACGGTAGAGCCTCAGAGATAGTGTCTACATCCGGGGAGATCACCTCATGTTCCATTTTTTCTTTAATGTTATTTAATTTAGTTGGAATGATAGGAGACGAGACATTCAAAGAAGCTGAAACATGCTCAGGAGAATTACGAAAAGAAACTGGGGTCCCTGAACACATACCCAATTCATCTTCGCCGAGGGGGTTTTGTTCTGCAGTTGTTTCCTTGGCGATCTCCTCCACAGCTTCCGCTTCTTTCGCGATCTCCTCCACAGCTACCGCCGGGTGAGGGTCATTGGCCTGAACCGCCTCTTGCATTTGGACATTTTCAGTCAGTGGGTCCTTTGGTGTCTCCTCGATCTCCATTTCCTCTGTGCCTTGCATCTCCAGATTTTCTTTCTCCTTAGTCATCTGTGAAGGGTTTGGTGCAGATTCTCTGTAGACTGAAGTCCTCCTGAAGCGTCTCCTTCTTCTAAGCTGCGGACAGTCTTTTGCCAGATGCCCGTATTCATGGCAGCGATGGCACCTAAACGGCAAGTGTTCATAGTCTAATAGCTGCTCGAACACATAATCTTTGTACTGTAGATTGATTTTTTGAGCCAAGCCTCTGCTCGGGTTGAGGAGTACCAGCATACGAGCCATCGCTCTGTTTTTCGTCTCCAGAAATGTCATGTCTGCTTCCATGAAAACACCCAGCCTATTCCCAATTGATTTGAAAACAGCTTCTGTCCAAAGAAAGGATGGTAGCCCCGGAGCTCTCACCCAAACTGGGAACTCATCCGTTCTCTCTTTGATTGCATCAAAAAGGGGGGTCCATTTCTTCATCAAGACAGGAATGTTCCCAATGTGCCAGTTCCGGTGATAAACCCATTCTGCCGAATCCTTGTCTATGAAACTGAGCTTAAACCATCCTTTCGCTAAACATTGGGCTTCAAACTGTAATGGTCTATCAGAAACAAAGCAATTCTCACCCCATGCTTGAAGAAATTCCGAGGAAAATTTCTTACCTCTAGCTCTACCGACCAGGGTACAATCTGCAACAGCTAGGGTTTCTTCGATGGAAACCTCCATCCCAAGGACCAGATTACCGTCAATCTCCTGAGATCCAATAGGTCTTTGAGTTTTCCTTTTCGCCCCTTTGCTCCTTAACTCTTCCGCGGATGCCCTAGCTCCCCCGCGCACTTCATTCCGTTCTGGATTCGTCTGAGCAGTGCCCACATGGTGTTCTATCTCCGGCTGTGCTTGATGCTGGCCGACGATGCCGGTGTCGAGATTCCCTAGTGGAAAAAGACCAACTGCCGATCCATCGAGGCCTTCTCGCTCCCCCACAGAAAAGTCACCGTAACCTCCTGCAGAACCTCCTTTTGGTGAGGGGAAGTCTCTTGGCAGAGAGACCCTAGAGAGCGTGGGGAAACCCCCAGGAACCCTTGAATGACCAAAGCCAGAAGAAAGCCCCAACTGCGCTATCTCTTCGAAACCCTTTGAAGGCGCAAACCGGCTTGGAACGGCTTTGCCCTTTGGATCAGAATGAAACCCCTCCTCTTTTGACCCTTCCGCCACATTTTCGCTTCCCACCAGCTTGGAAAAGGCCGGAAGACTGGAATTGAAAACCTCTCTGCCAGAATCCTCACCTTGGAACAGAAACGATGGGTTTTCCGCCTGGGATAATGCTTCCAACCTTGACAGTTCGTAAGCTCCAAAATAATGTTCCACGTTTTGAACAGTGGTATCCTTCCCCCACATGGAGAGGATATCTTCCAATTCTGGGTCCAGGTCTACTAGTTCGGCGGGATTAACCATGGTTAGGTGCCGTTCCAAGGCAAAAACGACAGCCAACAGTCAGAATGCTTTCACACTTACGCGGCTTCTAGTGAGAAACGAAAAGGGGCGGAAAAAACTGCAAACAGCTGTAGTAGAAATTCTTTAAACAAAAAAAACCGATAAAAATCTTGCGCCAGGAAAAAAGGTCCACCTCCACCTGCCAGTCGCCTGGACAAAAGAGAGACCCCTGCGCCTACAGCTGTTCAAGGAACCTGGCTTCGAGCTACCTACCCATGACCTGTGCGAGGTTCCGTTCGGAGCCCTAGATTCGAAACCCTAACCTGCTCAATCGCTCCTCCGCCAAAAAATGTTTTTCTAAGGTCAATCACTATCTGGCTTTTGCCTCGTTAGGTTTGCTTTAGAGTAAATTTCATACAAACTCTAAGTTATCTTTCACTATCGACTTTATAGAACATTCACAAACTATAACCATTGTTTTAGAAAACTTTAATTACAAAGTCTCAAATATTGACATAAATCACTAACTAGAATAAAATACATTGCATAAGGATTTCCTTGGTGCACTTGTTTTGTTTAGTCATTGAACAAAAAAATAAGACGTTGAATTTGGAAGCCGAGTTGTAGCTAAAAAACTGGTTGAGACTGAGGAGAAAATCATTTGATGATATCATGCAACGAAATCTAGAAATGTTGTGTTTCATCCCACAAAATCTGCTCTGCCTTCATCAAAAGAGAAAAATCATCTCATATCTTGGCCTGGATCATCAAATTTTCATTTGGAGTGTGAATCCCTCTTTCATAAGTTTTATCTGCTCCAAACTCCTTATCGTTTCCTCAAAAACATAGTTTTTCCTAATCACTAATAGATTAATTGGCACATATCTTATCGAGATAAAATTCATGAACTACTATGGAATTAACTGTCAGTGCCCACTCAAAATAAAATAAAATTGGCACTGACAATGTACTTGTCATCACTCAGTAAAAATGTTTCCAAAAAAATGTTGACGGACTAAAGATCAACGCTACGATAATACCCTACTTGAGTCTATTTGTAGCCTCGAGAAAAAGGTTTACATTACTTGGTTTCCATTTCATAATATTCTTTGCCTTAGGGCCAGGTTTTCTCCTCTTTTGACATTTGTATTTATTAGAGCTAGAATCTACATCCTCGTTTACCATTAGGTCCCTTAAAGTTGTGTCATCCACATTTATCACTTGATTTTCTTGTTAGAAAATTATATATTATAGAGCAATGGAACACATAAAATATTGCACAAATATAAACACAGAAAACACATAAAACAAGAGAGACATAGATATACATGGTTCACGCAATTTGAGCTATGTCGATGGAGAAAAAGCCAGTCCTTCCTTTTATATTACCCAGCAAAATGAAGAGATACAACCTACAACAGATCCACTTAAATTCCCTCTTCACTCTCACACAATCACCTCTCTCATTCTCGGTCAGAATATAGAACTACATAGCCACAATACAATTCCATCGTATATAGTGAGGGGTTACTTTCTAGGGAAAAAAAACAATAAATTAAACATAACTTCTACCGTCAGATTTCCACCTAATGAACAACCCAGATTGAATACGAAATTACAACATTTTACAAGGAAATTTTACATCTATTTTTAGCTTCGAGGGTGCTGCCTCCAATCCCCCACCAAGCAGGGCCTCCAAATAATCATCATCAGCCCCCCTGGACCCCCCTGGTGGTGCACATAAATAGGTGGCATTGCCACCACATTTTGAAATGGGGTCCAAAGCGGTGATACCTCTGAATAAAGAAGATAGTTAGGTGCCACACCCAACATTTCCAAGTTATGGCTTTGTTAGAGTTCGAGCATAAGCCTCAGGTTTTTTTATTGGCATGGTATGAGGCTTCTTGACACCACAAATTTCAGCTAGAGTGGTTTCATTTAAAATCTCCCTTTCCTCTATTTTAGGTTGACCCTCCCCAATTTAAGTAGGTTGATATTTTGCAGCTTTGACATGTTGTTTTGGTAACTCAGGAGATATAATTTGAGGAGGATATAGGGATGTTTCCTTGATAATCCTTTTCCATGTTCTTGTATAAACCATATTTATCTTAGGAACTAGAAGAAGAGTTTCTATCAATAAGGCTTTTTTTTTTCTTATGGTTGGAATAAATGAGGTTCCTTGTTCATGGATCTTAGAGGTCTAAACATTCTTCCTTATTTTCCTTTTCTTTCTACTAGTTTTGGACATAGGAGAGAATGACTCTACGAACGCCCCTATAAGAAATGATCCTAGGTTCTGTTAACATTTTTCAAATGATTTACAATTAGAAGTTTAATCAGTATTTTCCAGAAAATATAGTGAGGGTACGCATTTGGTTTAGCCCCACCCTTGCTGACATTTTTCATAGACTCATAAGAAAAAAGAAAGGCACATTAAGGATAAATGAAATACATATCCTTGAATAGATTTAGCTCTTAATATATAGGAATGAAAATTGATAATTATGGAGTTAACTAAGGGCATCCAATACCAGCTCCCAGTATTTTGATTTTCCCTATTGTTTTAGTCAATGGTACCAACTTTCATAAGGATGTTTATCTATTTTTGTGTTAGGAAAATAAAAGTTTGGAGGAATGTAGTATGTAACACATTTAAAATCTCCCTTTCCTCCGGTTGACCTTCCCCTATTTCAGTAGCTTGATCTTATGTAGCTTTCACATGTTGTTATGGTAACTCAAGAGATGGAATTGAAGGAGGAGATAGGGGTTTTTCCTCCAGAATCCTTTTACTCTTTCTTGTATTAAACCTCCTAACATCAGGAACTTGAACACAGGTTTCTATCAAGAAGGATTTCTTTTTGCTTATGGTTTGAATAGATGAGGTCATTGTTATGGGATATCAGAGGTCTAAACAATATTATTTAGTTTCCTTTTCCTGCTACTAGTTTTGGACTTAGGAGAGATAGACTTTATGAATCCCCCCATTATAGGAAATTATGCCAAGTTATGTTAGTTTTTTTCAAATTATTTACAATCAGAAGATTTGTTTCATGCCTATGCAGGGAGCTTTAATTAATATTTACCTCAAATGAAAATAATATCATTACATGATAATCTTGTGATGAATCCCTTCACATTAAATCCCATGCTTACACAAGAAAAGTAAAACTAAAAATCCAATATAATCGCAATCATGCATTCATGCCATCGATCATACCATCACTTTGATAATGATTATGACCCTTTAGCAGTGAAAATTTAAACAATATTTCATTTGGAAAAAAAATAACATTTCATACTAATTAATTTAGTAGTGCCATTTGTGAAATGATGATAGGCTACATGGAAAACCGATGTGTCCACGCTCGATTGTCTAGAAAATTAAATCTCTATTGCCATTTGATTTTTCAGCACCTTTGTTTGATTTTTTTCAATTAGCGCTAGCAATTTAACTGTTAGCGCACTTGAATATTTTAATGAAAATTTAAGACCATTGAACCCTCTACTTTGAAACTAAACTTTGATAATAATCAGATCCAATAGGAACACTATCACCTTAGGGGGAAACAAGAGCCCTCGTAGACTAAATGCCTAGTACAACATGATAGAAACTTTTAAACATAATATGATTTCAAACTTAAGTACAAATTTTTGACTTATTTGAAATACAAATTGACTCCAGGTTATTGGAAAAGATGTTCTTTTCCAAATTTATTTATATATAGAGTCTGAAAACTGAAATAAAATAGTCTTTTCACACTCTAATAATAATCTATCACAATCTTAGGGCCTTCTGGTTGGTCTTCAAATTCTTCAAAATTCTATCCAAACCTGCGAAAATTCCAAAGTAAAATGGATATATACAATGAAATGATGAAATATCACTTTTCAAGAGAGATAGTGTTTAAGAAAACTTCTATTTACTAGACCTCCTGGCAAAATTTATCCTTTTAAGTCTTGTAAAATGAAGGTGTTCTTACCATGGGATGCAACAATCTAATAAGGGCCCTTCCAGATATGGTAAAATTTACCATGCTTTCCTTTATCTTCAATTCTAGCATCCGATTTGTGAACTATATCATGAACCTAAAAATTATCCTCCTTGGTGTTTTTGTCAAAAACCTTTTTCATCCTTTCTTGAAAAAGTTGAGCCTGATCATACACCTTCTCCCTTATTTCCTAAAATTCAATAAGCTGATCTATCCTTTTATGGATATGATTAGGCTCTTAGTATTTTTCTTTTAAATATTTCATGACTCATATCCAAAGTGAAATATGAAAGGTTGTTTCTATGCCATATACTAGCTGAAAGGGTGTAGTCCCAATTGATCTCTTAGTACTGATCCGGTTTGCCCATAATGTAAATTTCACGTTTGCATGCCAAGACTTCTTGCTATCCTTCAGCAATTTTGTGATGATCCTTACCAAACTCTTATTTGAATATTCTTCCAATCCATTACCTTGAGGGTAATAGAATCTGGAATGACTTAGGGATATATTATAATCATCACAAAATTTTATCATCCTCTTAGAATTGAAATCTTGTGCATTGCTAGTTATAACTCTTCTCAAGCTACCAAATCTAGAAAGGATATTTTCTAAAAATTGAATAACAACAACGTCAATAGCTTTCCTGGATGGCATAGCTTTAATCCCCTTTGTGAAATAATTTGTTCTTGTCAAAAAAAATTTATTTTGTGGTGAGGATATTGGGTGAATTTCTCTAATAAAATCAAGGCCCCAATGTTGAAATGGTGCCTCAACAGAAATGGTCTTTAATGGTAACGATAACAACTTGGATTATCCTTCAAATATTTGACATTGATGATAGGCTGCAACTTCCTTTTGAGCATCTGAAAAAACTTTTATCCAACAAAATCATGCTCTTAGAATTGTATTAACAGTCGCCTTCCAATAATGATGGCCCCCACACACACCCTGATGGAATTCCTTTAGAATTTTTTTCTTCATATTCAAGTAAAAAGATCAAGAGTAAACCTTCTAGGTCATTCCAAAATAAATGCCCATATGGAATACAAAATTTTATAGCTCTAAGTTTTAAAAATATAACTCGGGTTTTACTAGTTCTAGGTGGAGCTTGTAAATTCTACAATAGATAAACCAAATCACTGTACCGTGAAGAATTTTTTGATTTGTCAGATATTGGAAAATTTGTTCTATGAACAGCATTATCTCATGCCTCTAAAATGAGGTTTATTCCAAGAGTGCCACAATTTTTTCTATTCATAAATTTGGATAGGCCTTGACCTTTGATTAGCTTGGTTTGCTTGATTTGCAATACATATTATAGAAACTTTACTATCCACTTCCTGCTTTTTCCATCAGTATCTGGATGAGTTAAAATATCTTTGACTATGTGGTTGGGCACATAAGAAACAATATGAGAATGTAAGATATAAAATATAAAATCATTTAATGCCTTTACCAATTCATATGCCTATTTTTATATGATGCCATACAATTGTTCAGACTCTCTCAATCCCTTGCTATAAAGGATATGGGATGTTCATAACCATCTGCATTCTTTTGAAGCAAAATTCTTGAAATTGTATGATGAGAAGCAAAGGAGAAAACCAAAAACTCCTTTGAAAAGTTTGGGCTAACTAGGGCAGGGGCTTGAGTTAGAGCATCTTTAATCCCTTCAAAATATTCTTTAGTCAAGGTTCTCCACTTAATTTCACTGTCTTTCTTCAAAACATTAGTAATCATCTTTAAAATCTCAACAAAATTAGGAATGAATCTTCTAAAAAATTTTACCTTACCAAGAAAGGATTGTATTTCTTTTCTACTCTTTGGAAACTCAATTTTCTGTATAGATGCCATTTTGTTGGGATCAATTTGAATACCATCTTTGGACACCATGTGCCCCAAAAAATTTCCCTCTTTAATAGTAAAATTTGACTCTTTCATAGTAAAATTTGACCTTTTTCAGATTCAAGGAGATACCAAATTTTCTGTGTTTTGAAAAAAATTATTTAAGATGTTCAAATGATCAACTTTAGATTTAGAATAAATGGTTATCTCATCCAAATAAACCACAAAAAAACCTATTATTTCCTCAACAAATTCTATGTCCATTTCCCTCTAAAATGTAGCACAAACGTTCATGAGACTGAAAGGCATCTTTGAGTACATAAACACACCCCAAGGAGTCATAAAATAAGTCTTATTCTAGTCCTTCGGATGCACTAAAATCTGATTGTACGCCGAAAAAACATCCAGCATATAAATTATCTTAGCACCAACAACACTCTATAGTATATTGCTCCATTTTAGCAAGGGGATAGTTATCCTCTGAAGAATCCTTATTGAGATTTTCAAAATCCAAGGATAACCTGATTTCTCCACACTTCTCTTTGACTGGAACAAGATGAGCAATCCATTGAGAAAACATTAATGGAACAATTATCTTGGCAGTAAGCAATCTTTTCAGGTCTTTCTCTATTAATGGAAACAACCTTGGATTAATCCTTCTAAGATTTTGTTTGAAATATTTCTCATTCTCTTTGAGTGGAATAATATTTTGAATAAAATCTTTTTCACACACCTTTAAATCCTCATATCTCCAAAAAAAAAATCGAAACATTCTCTCAATAATTTTGCATTTTTTTTTTCTCTTCATTCAAATAATTAGAAACCTTGACAAATTTAGGATCTTTTTCTATTCCCAAATTATAATATTGCATCTCATAGCCAACAGGAAAAATCCTAGGATTAACAACAACATCATTACTATCAAACAACCTTTCTAAGGGAACCAAACCTCTAGGAATAAGATTATTGCTTAACTAAATAATTTCTTGTCCAGTTATAGTATTCAGAAAATCATTTTAATCTACATCCAAGTCTATCATAACACCTTCATCTTCATCAAGAGGTGTACTTGCAAGTTCATCGAACATTTCTAAAATCCTTTTGATTCGTTGGTCATCCTAAAAAACGTGACAATGCTTGATATTGTTAGAATAGAGGGCCTATGGCTAACATTTATTTCATACTTCCTATTTGGATAAATAGGAATTTTAAAGTCACTAGAAGAAATAGCTAGGGAATTTGCTATACCATTTTCTTCTCTAGAAACAACAAAAATTTTATGTTCTAAAAAGAAATTATCAAACAGGTCCCATACCTCATTTCGATAAGCCCTCATCCTCAGATGTTTAGAATAATATGTACCATTGAATTGATTTACAACCAACTTAGAGTCTTCGAAGACATGAATTATTTTCTCTTTCTATTCTGTAAGTACATTCAATCCAATAATTAAAGCCTTGTACTCTGCAATGTTGTTAGTGCATTCAAAATAGAATTTCAAGGAGTGTAACTAACTGCTACAATCTGGTGGAATAATCCAAATACCTTCCCCTGAACCATCCTTGCAACTGGAGCCATCAAAATTCATGCTCAATATCTCGTTATCATCAGTTTTCTATACCTTTTCTTCCTGAACCTTACCTTTGATCTATAATTTTTTGTTTGTCTTCTTCAAAGTGAAAATCATTATAGAAAATTGTAGAACTAAGGTCATTGTCAACTACATAAATATGATGATTCTAAGGTTGGTTTTGACTACTAACAATATATTCCATCTGAATCTCTCTGTGAAAACTTCTATATTCATAAAATATGGATAAAGGCATAAGCCATGTCCATTTAAAGAGTACCCCCCAAATTTTCTACCCATGATTGTGATAACAACATTCCAAACCATGAAGGAATATTAAATACTAACACATCAATCACCATACTCTTGGCAAGGATTTAGGTGAGTATCATATCTAGGTTGTTGAATAGTCCCAAACATTTAACCTTTCTTGAGTCAACAAAAACTAAATCCTTAAAAGGTATAGTGATATTAGGCCCTAAAGTTTCCATGAAAAAACCTAGGCATCAAATTATGTGATGCTCTCGAGCGCAACGAAACATTATGAAGGATCATGTCATGAATGTTAAAAGTAATGTAAAAAGGAGAAACATCATTATTTACTTCAGTTACATAAGGACTAAAAATGAATTTAGGAGCATCATCTTGTATACTTAGAGAATCTTGAGCATTAATATTCGATGAATGACCTTCCTTTGATCCCTTAAGCATTTTAATTATTTTTTATTTATATTTTGCATTCTTTAGCAATTCAGAAAATGATATTTGGATTTTAATCTTATCGATTTGATTTTCTAAGATAAGGGGCAGCTAGACCTTCTGCAATTCCTTCCCATGTTTCTTGGATTCATCAACTCTCTTAGGTATACCTTTCTTTGGATCTTCTTGTGGCTGTTCTAGAGGAGGATTAGGTAGAGGAGGCTTGACTACGATTTTTTTCTCCTAAGATTATGTTGTCTTTAAAAATCAGCAATTGCGTTGTGATAACCCTGTTGATATACCGTTTATTCAACCCTTAATTGAAGGTTTTTTTTTTATTATGACATCCAGGTTGATTGGTCATGCTATTCTTTAGTTAGTTATACCTAGTTACCATCCTTGTCAAGACAAGTTACTTGTTCTTCATCTTCCTCTGCATTTTCCTCATCCATAAAATTTTGTGGCAAAGGAGGTCTCATGGCCCGTTGATCTCTAGGGCATTTTTGATCTCTTTGCTAAACATGAGGGCATGGAGGACTTCTGAAGTTGGGAATTTTTATTTGGGGTTGGGGCTCACCCCTGGGAGGAGTTAACTTATCAACTAACTTTTCCATTTTTTCATGATGATATCAAACTTGGTATATGTATAAGAAGAGTGTTCATCCTTGGCACTTTTTCTTTCAGTCCCCATTTTTATCTTTTTCGATAGAAAAATCTTTTCTACTTCTATGGAATTATTGTACATGTCTACAAATGTAGAATAATTCCTTTCTCTTAACTAAAAAGAAAACTCAACATCAGATGCATCAGGATAATGGAGCATAGTTAATTCAAGAGGGGATTTAATATTAGTTGGAATTTAGTTATATACCTTGCTGAACACTGAAGAAAACTTTTTCACTGTTTCACCTGGGTTTCTCTTCAAATTATCATATTCAGCCAAGATCTGTCAAGGAATTTTTGTATCCTCTCATCTTCTAAGAAAAAGCTACTCAATATGTTGAAAATTTGTAATGCCTCCTCTTGCAAGTCCTTTGAACCACTCTTTCACTTCTCCTAAGAATCTTGGTGCAAACAAACTCATCTTGACATCTTCATCATCTTCCTCTTGTAGATCTATGAAGTCATTAAACTTATCCAACTATTGTTGAGCTATAAAACCTCCCTTTCCATCAAATTGGATTAAGTTTTGGCCATAATTTTGAGGAAGGTGATGCAATTGACCTGGAAGATGAAAGGGAGCATATATAGCATCCAAATACATGAAACGAAGTTGAAGTAACTACAATTCTAGGGATTTGAATAGTAGATGAAAATGGAATAGAAACTAATGTAGTATAAATCAAAGGAGAAGTAGTACGAAATATACTAGCAGTAGATGCAGACAAAAAGGGTGGAGTGGGGAAAGAAAAATAGATGAACTTGGACAAAGCCAACTGTAGCTCCTGAACAAGGTATTCCAATCTCCTTCCTCTCAAAAATTTAACTTGATCTATATGAGTAAGAGTTCTTATGTATTCCAATTTTTGTTTGAGCCCGAAGATCAAAATACCCCAAAAAATATCTTGATCTTCTTGTGATAAATTGGGCTCTTGAAGAAAAATAGCTAGGATATAAGAATTAAATTTTCAGTCATCAAATACATTGTCTAAAAGATTAGATTCTGACTTTGATCTAAACAAGGTTTTCTAAAATTTAACGAAAAAATTGATATCTTCTATTGAATTAACCTCTTTAGGTAAAGAAAAATTTATTCCAAAAGGAATAATACCTACTTCTTCTCTTGATATTTTCTTCCTTAAAAGATTCTTTCAACTTGATAAAGGATTTGGTGGATCAAGACCACGATGTCTCCTAATGTAGACTCATTTATGATCAAGAAATTCCTAGTTGAGTCACCTTTCAAATATTGGAGTAGCCACGTGAAGGCACTTAATCTTTATTTTCCATGGATTATTTAACCTTTCATTCAGTGACAATGATGCATATATGTTATCACTTAAACCTTTTCCTTGGTTATGTAAGGAAAATCACCACGGAAACCTTTAAAACATTTTGGGACTGAAAGCCAGCCCGTCAATTTGGAGAGGGATTTTTCCTTAACTCTACTACTGAAGGTCATTGTTGTATCAAGTCACTAATATGATGATTAGCTAGATTTAGTGTGTAACAAATGAATTTGGTTTGGAAAGAAAATAAAGGGACCATTAGGCGTGGAGTCTTTGACAAAAATAAATACTTGCTAATCACACATTACATGAACCACTAGAAACAAAGGAAAGATAGCTTATGATTTATTTGATAGGTTATCATCAAGATATGGCAAAAGACTATAGAAAACAAACATAAAAAATAGAGGACTATGATTTCTGCAAATGATATTTGGGTTGAAAAAAAGATAAGTATTTCAAATAACATGAACATGAGCATTCAATATGAGTTCCAATTCATATAAATTTATTCAAATGTTGAAGATAGATATTCAAAAGTATGGCTAATGAGATGGTAAACATAGAAGAAAAGAAAGAGGAAATCATTCACACATGAATCCCTAAAACTACACATATAAGATTTCTTATAGAAAAATATATTAATCTCAAATTCTATAGCAATGCACAAAGATTTTCCAAAAAATATGAACTGTGAGTTAGCTTTCACTGTCAACTTTATAGAACATTAACAAACTATAAACATGCTTTTAGAAAACTTTAAATACAGTCTCAAATATTGACATAAATCACTAACTAGAATAAAGCACATTGCATAATGATTTACTTTGTGCACTTTTTTTGTTTAGTCATTAAAAAAAGAGGTAAGACATTGAATTTGGAAGCTGAGTTGTAGCTAAACAATTGGTTGAGACTGAGGCCAAAATCATTTGTTGATAACCTGCAATGAAATCTAGAAATGTTGTGTTTCATCCCACAAAATCTTCTTTGCCTTCATCAAAATAGAAAATTCATCTCATATCTTGGCTTGGATCATCAAATTTCCATTTGGAGTGCGAATCCATATTTCATAAGTTTTATCGGTTCCAAACTCCTTCTCGTTGCCTCAAAAACATAGTTTTTCCCAATCACTAGTAGATTAATTGGCACATATCTTATTGCGATAAAAATCATGAACCATGTGGAATTAAATGTCAGTTCGTACTCAAAATAAAACAAAATTGGCACTGACAATGTACTTGTTAACGCTCAGTAAAAATGTTTCCAAAAATAATGTTGATGGAATAAAGATCAACACTATGATAATACCCTACTCGAGTCTATTTGCGGCCTCGAGAAAAAGGTGTACATTACTTGGTTTCGATTTCGTAATATTCTTGGCCTTCGAGCCAAGTTTTCTCCCCTTTTGACCTTTTTGTTTCTTAGAGCTAGAATCCACATCCCCATTTACCATTAGGTACCTTAAAGGTGTGTCATCCACATCTATCACTTGATTTTCCAAGTTCAGGTTTTGTTAGAGTTCAAACATAAGCCCTACTTTTTTTATTATGGTATGCGACTTTTTGACATCATAAATTTTGGCTACACTGGGTTCATTTAAAACCTCCCTTTCCTCTATTTTAGGTTGACCCTCCCTTATTCCAGTAGGTTGATATTTTGTAGCTTTGACATGTTGTTCTGGTAACTCACGAGATAGAATTCGAGGAGGATGTAGGGATTCTTCCTCCATAATCTTTTTACACGTTCTTGTATAAACCATATTTACCTTAGGAATTGGAAGAAGAGTTTCTATCAGTAAGGCTTTCTTTTTGCTTCTAGTGAGAATAGATGAGGTTCCTTGTTCTGGGAACTTAGTGGTCTAAACATTCTTCTTTAGTTTCCTTTTCTTGCTACTAGTTTTGGACTTAGGAGAGAATGACTTAATGAATCCCCCTATAGGAAAATCTCCTAAGTTCTGTTAACATTTTTCAAATGATTTGCAATCAAAATTTTAATCAGGCTTTTCTGGAAAATATAGTGAGGGGATGCATTTATTTTAACTCGTACCCTTGCTAACATTTTTCTTATACTCATAAGAAAAAGGAAAGGAACATTAATTCTAACCTATCTACAAACATGAGTTAGAAACCTGAAGTGATACATGTTGATCCTGTTCAAATGTCCCTCACATGTAAAATAGGCTTGAGTTATCCTAAGGATTTGGTCCCACTCAGATTTGAGCTAGGATCTCTGCACTCCTAGATGTCATGGCTTGTCTTTGTGTTCATCCTTCAAAAAGAAGGGGATATCAATGCCTTCTAAGGTTAAACTTTTGAACTAGTCATCCCCATCCACTGGGAGGCTTGTAGCCTTTGTAATCATTTCCTTTGTAAGTAGGAAGGAGATGCCAACAATACTAACCCCCTAGCCATCAAAACCTTCTACAAATTCCCAAGCCATTACATCGTAAAATCCATGACACCCAAAATAAAAATACTCCCATCCTACTCGTTGAAATTTCTCTTGAATTTCAGGGATGGCTTCAAGAGCTCCAGGACCCTCAGGATCTCATCTATGTAGTTGACCATTTTTCCCCATAACTACCAGGACTCGGAATAAAACCAACATAAGAGAAAATAGAATTGTTTTCACCCTTATGCAAGGAGCTTTAACTGATATTTACCTCAAAAGGAAATAATAGCATTGTGTGATAATCCTCTGGTAATTCCCTTCGTATTAAATCTTGGGCTTAGACAAGACAGGGGAAAAAACTGATATAATTGCAATCATGCATTCATTCCATAGATCATACCATTAATTTGATAATGGATAGCACCCTTTGGTAGTAGATATTTAAACAACTTTGATTTTGAAAAAATTAAATAACATGTCATACCATTTAATTGATCAACGTCATTTTTCAAATGATGATAGGGTACATGGAAAACTGATGTGCTAATGCTTGCTTGTCAAGAAATTTAAATGTCTAATGACATTCGAATTTCCAGCACCATAGTTTCATATTTTTGAATTACCGTTGACAATTTAACTTTCACCACACATGAAATTTTTAATGAAAACTTAAGACCATTTAACCCTCTACTCTAAAACTAAATTGTGATAACACATGGTAAATAATATCATGATGATTGTAATAACTTATAGCTAGTTATGTTGCATTTAAGATTTTTTTTCATTGTAATATTTTATGACAATGGTCAAGGGATGGACTCCCTTAGAACCATTGATTGAGGGGTGAACACCCTCATGAGCGTTTAATAATAGAAATAGACATTTGTTGGTTTTCACCCTATGAGGATTCTTGGGTATATCGATGTTCAATGATGTGATTGTCTAGTGTGCCATTTTTATGATGTTCATTCCTTACATAGCATGACATTTACATTATCAAACATGTGGTTAACTAATATGGTTAAAGGAATCATGGAAATCATGGAAGGTTATATCATGATGTTTATGATAATATGCTATACGAGTGGTTGTTATGTTATGTTATGTAATGTATTATAACTTCTTATTCCTTTACGAAATAAGACTTTATGTAACGATGATGGTTTTATCTAATAGATAGTAAAGGAATTATAGGATAACTAATTCATAAAGTTATATGCTCGTAAATGCTGGAAAATTCTTCTAACTCCATGCATTTCATATGAGGTTTACCAAAGAATGTTACAATATATATGTGAAATATATTATTATATTTCTTTATAATATTATTATATATTAATCCATTGATTATACATTAAATATTTTATCTTCATTGGTTTTAAAAATTATTTAATTCACTTTTATAAATTGGAAAAGTTAGAAAAACTAGAAACTTAAGCAAAACTCAAAAAAAAAATTACTTGCAATTGCACAAAAATAATTTAAATATTAATATAGTTATCTGATTATATAAAAGCATGTTAATATATTATTAGATATTACTATTAAAATATGTATCAATTATAGTTATGTCATGACACTTCTAATATATTAGTATAATTATATATTTATCTTATAATAATTATATTATAGTTAATATATATTTACTATAAAATTTTATAATATTTTTTAATAGGGATAGTCTAACTTATCGATTAATAGTATTTTTCACTAAAATCGGATAATGTATATAAAAATGATATACGTGTGTGTTAAGCAATAATATATATATATATTTTTGAACAATATTATATAATATGCAATATAAATTAATATTATATATTTGTTTAATTGATGATGATGATGGTTAACCTCCGCTGAGACCAAACATTGGTCTATCGGACCTCAAGAAACAAATTATTTATTTTGATTTAAGATTTTATTCCTATGCTCAAAAAGCTTGGAGAGAAGCCTCCCCAGCTCACTATAATTTTGACATTGTAAAAGGCTAGGAATGTCAGTATTGTAACAAAGATTGTGAAACTGAGATCTAATGTGGTTGTACGCGGGGCACTCTAAGAGGAAGTGGTTTTCATCCTCGATGTTCCTATTCTCACATATATGGAAGATCCTTTCCATCCATGGTGTTTTAGGAACTTCCCAACGACCTGTTTCACTATGGAGCTCATGAGAATTCGTTCTAATCTTTGCTATATTAATTTTATTCTTTGAGCTAGTTAAAATAGAGAGATACTTTTGATCTTCTAGGGTGGGGTTGATGACCTTCTTATAATAACTTAATTTTCTTTTAGCCGCTAAATCTTTCTCACACCACATTTTTTCTTTGGATTGACAGTGAATGGTTGTATTGTTAAGGCACTCCTTGCGATAGGTCACTGGTTCAAATCCCCTGAGTGTTTACCTACGAAAAAATTATAAGTTAATTAATTAATATTATTAGAATAAATACTATAATATATAGTGATTTTTTATATTCTATATTAGTTAATTAAGGTTATTTATTAAAAGATTTGTGTTACTAGTTAATATAGAGTCACTAATATGTTATGATTTATAAAAATAAGTTAATCTAAGTTGATTATAGACTAAATATTGTTTATTTATTTATTTAAAATTTAGTCAATCTACCTTTACGAATTCATAAAGTTAAAAAAGTTGGGAAATTCATGGAAAATTCATTTAAAAAAAATGAGTTTTACTTTCATTTTAACAAAAACACTTTAAATATATCTAGAAATAGAATAATATATAAATAAAATTCAATAATTCAAAAAATCAAATTTGTTAATATAAAATAATATAATAAATACAAAAAATTATAGTGAGAATATTAATTAATACAAGCACCATCAGTAAAACAATCAATTTTCAGTTCGCCATGTTGATTAGAGAATTCTTTAAGCTTCGTTGTTGACACCCTAGAATCTGAGATAATGGGACTAAGCCCGGAGTTTAATGCCGAAATTTATGATACAATTTATTTACAACTTTTTAGAATGAAACAACCAAGAAGTTAACCAGGACTATTTATAGTCGTTAAATTAATGAGGAACAAACTAAATAAAGAATCACATATATTTCCAAATTTTAATAAAATGAAATTCAAACTAACTAATGAGCTACTTTTTAGGAATATTTCTGAAAAGGCCACACCCTTTCCGTCATGAGAATTTAATAATAATACTATGCTATTGATATCAGATAAATCTTGCCTCATAAATAATAAAATATAAAGTAAATCAATTGAAGAAAATATGCCAAAATATATCAATGTGAAGACGCTGAATTTTTTGATAAAATGAGAGCAAAACCTATTGTTTCATTTCATTTATGAAAAAATCACTTTAAAATGTCGAAGATGTAGAAAAATTCATATATATATATCCAGAATGGAAAATAATTGATCAAGACGAACTTGTAGGTAACATTGGCACTTTTGAAGACTAGCACAACACCAAATTGTGAAAATATTATAGTAGTTAGCAATGATATGAAAAAAATATAAGACCTTTTAACAATAGTAATTGATGCAAAAAAATAAATAGTGACCATTAAAAAAGAAGCACACATTAGATGAGCTCAGTTTAATCCTTGTTAGTCATGAAATGATTTTTGTTATCAGCATAAGAGGTAAGTTCTAGTACTCTAGAATAAATGAATTAGAAGAAAAATGACAACTTTCAAACATGTTCCTTTTTCCCTTCCTTCCCATTTGTTTAGTTTTATACCTCCCTTAGGTAGTTGGAGGGCAAAATTGTCTCTTAACAAATTTACGTATAATGTTAAATATCATTGCTTTAATCAAGAGAAGGCATTTAGGAGTGATCATTTTCTTAATTAATTAATTTTGTGGGCCCCCAACTATGGCCATAAAATAGTCATATTAAGCTTGTAAATCCATAATAAAATATAGGAATATGACATTATTGATAACACCACTGTCGTGCTAATCACATGTATAAAGTGACCCAATAATTAAGAATATAAAACGATCTTGTGTCTCTTGTATGCCATAATCATAAAAATATGTAACATGGTCAAGATAAGGTGATGTCCCAAAAATTATACCAATGTTAAAGTCTCAAATAACTACAAGTAAAATAACATAAAATCGCATGATATAAAAAAACTCAAGTAAACTCAAGACCTCCGATTGAACACAAAATGTAGGAGGGCCTCTTATCCTCATTCCTTCATTCTCCTCATATCTCTAGGTGCATGTTAGTGAGGGATATTTTTATTGTCCCTCCTCCTTCAGCTGTAAAAATATCAGAGTGAGTATGAGACGAGGTAGCCTCAGAAGGAGAGTGTACAAGCATAGTGAATGCATGAAATTTTCCCAATGTTAGTTGGCTAAGAGAACCAAAGGGATGTTGGGCATGAAATTATGTAGCATGGGATAGGGAAAAGGGTATACAAGGAGGAACAATGACATGATGCACAAAATGATGAGACAATGTGGGTCAATAATAAAATATTGAGGCAGGTCTGGTAGGGTGGGCCTCAGATCCATCGTTTTGAACTAGTTGTTTCTAGGTTGTCTAAGGCTCAGGAAATTCCATTATAATTGTGTAAGGAAGAGGCATGTTCTGAGATTCATGTGGAGTAGGAGGAGGACCTCCAAGGTAAAAATGATTAGTTTGGGTTAAGCAATGAAACTTCTTATAATCTACAGCAAAATCAACAGAAAATTTGACCTTCTTATTTCTATTTTCTCTCCATGTCATATTATTTTAGTTCTTTTGTTATGCCCTCTTTTATTTCTCCTTTATCCTATGCTAAATAATATCACACTTTATTTTAATCGAAATAAACTCTTGCAGAACCATCAATATTTTGATTTTAAATAAATAATTAAAAAATAAAAGACTATTCAGGACCATGTTTCACATAAATGCTGGAGTATTTTACACGCAAACAGAAGGAAATATGTAATCAAGGAAAGAGGACTATACTTACATGAAATAAAAAATAATGTACTGAAAACATGTATGCTCATAAGATAAATTTGTTGGACGAGTAAAGCATTTACATGTTCTTTGATCAAATATTACAGAACCAAATGCCATAAACTAATGCAAAGTGTTGTAATGTCTAAATAGGCTAATAACACTGAAATGTGTTACCAATCAAGGTATAGTATGGAAGATACGTGCCTCATGAACATCACATGGTTCTATAAAATATGATGATATTATACATTTTTTCTTTTCCTCATAATAGTGATTATATAAATCAATACAAAGAGCACTTGTATACATGATTGAGTACATATCCAATGGAAACATATGTGAGAAGTGATGGTCACTTTCCCAAGAAAATTGGGCTCAATATATTATTTCTTCCAAGAGTGATAAGGAGATGGAAAGTGTTACATATGATGTTGAATGATTCATTATACAAAAAGATCTGTATTTTTTGGGGGAGAGGGGGAAATATTAAAATTATTTTCTTAAAAAAAAATTGGTCGCAAAAAAGATAAGGTGAATGAAAGCATCAATAAAAATTTCCATTACAGGTCAAATAGGGGTGTTGCATGTTGGTGTTGTAGCTGTAGGAACAACAATGTAAGGAAGGGGAGAGAGCATAGAGGAATGATGCTACCATGGTTAACACTATAAGGAAATCAAAATGAATATGACTAGGATGAGAGAGTATCTCTTATTTTGTGCTTGTTCCTAGGTGACTAGTCAACATGAAACAATTATGCAGTTCAAGTGAAGTTGGGGCTTCATTGAATCCATTTATTATTACCTTGGCACATGATATTTCCTAGTGAGTAGCAAAATCTTGTAAAAGAAATATATTTTTTACATAACAAACCAAGAGTGTTCCCTTTTGATTTTCACATAAATGGGATATATTTGCACTGTATATGGAAAAAAATAAAAAACTCTTTCAACCAATGTGACAGGTTGCTAATATGTTTGAAAATAAACATCACATCTTAAATCATATGGAGGCTTAATGGAATTACACTTATCCATGATTAGGGGAGTGTACTATCATTGGTATTATGCTTTGTGTGTAACTATGTGTGGACACCATCATCAGAATAGGGATGATAAAAGGAGCATCGAAACATGATAGAGGTGTGAATGGTTTCACATACTTAAAGTTTCATTTAAAACTAGAATATGAGCCAATATAGGTAGATGCTTGGGTAACTGTGTGTATCAAATGATATCACATGTTTCATATTGTAATAACAAGATTCTCTAGGACAAAGTCATTCCATAGAAAAAAATGGTGGTTGGATTGGTTTTCAAGGGAGCAAGAGATCGACTGAGTCAAATGGTAAATTGTGAGTAACTTAGGGTAGGGCATTTAGGCTAATGATTCATGAGGTTTAAACCTCTCTCTTATGTAGTCATTAAACATAGTAAGAAACTCCAAAATAAGGTCAGCCCATTGCCGGGAGACCAAAAAAAATTAGCAAAGAAGATTTTGACTTGGAAATGGTTGAGGATTTACAATTGTGCAACTCCTATGAAGGCATGTTGCCCAATATATTATTTCAATGAGGGTTCTAGAAAAAGACACTAATATAGATTCATGCATGGTAGTGAATGAACAAGGGAGAAATATAAGGGAGAGAAAAAATGAGAAGGGCTTAACCCACCACTATGTTTAATAGTTCGAAATAAATCATAACCTTCACAAAAGCTTGAATCCCATACCTATGATGGATGTGTCACTCTTCCAAATTCGTTGCAATAATTTATTCTTCTCACTATGAGAACTAAGGAAGGTTTTGAGATCATTTTTTCTATTAATAACTGTTATGAAACCAGCTCACAAAAAGATAGAAAAGAGAGATCCACGCCTTAGAATTCAGCCTCTTCGAGGGGGCAACCTCCTTTACATTACATAAATGAACAATTCTTGGATGATACAAATGACAAAACCTCCTTTCTATATATAGGAGTCTAAGGAGTCACAATATAATCCAGCCGACCTAACAATAATAATATAAAGCCACAAAAATAACAATAGAGGGATTCTATGGGGCACAAAAATAACAATATGGGGGTAATAGGGGCACAACAATATAAATAGGGGGTATAACTACAATAGTAATGGGGTAATCACTAGTATTATAGGGACCCAACATGCCCCTCTCCTTCAAAAAAGTGTTGTCCTCAACGCTTGAGTAGTTCTGGATACTTCTGCATAAAATTCTCATCCTCCCATGTGGAATCTTCAGCGGATAAGTTCTTCCACTTGATAAGATACTCTGAAATTGATCGATTTCGTAGCTGTCGAGTTCTTGTTTCTGTGATTGCTTCCGGTTCCAATATAATTTTTCCTTCCTCGTCAAGTTCTGGCAATATTGTTTGAATTGGGAGCTTGTCACCTATAACCTTCTTTAAACATGAAACATGGAAAACTGGGTGCAATCGAGAAGCTGCAGGAAGCTCCAATTTGTATGCCATAGTACCAATCTTTTGCAACACCTTGTACGGACCATAATACTTTGGTGATAATTTATTATCCTTCTTAGCTTGCTTTAGGGACATTTGCTTATATGGTTGTAGCCGTAGGAATACCCAATCACCTACATCAAAACTTCTTTCACTGCGATGTTGATCTGCCTGTTGTTTCATTCTATTTTGTGCCAACACGAGGTTATCCTTTAAGAGTTGGAGGACTTGTTGTTGATGTTCGATGTGATGTTCCACTGCCTGAACCTTAGAATTTTCTCTTAAATATGATGTGATGGATGGTGGTTGATACCCATAAAGTGCCATAAATGGGGTCATTTTTGTTGCTGTATGGAAGGAAGTGTTATACCACCATTCAGCCAGAGGCAACCATTTGACCCATTGTGTCTGTTTATCAGATACAAAGCAACGAAGATATCCTTCCAAACATTTGTTTACTATCTCAGTTTGCCCATCAGATTGAGGATGATAAGATGAGCTATGAGCTAACTGAGTACCAAGACAAGAAAATAATTCTGTCCAAAAATTTCCAGTGAAAATGGGATCTCTGTCACTTACAATAATCTTTGGGTTTCCATGTAGCTTTTGAATTGTTTCCATAAATGCAGTAGAAACTGTACTGGCTTTAAATGGATGTGATAATGCACAAAAGTGTGCATACTTGGTAAGTCTGTCAACTACCACCATGATGACACTCTTTCCCTCAGACTTGGGTAAACCTGTGATAAAATCCATTGAAACCTCCTCCCAACGTTGGCTTGGAATGGATAAAGGTTGTAATAGACCTGGTGTCTTAATTGTTTCAACTTTATTTTGCTGGCAAACCAAACATTCCGCCACAAACTTTTGAATATCTGATTTAAGGCCATCCCAAAAAAATTCCTTCTTAACCCTGTGGTAAGTTTTTAAAAATCCTGAGTGCCCTCCTAAGGGAGAAGTGTGCAATTCCATAAGAATCTTTTGTTTTAGCTGGGAATTCTTACAGAGGTATAAGCGATCTTTGTACCATAACGAATCATTTTGCCAGCTAAATGTATCAGAAGTACTGGAATCTTGTTGTAGCTTTCGAATAAGTGCCCACACTTCTTCGTCATTCTTCCATTCCTCCCTTGCTTCGTTTATCCAATCTGGTTGGATAATAGAAATGGCACACAACAATGCTTCCACATCCTCATCCTTTCTTGAGAGTGCATCTGCCACCACATTTTGCTTCCCTTTTTTGTAGATGATTTCAAAGTCATAACCCAACATCTTTGTGACCCACTTTTGTTGCTCTTCAGAGGATAATCTTTGTTCTAAAAAGTATTTAAGGCTATCATGATCCGTTTTTACCTTGAAGTGTCTTCCCATTAGGTAGGGTCGCCATTTCTTAAGTGCATGGAGTATTGCCAACATTTCCTTCTCATAAATAGCTTTGCTTAAAAACTTTCCCTTGATTGGACGACTTTCAAAAGCAATGGGTCTTTCATCTTGCATTAGAACAACACCAATTCCATTTCCTGAAGCATCACATTCCACAATAAAGGTTTTTGTGAAGTCCGGTGTAGCTAAGACCGGTGCTTGGCACATTGCCTCTTTAAGATGTTCAAAGGCCTTTGTTGCTTCCGAAGTCCATGAAAATGAATCTTTCTTCAATAATGTTGTTAGAGGTGCTGCTATTCTCCCATAATTCTTAACAAACTTGCGATAATACCCTGTCAACCCAAGAAATCCTCGCAGATGCTTTATGGATGTGGGGATTTTCCATTCCTTAATGGCTTTAATTTTGCTAGGGTCTACCTTAACTCCTTCATGAGATACAATATGACCCAAATATTCCACCTCCTGGACTCCAAAGAAACATTTGGATCTTTTTGCATATAATTGTTTCTCCTCCAATAGTTGTAGCACCCTGTCAACATGTTCAACATGATCCTTCCAAGACTTGTTGTAGATTAGTATATCATCAAAAAATACTAACACAAATTTTCTAAGGAATGGTTTGAAAATTGAATTCATCAAACCTTGAAATGTTGAAGGTGCATTGGTAAGGCCAAAAGGCATGACCAAAAATTCATAATGACCCTCATGAGTTCTAAATGCCGTTTTCGGAATGTCTTCAATCTTCATTCTGATTTGATGATATCCCGAACGAAGATCCAACTTGGTGAAGTAAATTGATCCATGCAATTCATCCAGTAATTCATCAATAACAGGAATGGGGAACTTATCTTTAATAGTGAGCTTGTTGAGCTCCCTATAATCTGGACACATGCGCCATGATCCATCCTTCTTGTGCACCAATACTACTGGAGCTGAGAAAGAACTTTGACTCGGTTGAATTATACCAGCCTCTAGCATTTCTGCAACCATACGTTCAATTTCACTTTTTTGGACATAGGGATATCTGTACGGCCTGATGTTTGGAGGAACACTTCCTGGAATCAGATGAATAGCATGATCATGATCACGCATAGGTGGGAGACCTTTGGGAGTCTCAAATACCTTGGAATGATTGTCCAAGACTTTTTGGAGATCTGGAGAAATAGATGATTCCAATGTGGAAACATCTAGCGAACATAATTGTGCAATTACACCTCTTTGCTCCTTTTTTAGAAGCTTTGTCATGCCATTAGAGCTGATTATCTTTCCTGGTTTCCCTGCAATACCCCTTAATTCAACTTCCTTTCCTTCCACAGAAAATTTCATGAAAAGTTCTTGAAAATTAAAAGCTATTGTACCCAAGGATTGTAGCCATTGGACTCCTAGTACAACATCAGCACCTCCCATTGGAATGGAAAGCATTGGGCTAGTCAATACATATTCTCCCATGGATAGCTTGATATTATGGCACTTTCCAGAACAATTTATTGTTCCTCCATTTGCAATCATCACTTGACACTCTGGTGCTGGATATAGGAAGCAATTCAATTCTTTTGCTACCCTACAATGAATAAAATTGTGGGTGCTTCCTGAATCAATCAACACTATTACCTTTTTCTTCTTGATTTGTCCTTCTATCTTGATGGTTTGAGGAGTGGTAATTCCCGCCAATGCATTACAAGATATGGTCGGATTTATTTGTTCTTCATCTAGGCTTTGTTCCTGGAATATATCCTCTTCTTTTGACCTTTCTTGCTCCTTTTCTTCTTCCTCTTCACAATCTATGTAGAATAATTTCTTCTCAGCACACTTATGACCTTTTGTGTATTTGCTATCACAATTGTAACAAAGCCCTTTTGCTCTTTTTTTTTCCAATTGTTGTGGTGTCAACCTTGTAGGTTGTGGAAGACTATGGGCAACAACACTTCCGTCTTTATAGTTGTGAATGGTATGCTTCCTAGTTGCCATAATTTTGCTTTCCATTTTTCTTGCTAACCTGAATGCCTTCTCTAATGAATCAGGTTCCCAAAGGCGCACATCATGTTGGATATTATCCTTTAAAGACCCTATGAACACATCAATCCTATGCTCCTCTGGAATATCTTTTACCCTTATGTTCAATTTTTGGAACTCCTCAATGTGCTCCATTATTGAACCCTTTTGTTTGAGACTTATCAATTGGCTAAAAAAAGTGTTGCTTTTTGTATCCTCATAATGTGCTATCAATTCTTCCGTAAAAATTGCCCAAGTGATAAATTGTTTACGAGAACAAAGCCATTGATACCATACAAACTGATTTGGTTCCAAATATAAAGTTGCCATACGTACCTTTTGTGTGTTTTGCACATTATTGAGATCGAAGAATTGCTCCATCTGTAATATCCATGTGGCGGGATCCTTGCCATCAAACTTCCTCATATCGATTTTTGGAACATGGTGAGTCTTCGATCCAACATTAGAGTCTATGGAATCATGATTAACATTTCTTTTGTTCTCATCATGAGTTTCCTTTACTACCTTTTCACCATTAGTGACCCTTTCTTGTAGCAACTTCTTCAATTCTTCCATGTCTGTCTTCAAATCTATCTTCAAATTTGCCATCGAATCCTCCATCTTAGCTTCCATGCCCTTTATCTTAGATTCCACGCCATTTACCTTAGCTTCTGTTAGCTTTTGTGAGCGTGACATTTGTTGCACTTGTTCTTGTAATTTTGATATATCATGTAGCATTTCTTCCTCTTCTTCATGAGTCATGCTAGAGCTTTCAGGTTCCTTACTAGGTGTTTGCATTTTCTTTCCTCGGGGCATCAGTTACCGATAATAATGCTTTACTATGCCCTTTGAATTCCGTTAAACCAAGCTTACACAAAAATTTAAAAAAAAAACTACACACCTTTTTTTCACTTTATAGAAGCCTGATATTGAATCTGATGTATCTCTGTAATTTCGAATCATCCAATTCTGAAATTTCTACCTGTAGTAGCCTTCTGCGTCCTCTTTCCAATGCCACAAGTCTGAGCCAAATTGGATTCTCCAAGGAAGAGTTATGTGAAATCTCCCACAGTGACTTACTTTTAGACTGGTTCAGTAGAGCGAACTTGTACGACGTGCCACGAGTCACTGTTTTAACCTTTGAATCTAAAAAACACATACAAGAAACTACAGTCCATCCTCTTTCTGTACCTTCTTACGAAATTTCAATCCGATCCCCAGAGAGAAAGTTATGACGATTTTCCCCAGGTCACCTGTTTTGAATGTAATTCAGGAGTCTGCAAAAATACCAACTTCCTCAGATCATATCTCCGCAAATATCATGCGAAAAGCTCTAAAATTCGGACCCAAGGTTCAGCACGATTTCTTCTCAAATGGGTTTTTTTTGTGACTTCTGAAATGTCACAGAAAAAAAGTTATAGCGAAAATGCCACGATGACCTGTTTGGAGCAGCGAAACCCTAGAATCCAAAGCTCTGATACCAAATGTTATGAAACCAGCTCACAAAAAGATAGAAAAGAGATATCCACGCCTTAGAATTCAGCCTCTTCGAGGGGGCAACCTCCTTTACATTACATAAATGAACAATTCTTGGATGATACAAATGACAAAACCTCCTTTCTATATATAGGAGTCTAAGGAGTCACAATATAATCCAGCCGACCTAACAATAATAATATAAAGCCACAAAAATAACAATAGAGGGATTCTATGGGGCACAGAAATAACAATATGGGGGTAATAGGGGCACAACAATATAAATAGGGGGTATAACTATAATAGTAATGGGGTAATCACTAGTATTATAGGGACCCAACAATAACTATAATGTGTAGGAATAAGTTACATTTGTTTCTCAACTGCCTTGTTCCCATTGCAAATATCAACATGCTCCTCAGACTTTAGTAGAGTTAACACATGTGTTTTTTCTATTAACTTTACTCATTCCTTTGTATGATTTACCCATCACCCCTATGAGTGTTACAAGTTAAAAGTCAACTGAAATTAATTGCTAATGTGTGTGTGTCAAATAGTTGTGACACATACTGCACCATCCCACATTATTGAACAACGTCATGGCATGGTTGTGAGGGCATGTTGACTAAGTTCATGTGGTTAAGCATGTTTTTTTACACATAGATCATGGATGGGCATCCAAATGTATAATAGACATGTGATTGATGCATTAAGAAGGCGATGTCACAAGTATGAGTTTCGTTCTCATTGTTGTGGGGGAGACATGCTTATAACCAAATTTTAGGGCCCATGTCCCAATGCTAAGGCACATTGAATTAAATAATATCTTTATGCTTTTTGTGCCTATACTCTTTGGATAGGGCAAGTTCAAAAATATTTATCATAAGCCACGTCACCATGGCTGATAGATTATATTAGTGTTGATTCCTTTTATGTTATTCATATGTTAGTTTCACTATGAGGCTCTTTCTTTTAAAAAAACTTCACAACACCATTATGCTCCAATGCCCGTGGGCATATATTTTTTTTTTTTTTTTATAATAGTTTGAAATTTTGATAATTTAGTTTCATGAAAAAAAAATCATATATACCTACAGTGGTCTCGATGGTGATTTTTGCAATTCCTACATGGTTTTGAGCATTATGATATCACAAAGAATATTAGCTTAATGAGGAAATATTGAAATGCAAATAATGAAGATGGTGTGCTCACAAAAATGGTATAACCATTGAGCCTATACACATCTTAGTATTTCTATGATAATATAGCTTTCATATCATATATGCACTTTAAAAACACACGTATGATAAAAAAAAGCTTGTTGCAACATCATGTATCCATATAAAAACAAGAATTGTGCAATAATATCATGTCATTGCTCCTTATTTCTCTCGGTCAGCCAAAATTTGTAAGACTTTAAGATTTTAGGATATTTTATGAGAATTATATTTCTAAGTCTCTAACTGAGGAGGAATCATTGAAATAGAGCAATTATTGCACAAATTTATATGGAAGTGGCTCAACATCTCATGACTCCATAAGGAGGGTTGTGTAGATAGGCCATAACTAAGAATTTCTAGATTAATTAGGTAAGAAAGAGGTTTGAATAGTGAGAGAGGGTACAGATGTTTTCGTATAGGGGAAGGAAGCATGGGACACAAGAAAACGAGATAAAACATGATCTATTATGTTTTTGAGTAGAAAAATGATAGGGAGATGTCAAGTTTTATCCATGTCATATGTTGTGAACGAGTAGATAGTCACCACTTTTTCCTGCTCTAAAATAGATACAACGTATAGGAAGTTATTGGTACAACATTTATTGAATTCATTGTTTTTTTTCAATCTTATCAGAAATGGATTAGATTTAAAAAGGGGAAAAAACAATATTGTACTCATAACAATGATAATGAGAGTAAAGTAAAAAAAGAAAGGCAAAGGAAACAAATGAACTATTATAGAATTTTGAAATAAAATTTAAAAATAATAGCAACAAAAAATTCAAAAGAAAAGAGAAAAAATATGTACATAAAATATCAATGAAAATATAGGCCTTAGTTCATTTAGAGGGAAAGAAGGTTTCTTTCAATACTTGTTCAACTTCAAGTACGCAGGTCATTGCAGAAACATACTTTATGACTTCTCTTTATAAGTGTGAATTAGAAACTTTTATAGATGATTCAATAGGAAAGGTAACCCGAGAAGGGAATGATTTTCTTGGATCATTCATGATTACCTTATTAGGTCATAAATCAATAATCCTTTGCACTTTATTATCATTGTTTTTGTTGTAGTTATTATTTTGAGATTCGTGAGGGTAGTTATATGATCGAGCAATGACATCTTTCAAATAATGTAATAGATCATTTTTTTTTTTTCATTTGGACATTGGAAAGTTACTTGTAATGCTTTAGGGTCACCTATAATTCCAATGCGCAACATTACGGTTTCAAATAATTTTCATTCTGATTCCTCCTCAGGTATCTCTTTTCTATTAGATAAATTATTAGGAGAGTAAGAGATTCTGACATGATAAATCCCTTTTGGCTACTTATTTTCCTTAAGTGAAATAATCTCCTTCTTACCAGAGGGCTTCCCTTAGATGAATGAGAAAATTCTCACATCGTCGGAGAATACCTACCATTATTCTTTGTTGTTAGGAAAATGAAGATGATATAGTGATTTTGAAATGGAATCGCACCTCTCAGACATGATCTACTTTTGGGGACTAGAGGCATACATAGCCAAGTGATCAGACAAGGCATTTAATTCCTTGTGAATATGAGTGATATTAAAAGAAAGCAATTTGGACTTTTTTTCATGTAGCTTGAGTATATTTATTGATTAAATTGTTTGAAGGAGAATAGACCTTTTTTATTAAGTTAATAATAAGTTGAGAATCACCAAAAGTGATCAAATTATTGCAAAAAATATTAAGGCCTAATCAATGCCTAAAATAAGGCTTTGAATTCAATGATGTTATTTGTATATTCAAATTCAAGTTTGAAGGAAAATTGATGTATCTTTCCAAGAGGCAAGTACAACACCATAACATAATTGTTTCCTTCATTTGACGATGCACCGTCAAAGTGAATAGTATAGACTTGATCGTCTTGTTTAACAAGGGAAGGAAAATGAGACTATTGTTTACTAAAACAAGAGTAAACACCCAAATCTTCTTGAATGTAATTGACACAGGGATGAGGTAGATTCTCAATATAAATTGAGATTCTTCCTTCCATTAAGAAATTATGATGTTTTCATCTTTATGAAGGGTTATGTGCATGCCATCCAATGACATGTATCCACTTTTCCTAATCTACAAGTTCCTACCAGGAATAATCAAATAGGTGCTTACTGGCATATCTATAACTTGTATGTTACATGTTTCCCTAATTTTAGGATGTGCATATAATACCAATGTAACATATTTGACCTCAATATGTTCATTTTCTGAGAATTATTATAAGGCATCATTTTCTTGGGGTTCTCTATAGAACATTGTAGACCTAACTCATCCATAATTACGTTCTCATGACATTAGGTCCTGACCCACCATTAACCAAAGAAAAAATTGTAATTTTATTGCATACCTTCATTGAGACATAAAAAAGAGGATTTAAACAAAAATACTAGAATATTTATAGTGAATATCGTACCTTCAGGAGATTTATCTTTAGGATGGTTCTCGAGAAAATTAATAAGAGTGGGTATTTTCGCTTCAAGAAAAATTTACAAGTGTTGTTTCTGCTCTATGATAGAAGCTATATAAACAAATGTACCACCACCCTTGATGTTGTACATATACTTTAAAATATTTAATTGAGAATAAATTGATGAAGAAGAGGTAGGAGAATTTACTTTCAAATGTGATGGGGTGGCATTTAACATTTTTTTTCTATTAGCCTCCCTAGAGGGCTTATTTTTGGATTTTTAGATGCGAACAAACTCCTTGTTTTATCCACCATGATTTCATTGTAATATTCCCAATCCAAGGCTACAATTGTGGGCTCGATTATCTTACCAAAAATTCTATCCTACACACTCTACTTAACCTCATAGGTATTTTCCTAAAGGTATTATTCACAAACATTACAGCATGGTCAGGAAGAAGGGTGTTCAGATGATACGCAGAGGAATGGTTTCTAATGAGGGATAAATTAGAAGCTTCAACATGTGGTTGCATTGAAAATTTATTCTCAAAAGAAAGCAATCTATTTCAGATGTCTTGTTTGAGCTGGATAATGTAAGGTAGGTCAGCTTGATTTGTTGAATATTCAAGAAGAAGACTAGTGTAATGTAATTTCTATTTGTATTCTAATAATATATCTTAAGTAGAACCCAAGTTATATGTGTTTTTCTCTTGTAACCTGTGAAAATATGCGGAAGGCATAGTACTGTAATAGTGCATCATGGTCACTTGATTATCTGGATTTATTATCTATGAAATTTGATTATATAATTTAGTGAAATAAAGATTAAAATATCTAATGGTTTCACCCTTCATATAAGAAACATTGTTATATTCATAAAGGAGATCCATAGGGATCTGAGGTTAGACATATCTTGAATTAAAATAGTAACAAAGATCCATCTAGGTGAAGAAGGATATGGGTGGAAGTTCAAGAAAATTGGATACTTATTTCCCCTCCATGAGGTTTAAAAATAGCCCCATGCATGTATCATTATTGTTGGAACCAATATTCTAGCATGCATTAGAAAATGAAATTGAATTTTCATTGTCCATGATGGTAGAATCAAATAATAACTTAGGGAGTTTATCTTTAAATTTTGGAAAAAGTATTATTTTCTAGAATTAGATTTAGGGGAGAAGCCACTTGCCAAGGAGTGGCATTTAGGTCCTCCTCAAATTGAAACAACTCGTACTTCATGATTGCTTTGGTAGGGTTTGTTGTAGATTGAAATTGGTTAAATGGTGAATAAATATTGACAATTTGAATAGAATATGATGAAATTGATGAATAATCTAAGAAAGAGGGAGTATATTGAGAGTAATCTCATGTTCCTATAATGATTTTTCAAGACAAGGAAGTGATCCTAGAAGAACAAACAAATTCTTGACAAAATTGGAGATGAACTTGGGAAGTGAGGATATTCTTTGACCCTTGGACTTCACCCGACATTTTATATTGAAGGTTGAATCCATGGATTCTTCTTGAATCATGAGGTTCATTACTTCATAATCCAGCTACCTTCGATTCACATGATCTATGATATACATTTCTATGGCTTCTCTTCTTTCTTACAATTCAATATGTCAAGCTATAAAAACTTAGGCTTATTCTAATTCAAAAAGAGTGTGACAGTTATCAAGAATGAAATTAATTAATTAATGTGAAATACTCCTTTGATCATATAATTAAGTCGGACTATGTGGATGACTAGGAAATTGAATGTTCATGTAAACAAAAATATTGATATAACTAGGGATTTATGAATCAAATTTATTTTGTAGTATTATCACCAAAAGTATGTTGATGAGAAAAAAAATTAAGATTTTCGACTGACACCGTCAAATATCACTGGGTTGGTGAGATAATGGTATTAGGCCCAAGATTTAATGCCCAAATTTATGATACAATTTATTTACAGCAACTTTTTATAATGAAATAGAGAAAACTATTTATAGTGGCTTTTTATAATAAAGTTGAAAAAGACTATTTATAGTGGTTAAACCAACAAGTAAGAAACTAAATAAAAACTATATATACTGCTAAATTTTAATAAACTCAAATTTAAACAAAATAACAACAAAATAATTAGATAGTTTATAGGAAATAAAAAAAAAAAAATGTGTCATCCCTAAGACTGCAGAAGAATGTTTATAAAGTCTAATATAAATTTAATAATGATTTTATACTATTGATATCAAATAAATATTCTCTAAAACATAAAATATATAAATCAAATTCATTGGAGACAATATGCCCAAATATATCATCTTTCAAAATGTTGATTTTATTGATAAAATGAGAGTACAACATTTTTTTCACTGATTTCTACAAAAAATAGGACTAGAAAATCACTTGAAGATTCCTAAGATGTAACAAAATTTACAAATAGACATCCAAAATGGAAAATAATCAAGAAACTTGAAGTGTTGGGAAACATGGACCCTATCATCCTTGTTTTAAAAAATAAAACCATAATAATCATTTCCACAATGGAAAATACCAATGGGATCAAATTTACCAAATTAGAAAAGGTCCATTGCAAAATAGAATTATAGCAAGGTCGAACGATAGTGAATGAATGAATGAACCCTCTTTCCTTCAATGTAGTCACATTCTTCTCTACAAAGGACGATAGAAAATCACTTTAAAATTCCTAAGATGTAACAAAATTTACACATAGACATCCAAAATGGAAAATAATCAAGAAAGATAAGTGTTGGGCAACATGGACCCTATCCTCCATGTTTTAAAAAATGAAAGCGTAATAATTGTTTCCACAATGGAAAATACCAATGGGATCATAATTTACCCAATTAAAAAAGGTCCATTCCAAAATAGAATTATAGAGAGGCTGAGGATATTGAACTCACCAATCAACCCTCTTTCCTTCAATGTCGTCACATTATTCTCTAGAGAGGAGGATACATTAAATCAAGTGAGAGAATCGATTTCTTATTTTTAACATATTTTTTTGGGATACTCATTGAATAAGAAATAATATGAACCACTCAAGAACTAAGGAAACACTACCAGATCATATTCTGAGAGTAGGAAAACATCAATGAGCTATGAACGCATGGAACATGAAATGAAAACTCGAGCTAATAGCAAACAAATTTGGCTGGAGAAAAAAAAGGACTTTGATTCAATGAAAAAAACTCTCGATATACCATGAATATTGAAAAAATATGCATTCATTGACAAATGAAACCTCATAACTATAAAAAAAAAAGAATCGACACAAGGGGGAAGAACAATGGTGGCTAGGAAACCCTAATTGGTTTCTCCCATGAGATCTTCAAGTCTATTCTCTCTCTTTTCCACATGAGTGTACTATGTTATCGAAGAAGCTATTCCTAACTATTTTAGAACATGTTTCCCTTTTTGAAATCATTTTTTAATGGTTGATAATACTTTTAACTTGTGTGAAATGTATTTCATTTATATTTAAGTAAAATATAATTTATTTGGTAGAAATCAGTAACTAGAACATACAATCATAGTTGTTATCAAGGATCATATAAAATAGATCTCAAGAAAACACATTAACCCAATATTAAGGCCCAAATAATTATTTTTAATAGTAACTATGAAATGTATATTGATATAATTCTACATCCTCAATGCAACAATGAGCAAGAATTACATCCAAAAATGTATATTATTCTAACAATTATATTTAGTGTGACATCTCTTGGGTGGGATTAACAATTGAGGTTTATGATGACTAGGGAGGAATCTCCTACTATAGTTAATTGTTGAAGGATTATATATTTTTCCTATTTAATACTCTCAAGGACTACATAAGCTTGTTCCTAGTTATTTGGAACCCTACTTAGGCTCCACAAGAAAAGTATTCTCCCTAACCCTCTAGGGTCCAAAATTTCCCTGACCACCTTCTGCTACAACCCTTGGGTTTTTATTTGAGGCACTTTCGAGGAGTATGATGTGTTCCAACCAAGAATTACACTAATGTTCAAATTATTCTAATGGAAAATGGATTTTCCAAGAAAATCTAAGATAATAGATAGGTGTATTCCTAATAATTAAATTTTATAAAGAGAACCATATCGTATCTTATCTATCCAAAATATCACAAGGATCATAGAGTATGCCCTTACAATTAAAATGTTCCACTAATAGCGTAGCTGCTCTTTGAACCACTAGTTTTTAGAGAGAAGAGATATCCTGAAAGATACTTCTATTTCATGTTAATTGTACCTTCTAGTAGATGTATTTCGGGAGATATTTCCATACTCTATTTAGTATATGCTTTCCTAAAAAGGATCATGTATGGGCTTTGTTCCAACCTAAATATAAAACATGAATATGAGAGGGCATAAAACCATGGTGATAAATCCTCTCATACAACAATCCAAACATATGTTGTGAAATTGCAATATAAGAAATGGTGACAAATGGTTTGAAGATTTTCTTTGTTTAAGGCACAAATGGAGGGGCCATGGATACCACTCTTGCTAAATTATCCATGAGGAATTGTTTTATGTCCTAGTGTCCAACATAATATATTTATTTTTAAGAGCCCATCTAGATCCAAAATATGATTCCAAATTATAGATTTAAAAGGAATTCCATATGGGATTAAAAGAGATTCATAACCTTTGCAAATAGAAGATCTTGATATTCCATAGATGAAAATGTCTTCTTCCTCTTTATGGGTTGTGGTGTTAAATTTTCTTAGGGCGACATTGTTCTTTTCTATGATAGTTGCATTTAATCATTAGTACTTTAAGTTCACCCCATATCATCATTTCATTATTCAGATCTACACCATAATACATGTATGAATAAAATAATTCATAATGCAAGTTCTACTTGAAAAAGTTGGGTGATATTTAAGTTGATTTTGGTCCCCTCGAAAAGAGGAACCTAATGAAATCATCATCTCGGTCATTTCACCCACTAGTTGAAAATGAGAAATTAGTGGCTAGGTGACTAAAAAAGTTAGTCACCACAACTTTTCCAAGTGAAATACTACTAATAATGAGTAATCTTAAGTGACTCGATGAAAAATGACTAACATAAATGATTAATCTGGTCCCGAGTTAAAATATATGACTAATAGATAAGTAATACAACTAAAAATGACTAACGTGAATGACTAATTTAGTCTATGAAAAAAATATGACTACCTAACAAGTACTACAATAATAAACACTACAACAAAAAAGGCCATTGGTGAGGGTCATGCATATGATGGATCTTTAAGGTTCATCGCCAATGTTGCATATGGTGATGGTCCACAAAAAAGCATTGTAAGTGAATATAGTGACATTCCTTTAAGGTTTGTCACCAAAGCCGTTTTCAATGACACTTTTGGTGAGGGTTGTTAAAGGCCCATCACTAATTCTCTCTTTTGTGACACTTCTAGTGACAATATTTTATTAACCCTCGCCAATGGTCTTTTTGGTTACTTTTGGTGACGATCAAAAAATGTTCATCATCATTGATCATTCCAATGAGTTTTTGATGATGTTATGTGATATTTGATATCTTTTTTGTCCAAAGATGACGATTTAAGACCATTTTTATGGAGTCTTTTTCAGTATGTGTCTGAGGCCATAGTGGATAGAGTGAATCAATTTTTTAAGAAATAATTAGTGTGTATAATTTCCCTCAAGAAATGGGTATACAATTTTCCTATGAGTTAATACATCCTTCATCTCTGTTAGGTCTATTATCTAGCAAATTCCCTATAGATGAAGTTTAACTAGTGTGTGTAGGAACAATATTATTTAATACATAATCAAGCTCAACCAATTATATTAATGAGAGAGACCTAACACTCCTCAATATTCATTCATTTCCATGAATTTTTACCAGCTAGTACTCCCTTGTGTTACCCTAATACTTCCTAAAACTCTTTGGTATGCATTGGCACTCTTTGGCCCACCTTAGCACTTTTCGACATGCCCTCCCACTCCATAGCATGCCTAACACTCCCTGACACACATTGGCACTTGGAAAGTATCACATGTGTTCAGATTCCTTAGTATTCTTTGGCATGTGTTGGCATGGTTTAGAGTCCTTTAAGACTAAATTTATTTGGGATCAATTATTAGAAAGTTGGAGAGAAGTAACATAGAGATTTGACACTTAGAATGCACTAACACCTCGCACTTGGCACTCATTGACACCCACAACACTACAGAAAAGACCTTTAAGGGTGGTTTGGATTGTGACAAACTTGACGAAACCACCTCTAAATGTGTTTTTAGGGATTTAGGGATGGTTTTAGAAACCCCCCAAAAGTCATGAAAAAATGAATTTTTTGAGGGGGCTTTCTAACAACTGCCTCTAAAAGTGTTTTCTCATGTCTTTTGGAGGGGGATTTTAAATTATTACCCCTAATTTTCATCACTTTTCCCATAATATCTTAAATTATTCTCACAATAATTCAATTAACTTACATTCATATGCAACACATGCAAATAATTTACATTATTAACAACATCATCATCACAGTACACAATTTCCATGAAACAACCCTTCAAGCTTCTACTTTTATTAAACAATGTAAAACTTCTTTACATGACGGTCCAATACAAAGGATTAACACTTAATACAAGAAATAATAAAACAAAACTTTTACTTGTGTAGAAACCTATCCCACTTGGGTTAACCCACCCAATGAGTCGTGTCTACCCTACTTGTGGTTCCCTTTAGTTCCTTCTTGAGTCGCTTGGTTTATCTGCCAAGTGCAAACTTACCTAAACTCCCTTTCTCTTGGTTTTCCCACTTGGACTCATCTTTGCCTCTTAATGTTTGGCTACTCCTCTTCACCTTGCGACTTTCCCAATTGTCCCTTGACTTGTATATTTGATGTGTTGTTATTCTCCCCATCCACCATGTGTGTCCTTTATATACATGTGAATTCACCCTTTTTCGTTAGCTTATGCCTTGTGACCCTTCCATTCGGTTGGGCCATCTTGTCTCTATGAGCGTATCTTCCACAATACTACTTTGGTTTGTGGGGACCTCCAATGTTCAACTTGTTCCATTTTCATCCACCCTTGTCACTCCAACCACACCAAATTCACCTTACATTAGATCCATTGGCACTTTGGTCAACTCATTTGGACTAGTTGTTGGGGGGTGTGCTCCTTATTTGTTCCACGCCTTTATGGCACCCATGCCACCCATGAGTTCATCTATGCTCTCACCCACTATGGTGCTTCCTCTCTTGGGCAAGCTAGGATGGCTGGTGGTGTCACACCCTTAATGGCACTTGTTCACCAAGCCATCCTTGTGTAAAACCAATGTGCCCAAGTGGAAAACACAAATCTTGGTTTTTTTTTCCATCGTCTTGGTTTCGTTGAAGCCTTGTCCCACTGCTCAATCCTCTACCAAATCCTCCATAACGTTAGATTATTTGTCATATAAACATAGAAAATGGTGCAATGAGGATTTCACCTTGCCTCGATTAAAGAAAAACCCAACTTAGGTCCTAACAACAACCGTTAATGAAATTAAAAATTACTCAATGACGAAAATTTCCTCAAGATTTTATCATTAAATCAAAATTTTTCTATAATAATAAACTTCTCACTTTTACTTTTAAATCCATCCATTTATTTAAATTTACATTAACATAAATCTACTATTAAACATTTGTAAAAATAAAATTCATCTAAATTCCGGCATGAATTTATATATCTATATTATTATATTTTACTAAATAATCTACATTAAATAAAAAAAAAATGTTCCAAATGTGTCTCATTCTTAATGAAAGAATCTAAATAGATAAAATACAAATAAAATAGCAAAGCTTCATCAAATACAAATCAAAAACCAAACCTTCATCGAACCAAAATCTCTTGCCATAAAATAATGTTTCACTTCCCAAAACTAGCAAATCAATTCCAATTTTCAAAGCTTGTAGACTGGTTTTAGACTGATGTCATAATCACAGGTGGCCTGTATGCCATGGTGAGCACCAATGCCAACACTAGTAGCATAGGCTTCCATATTTTGTTGGAGTTCCTCCAGATCTTGAGTGGTGCTGGGCGTGGACCCTGTGGTTCTTGCTTCGTTGGCTTCCCTTGCTACTGCTCCGGTGGAAAGTTCATGCCTACCTTATTTTTGGCTGAGTCAATTCCAATTTACAGTTCACACACCCTAATTTTTCATCCTACCTTACTCCAATAACTATATGGCTAAAAAGGGATTTTGTAGACTAGAGAGCGAGCAACCCAATACGTAGTAAGAACTACCTATTGCAAAAACAAGGAGTTAAACTCCATCAAATCTCCAGACAAATTACAAGGATTTCCAATGGCAGATCTATGAAGTCTTCTTCCCTCTGTGCTTTCTTCCCTTCCACGAGATGGAAATGGTCAGAGCTTATTAAAGAATGGATGGTGAATCAGGGCTAGAAACGTGGTCCGAGAGTGGGTGTGGGGTATTGGCGTCCAAAAAGTATCGTGAGATAATTTACTCCATGTCCATATCATTCATTATCTGTGGATTATTGAAAAATACATGCTTTGAAAATAAAAATAAAAGGCCACGTAGTAGTGGGGGAAAATAGTTGAAAAATAATTCCTCGCAATGCAATGCTAATTGAAGCTTTTATTATGTAAGTTTCTTGAAACAAGTATCTATAGAAGAACAATTAAAGGAACTCTTGAGGAAAAATAGCTATGATGAGGTAGTCTATCGTGTATAGGAGTGCATAAATAGGGGTGAAGAGGAGAATGCCAAGGAGAGGCTTTCTTTTTTACATGCACAAGATGGTTTTATGTTGCTATTTGATTTGTAGTTCGAGAAAGCAGTAGACCATTTCTTGTCACCTTTTGTATGTGTGCTTTCTCTTACAATTTTTCCTCCATGAAGAGGTTTCTTTATTGTTGCAGAAGGTTTCCTTATGACATCATGACATTTTTCCTACATTTTTTTAAGCACGCAGTCTATTTATTGGCATGCATAATAAAGAGTACAAAAGGATTTACATTAATTCACAACAAGGGAGCTACAATACCAGTTTTACATTACATTAGGAAGCAATATTTTACATGTTTCACTATTTAATTGTTAAATCGATTTAACACATTCAATAACAGGAAGATGTTCAAATTGTCGTTGACATAAACCGGAAACATTGAATTTTAAAAAATTGGATATCATGCTCTTCTCAATAATTTAATAAGCATTTTTTTTTCCCTTCAATCACTGTTACCTTCATGCTGCCTCCTGTGATTTCTACTTAGTTATGATCCATGCCTTCTCTTATCCTTCTTGGAATCTAATTCATGAATCTTTTTATCTACCTTTGAAGTCTTCCTTTCTTCTCTTCTCCTCTTTTTTTCCTCTTTCCTCTTCCTCTTCCTAGCATGTTGATCATCTGTTGAAGAATCAGATTCATGTCCATTAGATAGTTGGGTTGCTTCATCCTTTCAAGAATCCATATGAGATTCATTCTCTTTCCTGAAGTTTTCTATTTGAAGCAAGACTCAATTCTCTAGGAAGATAATTTTCATTCACAGAATGATGGGGATCCCTACATTATGAAGTTGGAAGAATGAATACAAATTCAAATGAAAAACAATAAAAAAATAGAAGAAACAGTGAATATGCCTCTATGGAGAAAGATAACCAAATCAAAACACATGGAAGTGAAGCACAATCATTTTATTGCAAGTGAAAATCAGAACAAGGTTGAGAAACTTGGCTACAAATCAATAAGAATCCCATCATCCTTCTTAATAACAACATAAAAGTGAAAACTTACCGAGAAAAAAAAATCTCCTTTACACACTCTCCTTCTGCATAACCAGGAGCTAAATTATCTTCACAACTTCCTTTCTTTAGTAGCTCTGTAGCCTCTCACTTATACAATCGATTTCCTTGAGGGTGACTTACACGCTTTGGTGCTAAACCCAAAATCTCATGCATGGCTTTCTCTTCCTCTTCTTTGACCCTCTTAATCTCCTCTTTCTTTGCCTCTTCAATGAAATCTTGTACCTTTTTATCCCTTGCATACCAATGAAGATCCTTTCATATGTAGGAACAATATGACATGATCATTTAAGTGCTTTGGCACTGATATTACATAACTAGATGTTTGACTGAAAAAAGTTGATGACATTTGACGAGAACAATAGCTAAAGGAAACCTTATAATTTCTATCCATCTCAAAAAATACAACATCAAGCTAATAGACATGGAGTCAATAAAATTAGAAAAGGTGGCATCAATCATGTTGAGATTAGACAGAGTTTTCATACAAGTAAGAAATCCTTTAAATTTTAACTTTTAAACTCAAACTAAAGGTAATATGCCTATAATTGAAAACTGTAATGTTTTACTTAGGGCCAAAACAAGTATCCCACTCCTTTAATGAAGGAGGTTGTTGATGCACTTTTGATGTACCTTTATAGAGTTTTTGGACTTATAGATGAAATGGAGAAACTTGCATCCTTTGAAAATAATTGTGTTGTGGTATGTAAATTTCATTGTAATGTATTGTGCTTCTTTAATACATAATATTTTTTCAGGTAAAAATGTGCATTCGTTTTCACATTATAAATAGAGGCCAATGTGTGGCATCTTGCATTCTAGTTTCGTAGTCTAGTTTAGTGACTAGAGGCCTTAAGATCATGTGTCATGTGCATACCTTGGTAAACAATGGGGTTCTAGAATTTAGAAACCATGCATGTTGTAAAGGCATGTAGACTATTATAAGAAGGATGCAATAAGGATGACCTTGTGGCTTGAATGGACAGTGCAGGAGGAACTAGAAACTTTGCTAGAAGAGTCTGGGAATTTACGAACACTTTCATTCTTGTATACAGGTAAAGGATTACAACAACAAGCATTGTACATATGGTGAATTACATCACAGAGAAATTTGACAATACCTCTATAAGGGTCTTCTATTATGGGGAAAAGAGGGAAGGAGTCAAGTGGTCTAACACATGATTAACTGGCAGCTACTGTAGAGGCAACAAGACTTCTAGAAGAATCATTTGATCACAAGCTTGTCTTGGAAAATTTGACTTGGGTTTGTCATATAATATCAGTCACCTTTATTATAATTTTTGTTTATTATACAATAAGAAATGAAATTTTAATTGTTGTTCCTTATATTTTTAAGTGAAGATCATAGAAATGGACCAAGATCTGGTTGTTAACATTTTAACATCATCCAAAAGATCTAGTCCTCTTCCACGAGGTACTTCATTGGATTCAAGTTTGTATTTTATAATGTCTTGAATTATTGACAACATATAAATGAGTAGTCACATCCCATGTAAATAGACACATGGCTGAATTCTCATGTTATGCTTATCACCAACTCTACCAATTGAGAAATTTCCATTTGCATTATAGAATTAGGAGAAGAACAATGTACGAGTCATCATGCCCCCCATATAAAGAAATTTCCATGTCATGATGCTTATATGACATCATGACATTTTTCCTACATTTTTTTAAGCATGCAGTCTATTTATTGGCATGCATAATACATAGTACAAAAGGATTTACATTAATGCACAACAAGGGAGCTACAATACCAGTTTTACATTACATTAGGAAGCAATATTTTACTTGTTTCACTATTTAATTGTCAAATCAATTTAACACGTTCAATAACAAGAAGATGTTCAAATTTCCATTGACATCAACTGGAAAACATTGAATTTTAGAAAAGTGGATATCATGTTGTTCTCAATAATTTAATAAGCATGTTTTCCCCTTCCATCACTGCTACCTTCATGTCACCTTATGTGCTTTCTACTTGCTTCTTATCCATACCTTCTATTATCTTGCTTGGAATCTGATTCATGACTCTTTTTATCTACCTTTGATATCTTCCTTTATTCTCTTCTCCTCTTTTTTCCCTCTTTCCTCTTCCTCTTCCTAGCATGTTGATTATCTGTTGAAAAATCAAATTGATGTCCACTAGATAGTTGGGTTTATTTATCCTGTTAAGAATCGATATGAGATTCATTCTCTCTTTCCTGAAGTTTCCTATTTGAAGAAAGAATTTATTCTCTAGGAAGAGCTTTTTCATTCACAGGATGATGGGGAGCCCTGCATTATGTAGTTGGAAGAATGAATACAAATTCAAATGAAAAACAATAGAAAACTAGAAGAAACAGTGAATATGCCTCTATGGAGAAAGATAACCAAATCAAAAGACATGGTGGTGAAACACAATCATTTTATTGTAAGTGCAAATCAAAACAAGGCCGAGAAACTTAGCTGCAAATCAATAAGAATCCCATCATCCTTCTCAATAATAACATAAAAATGAAAACTTACCGAGAAAAATCAAGCCCCTATACACTCTCTCCTTTTGCATAACCAAGAGTCAAATCCCTTGTACAACTTCCTTTCTTTAGTAGCTTTGCAACCTCTCGCTTATCCAGTCGATTTCCTTGATGATGAATTAGATGCTTTGGTGCTAAACCCAAAATCTCATGCATGGAGTTCTCTTCCTCTTCTTTCACCCTGTTTATCTCCTCTTTCTTTGTCTCTTCATTGAATCTTGTGCCTTTTTATCCCTTGCATACCAATGAAGATCCTTTCCTATGTAGGAACAATATGACATGATCATTTAAGTGCTTTGGCATTGATATTGCATAACTAGATGTTTGATTGAAAAATGTTGATAACATTTGATGAGAACAATAGCGAAACGAAACCTTCTAATTTCTATCCATCTCACGAAATACAACATCAAGCTAATAGACATGGAGTCTATAAATAAAAAATGGTGGCATCAATCATGTTGAGATTATACATGAGAAATATCATTCCTATTGGTCCGAGTCATAGCTAGGATTACATTTCATACTACTGCCTCCCTAGACACATACACCTAACCTCTAGCAAGAATAAAAACCTTTCTTATGCATGACACTATCAATTCGTCAAAGTACAAAACGTAGAAGTCCTTACTTGAAAAATGTAGAGGGACTTTGTATGCTTAAACCAACAACTCATAGTCAACTTTACATACTTCTAATGGTAGCAGACTCACCATTATATATTTGAATCATCATGAACAATATTCCTGCAAATCAGGAATGTTTTACCAACACTTGGACTTACAATCTCATTTGACAACATGAGCACCATACTCTGACAAAGAATCAAATGACTGTAAATAACAATTGATAGTACCTTTTATACGAAGTGTTAAAATGATTCCAATTGTTGAATTGATGCCACTGGTAGCGATTATTGAGCATTTGATAACTATGTGTTCTCATTCACTAATGATGCTCATTTCACCAACAAATTTGATGATCGGTACCAATTACCTGTTAGAAAAACAACATAACATCAATCCACTCTGATTACTCGAACATAATATGCAGTAAACAACATTAGCCTTTATCTTCTAGAAAAAAAACTAATACAAATTAATGATATCAAATTTCAATGAATAATTTGATACTTAAATCTTGACTTGAGTATTACTCCCCCCTATGTATAGGCTCCACCTTTACATTAGGAATATGTAAACAATACTTGCAGAAAAAACTTCAACAATAAACAAATCATCGTCATCTTTATAAACTCAAACTACTAATCTAATTTGACAACAATATCCAATAATTTCCTTATCCTTCTGATACATTACTTGGCATATTCCTTTCCACTTATTAAATACGACCTTTCTGTCTTCCCTTGAATCTCGACTCTTATTTTGAATGAAAAGGAACAAGAAATATATTCCCCTTGAGTAGATTAGCTCCCTTTTTATTCCACACTTGGGATTTCTGAGTTTGGTCAACAACAAGTGCTCATTTCCTGCACTAAACAAGTACATTTTCATGATTCAGTGACTTTCTTCCAATACACTGATGATTCCTCTTGTTAGCACCAATCTCTAATATGCAATTTACCTCTTGCTCCTCTTTCTGACTGTATTTATTTGGAGAACTATTAGGGCTAATTCTTCTTATTTTTTTATAATTGGAGTCTCTACCAGTTGAAGGTTATATAATAGAGATCAACCACAGTAATACAAACTCTGATATGCCCATCTTTTGCTAATAATTTTGATATCCAAATATTTTTCTATGTTGCCTCCAAGCACCATTTTATTTTCCTTTATTATGAGTGTTGGAATAACTCTTGCGCAGTTTTCCTTGTTCGGTCTCATCATAATCATGCCTTAGATTACAGTGTCTTGAAAAAAATATTTCTTTCCTAATTTGCATGTAGCTTCTTTGTACCCATAATTCTTACAACTATGGCATTCAACATTATTCAAGAAAGGGGAAAGGGGATTATTCTTCTTACCAAATCTTTTGTCTGTCTAATTTCTTGGACTGATACTTCAACATCTATTGTTGCACCTTCCTTTTCATCTCTTGACAATTGGAGGAAAAATTCCTTGTGTTACAACAATAAATAAATATGAGGGGTTTCATATCTTTATATTGATGATGGGACAAGCCCATCACTCCACACGATTCTGCACAATAAATATTGGAATCAACACACTGTTATGTTAACCTCTAATTAAATGATTTAAACAATGATTAAGTTGTGGATTAAATTGTGGTTTGTGACTTAAATTCAGATATTTTTGGACTTTGGTAAGGTGGAAATTATGATTGTAGTTATTAACACTATACTGGTGCCTTGGTTTGCGTTTCCTGCTCCTTGTTCTTGCCAAAACCTTCCCTCCTATTGTCACTCGGTCATTTTTGCTCCTCATTTCTTGGTGTCAAGGGTTTGTTCTGGTAATGATTATGCTACCTATGTATAATGCTACACTGTAACTAATGTGCACAACAGTCAGGGGCTACTCTATTTGAGATATTGGCACCTGCATTCACCTGGGTAACTTGTGGTCTTGGCTCTTTGTGCACATATTGGTAGTTTTGTCGCCTGTGTGAGTATACGTTTGTAATTCTTGTGCAGCTCCTTACCTTGTCTTTATTCCATGGTCATTTTCTTTTTATGATGTCATTTTGCTGGTAAATCTCAGTGGTTTTTGTGCATGCATCCAGGTTGCAAAGCGATGGCACTCCTCTGTTTTTGACTTCACTTTAGGTAACTTCGTCTATCGATGATTTACTCTATTCCCTTTATTATTCCATATCTAAATGAACTCGCTCCTTTGTCTCAGTTGGTATTCGAGATTTGTGGCTCAATGGCTTATGCTCTATCTGCACTGTGAACCCTCCAGGTATGGAAAGGAAACCCTCTTTGCGTCTGCACTTATTCGCTTTTTCTTTCTTTCATAGTCAACAACTATACTCATAATCTTGTCCTGGTTCTCTTGCAGGTTGAGGGTTTGCAAATGGGCGTGCCTGATGTAGTCACCTCGGCCCTTGTTTTGTAGGCTCTGTTACTGTCATCAATGAAGTCAGGGCCTGTAGGTTCTTGATGGTTCGATTTCCTCAATACTTGTTTGTTGATGTCCCTCTGTTGTAGTCAAGCGTCCTGGGTCAATTTAATGCAGTTTTTCTTGGGTTTCGATACTCGTTATCTGTAAATTCATATATAATGGAAGCCATCCCAAAACCCTTGTCTATGGTTTGTTGGTCGTTAGGCTTGTTACTGCTTGTAGGGTTATGTCTGGGCACTGTTATGTATATACAGGAATTTCATGTTATAATTGGAAAGAAAATACAGAGAATTTGTTTGCTTTGAATTACCTTTATTTTAAATGTAATTGTTCGACTGATATTTCTCTCGTTTTGGTTTGTACGCCCTCGAACTATGCCTCGTTATCTTGTGGAGTTTCCTTGATTGTTTTAAATGATTTTAAAGAGGAAAACGATGGAACTGTGCTTGCACTGTGGTTGTTACTCGTAGTTACTTCAATGACTAGAAAGCATAGTAGACATACCCGTGTTTGTTCAGGTGGACGGATTCGAAAATGAGAAAGTGTTCTCTGTCTTTTATGACTATGTGCATATGCTCTTTTCGTTTGAACTGCTTGCAATTGTTCTTGTCCGTTTCCGGTCGTGATTTCTCTTAATGGGTTACCAACCCTCATTCTGGGAATTCGATACAGTCCTTGTTGTTTGAACTCTGTTCCTTTAGAAAAGAAAATAAACAAGACAGTCTGCATGCACCATATCGACTATTTTGGTTGTTCAATGAATAGGAAACAATAAAGAAATATTATGGCTATTACAGATGGATTCGAATGAATAAATTGTTTGCTCTTTTTATTATGGATACTTGTATGCTGAACCTTTTGAATGATTTTTTATTTTACATTTATATCTTCTGTCCACAGTTATCTGAACTGTGTGTAGTTACTTTTTCAGTTGCTATTCTATTAGTTACACAACTATTCATGTATTTAGTTCTGTCTGTACTACAATATTTTACATTATACATATTTGTCTTTTTCCTCTAAAATGAAAGAACAGTTATTAAACTATTGTTTATTAAGGACAAACAAAATAGTGACCCTAACCGACTAAACTGTCCCTAACTAATACTGAGATTAAAAGAAAAACAAAGTCCTGCATCCTACTTTGACAAATTGAACATAAAGAAACCAATTCGCTAATAAAACTTTCCACCTTGGCAGAGACTAACACCCGGTCATGGTGCCCTAGCTAGATGCTCCTGCACCAGGCTCCCGGGGTAAAAAGAAATCATGACTTCGGTCCATGAGCTTCTCGACTAAAGAACCCACTTGCTCTATTTTCCTGGCATTAAGCCACGAACTATCCTCAATAGGACGATTCTTCCACTTGACCAAGTATTGCAGATACTCCTTCCGTCGAGTGCATTTGGCCACCTGAGTGTCGAGGATTCTCTCGATCTCAGGAGGTTGAACGTAAGGCATTTGTCTCATCCAAGTTGCACTTCCATATTGGGTGTCTCGTGTAGGCCTTGTGGTTCTGTCTTCTTATTCTAGGTCAGCAGTGTAGGGAAATAGGTCTGCTACATTGAAGATGGGTGAAATGCCTATCCCTAGTGGCAGCTGTATCTCATAGGCATTCGTTGAAAATTTCTGGAGAACTTTGCAGGGACCTATCTTCTTGTACTTCAGCTTGTTGTATGCACCTCTAGGGAAGCGTTCCTTGTGCAAATGCGCGAGGACTTCATCTCCCACATTAAACTACACTTCCCTTCATTTCAAATCTGCTTGCTATTTATATTTTTGGCTGCTGTCCTGCAATTTAATTTTCACTTGCTCATGAAAATCTCTCATCGCATTAGCGAAATCTTCCCCATCTGCACTTTACCTTTCTTTCTATCCGAGATCTCGCAACTCATGCACTCCATGAGGATGCATGTTGTATAAGATTTGAAAAGGACTACAACCCGTACTGCGATTGGGCAAGTCGTTATAAGCGAACTCTGCCTGGGCAAGTATTTGATCCCACATCTGCAAATTCTCACCAATAAAGCTTCATAGCAAGTTCTCCAGACTTCTGTTTACCACCTTTGTTTGTTCGTCGGTCTGCGGGTGATAAGCAGAGCTATAACTCAATTGCATATCCATCTTCTTCCACAGGGTGCACCAAAAGTGCCCTGTAAACTTCACATCCTTATAAAAAAGAATAGATTTAGGCAAACCATGTAGCCTGAAAATATCTATAAAGAACAAGTGGGCCACGTGAGTGGCATCGCTGGTTTTTTTGCAAGGGATGAAATGTGCCATCTTCGAAAATTGGTCCACTACTACCATCACCGAGTCATAACCCTGCTGTGTCCTTGGTAGACCCAAGACGAAGTCCAAGCTGACTGAGTCCCACAGTCTACTTGGAATAGGCAATGGTGTATAGAGTCTCGTGTTTTCACTGTGACCCTTTGCTAACTGGCACACTATACATATGGTCATAAATCATTGTACATCCCTTTGCATTTTTGGCCAAAAGTAAAAAAGGTTGAGCTGCTCGAGTGTCTTGTCTATGCTGAAATGTTCGGCTAGACCTCCACTGTGATTTTCCCGAATAATATTCTCTCTCATCGAGCAGCTAGGAATGCATAGTTGTCCTCCTCTAAACAATAGTTTCTCTTGCAAGTTATAGTCCAACCATGGACTATTGTCTCTCACCAAAGGATTATGGCATGCTTCGTAAGGCTCCTTAAAATCTGTGTTAGTCTGACATAAATCTTTCAAGTGCTCAAAACCCAGCACTTGTACACTACTCTCCTGTAAGAGTAAGGCCCTCCTACTCAATGCATCCACCACTTTGTTGGCCTGCCCGCTGATGTGTTTCAACACAAAGGTGAAACTTTGCAAATATTCCACCCACTTGGCATGTTTGTGATTCAGCTTGTGCTGTTGCATCACATACTACAGTGTAGAATTATCCGAGAACAAAACAAATTCATTTCCCAGCAAATAGTGTCTCCAATGCTTTAGTGCTTGGATGACAGCATAGAATTCCTTGTCGTAAGATGAATATTTCTACTTGCTTTCATTTAACTTCTCACTGAAAAATGCAACAGGTTTATCCTCCTGGCTAAGTACAACTCCAATAGACGTTCCACTAGCATCACAGCGAACCTAAAAAAGCTTTTTAAAATCTGGCAATCTTAGGATCAGTATCTCTGTGATCTTCTTCTTTAGTAGCTGAAAACTCCTTTCTGCTGCATTTGTCCATCAAAAAGGCTCACTGCCCTTTTTGATAGTGTCCAACATAGGTGCACAGATTTCACTAAAATTTCTTATGAATTTCTGGTAAAAACTCACCAACCCATGAAAACTACGTACCTCAAATAAGCTTTTTGGGGATGGCCAATTGACTATCGCTACAATCTTTTCCAGATCCATCTTTAGCTCATTTTTTGCTATTACGAAGCCCAAATAAACCAACTCTTTTTTCAGAAAAGTACACTTTTTCAGATTTATCAACAACTTATTCTGTTGCAATTTTTCCAACACTTTTTGAACATGTCGAAAGTGTTCCTACCTTGTCTTGCTGAAAATTAATATGTCATCCAGGTACACTATCACAAACTTCTCGATGTATTCTTTTAGCATTTCATTCATTGACCGCATAAAGGTACTGGGTGCATTGCTCAGTCCAAATGGCATAACCAGCCACTCATACAGTCCCTCGTTAGTCTTGAAGGCTATCTTCCACTCATCCCCCTCTTGAATTTGAATCTAATGATACCCACTCTTTAAATCTATCTTAGAAAAATATGTTGCCCCACTTAGGCAATCCATCATGTCGTCCATCTGTGGCAATGGAAACCTATACCGGATGGTGATTTTGTTGATGGCCCTTGAGTCTGTGCACATCTTCCATTCTCCTCCTTTCTTGGGAGCGAGAACCATTGGAACTGCGCAAGGGCTCAAACTCTCCCTTATCAACCCTTTGTCTAGCAGTTCCTGCACCTGCTTTCTAATCTCCTCCTTATCTTTGGGGATCATCTGATATGCTATCTTATTTGGGAAACTTGCTCTGGGTATGAAGTCAATATGGTGACTTATGCTTCTTTTGGGGGGCAGTTTATCTAACAGGTCATCCACCACTATATTGGTAAACTCCTGCAACATCTGTTGAATTTCTGTGGGCAAATCTGACAACCTCTATGTGTAGCAGTACCATCTTTGTTCTTCTTACAATAGCATAGCTTACCTCGCTATCCTCAACTTGTTTTAGAAACTATTTTCCGCTTACTAATAATGCTCTTGTCTCACTTGTCCCTGTTGTCTTTGAATCTTTGATGGGCACAAGTGTATGCTTGATCCCATCTTTGACAAACTTGTAACAGTTTGTCTTTCTATCATGTACCACCTTCCTATCATATTGCCATGGCCTGCCTAGTAGTATGTGCATACATCCATCGGCATTATGTCACAAATGACCTTATCCTTATATCTACTGATATGAAATTCCACTTCACATTGCTCATCTACCAGCAATTGATGGCCTTTTTGCAGCCATGAAACTTTGTAAGGGGTGGGGTGTTTCAACCGCTTCAACCCCAACTTTTCTACCATCTTTGTGGCCACCAAGTTATCTATACTTCCACTGTCAATAATCAGCTTACAGCACTTACCGTGTGACCTACAAATTGTCCGAAACAAAGCTTTCTGCTAAGTTTCTTCAACTATTTCATTGGTTGGTTTCAACAATACCTTCTTCAAAACTAGGGCTTCCCCTATTTCTGGAGCATTCTCTGCTACTTGGGGAGGTGCCTCTGCTTCTTCTGGTTGTGCAACATACACACCCCTCTGTCCGGCTTGGCCTGCCTCAAGACACTCAAATGATCTATGGCCCCACTTGTAACACCTGTAACATTGATAACCAACTCATCTGCCTTGGCCATTTCCCTTGCCTCACTGATATAGCCTACCACCTCTCGTGTTGTCACCTTTTTCTACTATTCTGGAACCTTTAGAACTATTGCCTTCCTCATTACTGCTAGAAGTTTTCCCTCTGCCATAAGACCGGCCTCTTCTTCTACTGGTTCCTCGTCCTCTCCTAGAATTTTGTTTTCTAGTAATTTTCTCTTCAGCTTTCATAGCACTCTGATATGCTTCTTCAATGTTTTTCAGAGAAAGAATACTAATTTCATATAAGATTTCTAACCTTAAACCATTTACATACCTGGCTGTCTTCTGCGGGGTGTCCTCTGTATAACCAGCCCTTAAGTTCACTTGGTAAAGCTCTTCAATGTACTGCCTTACTATCATCCCCTTCTGTTTCAGATTCTGCACTTGCCTGTGTAGTGCAATCTGGTAATCCTTAGGCAGAAATCTACCTTTCAATTTGGCCACCATCCTGGACGATTTCTTGATCGGCAACTTGTTCAATCTCCTTCTCTCTGTTTGGACACTATCCCACAATAGGGCTTCATGTCCCTCCAACTTTGTCGCAGTGAACTTAACTCTACGGTCTTCACTGACCTCCTCACACTCAAAATACTTATCCAGTTCACTGATTCAGTCCAACAGAACCTCTGTGGACAAGCTGCCATCATAATTTAGGAGTTCTAGCTTGGGTTTGCTGTGCACCAATAGGACCAACCTCAATAGCCTCATTTCTGATCCTTCCTCATCCGATCCATCTGTTGTCGCTACAGCTTCCTCTTCGCTATCATCACCTATCTCTGGATCCCTTCTTCTCCCTACTTCAACTGCCTCCAAATGGGCAGTAAGAATCCTGATCTCCTCTCTCAGTCCTTCCTCTGCTATCCTTCGAACACCTCTTCCATGACCTCACCTTCCTACCTCCATTTCTCCAGCCAATTCCAAATCCTGCTCTGATACCACTATGATGGGACCAACCCAACACTCCACACGATTCCACACAATAAAGATTGGAATTAACACACTGTTATGTTAACCACTAATTAAATGATTTAAACAATGATTAAGTTGTGGATTAAATTGTGGTTTGTGACATAACTTCGGATATTTCTGGACTTTGGTAAGGTGGCAATTATGATTGTAGTTATTAACACTGTACTGGCACCTTGGTTTGCATTTCCTACTCCTCGTTCTTGCCAAAACCTTCCCTCCTATTGTCACTCGGTCATTTCTACTCTTCATTTCTTGGTGTTGAGGGTTTGTTCTGGTAATGCTTATGTTGCCTGTGTATGATGCTACGTTGTAACTAATGTGCGCGCCAGTCAGGGGCTACTCTGCCTGAGAGATTGGCACCTGCATTCACCTGGGTAACTTGTGGTCTTGGCTCTTTGTGCATAGATTGGTAGTTCTGTCACCTGTGTGAGTATACGTTTGTAATTCTCGTGCAACTGCTTACCTTGTCTTTATTCCACGGTCATTGTTTTGTTATGAGGTCATTTTGCTGGTAAATCTCAGTGGTTTTGTGCATGCATCCAGGTTGCAAAGCGATGGCACTCCTCTGTTTTCGACTTCACTTCAGGTAACTTCATCCATCCATGATTTACTCTATTCCCTTTGTTATTTTATCTGTAAATGAAATCACTCCTTTGTCTCAATCGCTATCCAAGATTTATGGCTCAATGACCTACGCTTTGTCTGCACTGCGAACCCTCCAGGTAAGGAAAAGAATCCCTCTCTGCGTATGCACTTATTCACTTTTTCTTTCTTTCATAGTTGACAGCTATACTCACAATCTTGTCCTGGTTCTCTTGCAGGTTGAGGGTTTGCAAATGGGCATGCCTGGCGTAGTCACCTCGGCCCTTGCTTGGTAGGCTCTGTCACCGTCATCAATTTCATTCTTAAAGTTAGGGCCTGTAGGTTCTTGATGGTTTAGTTTCCTCAATACTTGTTTTTTGATGTCCCTCTGTTGTAGTCAAGCGTCCTGGGTCGATTTAATGCAGTCTTTCTTGGGTTTCGATACTGGTTATCTGTAAATTCATATATAATGGAAGCCATCCCAAAACCCTCATCTAGGGTTTGTTGGTCGTTAGGCTTGTGACTTCTTGTAGGGTTATGTTCAGGCACTGTTATGTATATATAGGCATTTCGTGTTATATTTGGAAAGAAAATACAGAGAATTCATTTTCTTTGAATTACCTTTATTTTAAACGTGATTGTTCGACTGTTATTTTTGTCATTCTGGTTTGGACACCCTGATATCAAAATATTTTCAACAATAGTATCAGATTTTATTTATTCACCAAGATTTCTAATGGAATTAACAATTTCATCTACTATAACAAAAAATGTTGCAATGATTTCATCGTCATGCATTTTCAATGTCTCATATAGTATTCTGAATGTTTGGAGTTTAACACTTTTTACCTTGGTGTCACCCTCCTAACTTTGGATAATCTTATCCCACATTCCTTTTGTTGTTTTTAGCTACATTACCTTCACAAACTCAGACTCGACCAAACTTCCCAAGATGGAATTTATAGCTTCTGCATGGTTTCATATTGTTTCTTTCCTACAATATCTAAAGGAATAGAGACTCAATATTGATATCCAATTTCAACGATTTCGCATACATCATCTCCTAGTGCCTACAAGTATACTCTCATCCTAACTTCCCAAAATACAAAGTTAGCTCCAATAAATATAGGAGGTATGATAGAAAATTCTTCTTCGTTACTACTCATCTTGAATAATCTCCTTCAAGAAATCAAGCTTCTGTCGAAGCACTGCTATGATCCCAATTGTTGGGAAAAATGCTGAAATGGGGGGTGAATAATTATTTTCAAACAATTAAACCTTTCAATTTCATATCTTGATTTTTGTACGCAACTTTACTGAAGGGAACCTGTGTGTGTATGCAACCATTATTCATACACCTAGCTTATATAACTAGTACAAAATGGCTAACTAGTTACTAAAAAACTGAATAAAATTTGGATATAAGCGACCATTTTTCAGTCGGTGATCAATAGTAGCTAATTTACAGTATCTTATAACGTGACCAACTTTTAGTCATTTTTATATTAGTCATTAATTGCTTGTCTCAATTTTATCATCTAGTAGTATATTTAGTGATAAATTTGGTAATTAATTTAGCCATTGATTTAGTAATTAATTGTCACAATTAATGACCAAATATACAACAAAATATATTACTATATGGTCACCATAGAAAACAAATTAATGACCAAAATATTGGTCGTATTATATGATACTATAAATTAGCTACTAATAGTCATATATATGCAAAATTGAGTCATCACTTAAAACCAATTAATAACCAAAGAAATATGACTAAATTTTTGTCATGTTATAAGATACTGTAAATTAGCTACTAATAGTTGTATCTAAGAAAAATGTAGTCGTAATTTGTAATCACAAATTTATCAATTGCAGTAGTCATTTATCTTTTCTTGGTAGTTTCATATTCAATGTATAAAAAATTATATTCATTTCATTTACTTTCATTAATAATCATTATAAACAACTAATTTAGTCATATATTCATTTTACTTGTGTTCATCATTAATCAATATAAACTATTAATTTAGTAGTTTTAGATTAATTTTGTGTTCATTATTAATCAACATAAATTAATTAGTATGACTTTGCAACTAAATTAAAAAAATCATACAATGTGCATATTCATTTAATATGAAAATGCAAAGTTACATATGTTAATTACAATACTAAAAATTATCAAGTGCAACCATAAATAATTTCAACCACAAAAATTATATTATATGAAATGTCAAGTATTACAATATGAGTTTCCAACTTAATATTAGTTGTGCTACAATTTACACATGAAATATTGTTTCATCGCTTTGAAACATTATCATTGTGTTTCCAAGATATTGCACATGAATTCACCAACTTTGAAGACTTGACCATCAGTCTCTATGTCTATGTATTATGTGGGATATTATCTCTAAGTGTATCACTAAATCAATTCTCTTCTCTCTCTCTTTTTTTCATTTGTTGCTCGAGTGTTATTGTTCTCCTCTTTCTTCATTTTCTACTTCTTACCATCAATATTGAGTTCCTTTTCTGAAAACCAAAGAAGATTCAATACAGAGTATAATACATGAAAGATGATGAACACTAGAATATAAAATAAAGTAGACTATAAAAGAGATATATGACATATACCTCAACATTAGCAATGTTAAAGCCATTTTTCCCCATCAAAGCAAGAAAGTCAAACAAGTTTTCTTCCGTTCAGTGATAATGGCCACTATGTGGCCAGATGACCTATATAAACAAAGAAAATAAAACATCACCATAGAAAACAACACCTAAGTAACTTAGTTTTCAACCTTCAAGGAAAGCTTAGGCACAATCATGTGAATTAAGTTACATGCTAAAAGGCTCAAGTTGTATATAACTTGTGAAAACAAATAATCTAATGTTTGATGTCTAATTATTGTCATTTTATTTGCAACAACACTTCATTATCCAACACATGAAATCTATCAATTATATAAACAACCTATGCTCAAATAACAACGTGAAATTAAACTTTTATAATAGCCATGAAAATATTTTAACACAAAATAGATAAAACGATTTCAATCAATCAAGCGTAATACTAATTTTACCTTCAAGCTTTGGTTGTTTTTTAAATGGACATGATACCAAATATTTTCCATTTCATAGTTCAAAGACAACAAAATCGAAAGAAACATTCAAAACATAATCAAACAATAAAGAGAGGATATCATGTGATGGACATTGAAATTATATAAATATAGTTTACCTATCCATTGGTGTCTTGTTTGGCATTCCTAAAACATTTTCTTGCTTAAAATAGCCATGAGGTGAAAGAATCACAACATTAAAAGCGGTAGGAATCCCTACTAGAAACTCGAACAAGTTTTATTTAGTTGGGAGATAGTGGCCACCATGTGGCTAGATGACTTGTATAAAGAAAGTAAATAAAATGTCACTATAGAAAAGAACACCTTAGGAAATTAGAATTCAACCTTTAGGAAAAATCTTAGGCATAATCATGCAATCTAAGTTACAAGTTTTAAGAGCCAATTGGTGAATTAACATACCATATTTCCAACTCTCCATTTTTTATTGCACCAAACTGACTAACATCTAATCCAAAAAGCCAATAATTTTCATTATAGTGGATCACAAAATTTTCTACAAGAAACTTCTTAAGAAACTTCTTAAGCAGCACCTTCTCCATTCTCCACTCAAGAGGGAAATTCAATTCCCAGTAAAGATGAAGATCCCCTTTCTGGCCACTGTCAAGAATCATGTATATCTGCATATACAAAACAACAGTGTAAGAGGAAAGTGTGTAGAAAAAATATCTATAAAATTTAAATAGATGATGACGATGACATAATGAGAAAAATGAATGAAAAATGAGAAACATAATTTATTTGAATAAGGAAAAATTCAAGTAGAAATCATAAACAAATATCAATATTTACACAAGAAAAATTCACCCTTATTACCATTTTGTTCATTCCAGTGCTCCTAAACATCATCAAAAATGTTTTGGAGCAATGCACATGATTTCAAACAAGCAAAAAAATAATGTTCATCATTCTAGGTTCTACAATCATTATTTCAATATTAACAACCTTCTTTACAAAGAAAATATGAATTAACCAAAAGCCCAAGGAATGAATTTATGTTTTCACAACATCATAATTTTCTATTATAAATGTTTACCAATGAATCCTAATGTCACTCAAAATTTTCACAAAACCATTTACTAAACAAATTGTCTCATTTATATTTACCAAACAAATTGTTTGTACGTACCTTCAGAAGAGTACAAGTCATACCTATTTAGGTATTGCCTCATTGAGCTTGTAAATATCAATAACATAGAAGAGAAAATGTAGACAAAGGTTGTAAGAAATGCATGTATCAATAAGAATCTTATACTTAAAGTGAGATCATAATTGTATAGAAGTTACCTAGATTTTAAGAAGTCAACTTTTAGTTCTAATTAAACAAGAATTCCAATGAAACATCCTTCACTTCGAAACATATGTTTACGAAATCACATTAATAAGATATATATTTCCTCACCTACCTATCATAGTGAAAAACATAAGGATAAGAAACATGAAACTCTTCATCTAAACTAATGCCTAAATGTTTCCAGGTGGCTCTTGATTAATTTTTTTCCACACCAATGTCTCCTGACATTGTGATAGAATTCTTTGTCTCAAGGAATAGGTACAAAACATATCCCTATACATCAACACCATATGAATCAGTTTTATACTAAACAAGCTAACAACCACCTTAAGTAATTTGATTGAAAATATTCAATCTTGAGCTAACTATCTAGAAACCATATAACAACTTATAGTTTTAGTATTCTACCACAACTAGCCAAATAGATAAATAGAAAATCATCGAAACACGGTACACCATTGTGACCTGATCCATTAAAATTCAAGAAATATAAAGAATATATGATTGAAACATTTTCACAAAGAATCAAAACTTGATCCTACATACCATATTGAGATGTGCTTCCATTTATTCAAGGTCTTATGTGAAAATGTAAAACCCATAAAGTAAGATGGCAATTATAATAGGAATGAAGATACAATTTTCATATTCTTCATAAATTTGAAAAAATGAATGCATGTGAATAATGGGACAAATAGACAACTTAAATGGAAAAGCATAAAAACATGGTCCACCACTGTCCCAATCCATCAAATTCCAACAAATAGAAAGAATAAATAATTGATTCATTTTCACAAAGCCTCAAAGTTTGATCCTACATATTGTATTGAGGTGTGCTTCCATTTATTGAAGGTCTTAAGTGAAAATGGAAAACTCATAAAATAATATGGAAGTTTTCATAGAACTCGAGATACAATTCCATATCCTTTTTATTGTACTTTATAAATTTGAAAAAAATGAATGAATGTAAAATAAAGGGGTAAGGAAGATGCGCGGTAAATTAGTAACTAGAAAAACTTTGCATGGTAAACCCAAGGAGAAATCAAGGAAGGAAAGTAAAATGATGCCAACTTTCAAATGATAAGTGGGAGAAAAGGGCAAATCTCTGATTTTCGAAGAAATTAATAAATTTCATACCAAATCCTATAACTTATGAACAACTTGTCTATTTTTCATGGTGTTGCAGGGATGGGGGTGAGGGGAATGGTTTCAAGGATGGCTAGAAGTTAATCCAAATTTCAATGGGACAACAAAAAATATTTTTAAAAAGTAAAATTTTAAAGAAATATAAAATTTAAAAACAAAGATTCTAGAACATAGTTTTATAATATAAGTCAATAAAAGTAACTACCATAGATAATAGATCTAATGTAACTCAAAAAAAAGTAACAAGTATTAGATAATAGATATTAAAGATATTTTCTACATAGATGTTATAACCCTCCCAAAATCAAGAGTTGATATAGGATACACAAACCTACCAAACATGGGAGTCAAAACTATGAAGGAAATTAGTCTTCTTTATAAAAACATACTACATAGTATTCATGCATGCAATGCATAGATAACCTTTGTCTAGGTTTGAATGTAGAACCACTTGGTTAATATTTTTATTTGATAATTGGAACCAAATGGGCATTATTTTCTATAGTGGGTATTCAAATGTCCTCAAAACCATCCTAACAAATCTCGCAAAACTCCCTATTTTTGACAAGAACCATCTAGAGGATTTGAGATAAATACCCAGAACCATCATAAGATGTCTCCCAAACATCCCATAGAAGGAAACTTTTAGACAATTTGGGAGAGGATCACACATCCTCAAAGATGTGTCATTCAAAATAGGGAATTTCCCCTTGCAAACCCCAAGGATGTGAAAATCCAAATGATGCATCCCAGAAGTAGGATAGTTGCCCCTATGCAACATTGTCCTCAGTTCATAATCCACACGATACACTATAATTTGATCTAAGAAAGTGACACAGTAACATATGAACTCACAACCAAGTGTATATATCTATTGTACTTCGTAAAAAAAAGAAAGCATATTGTGGATTACAAATTTACAACCATGATTACATAAGAACTACCTTCAAGTTTCAGGCGACCCATACGCATTGGCTTTAGAGAAGAAATGAAATGCTTTGAAATTCCCACTAATGGCTTTGAGAGAATCCAAAACATTCTAGCTTCTCCATTCTCATATTCACACCACTCTTTTGGGTGCTTCTTGCACACTACCAACCTTAGGGATAGTTTGGACACTTCTTACTTGCATATCCCTACATGCGACACCATATGTAACTGCATCATATCCTAAGGATGATATGATTAAAATTCACTTTAACATAGCAACCAGATGTAACCTTGGGTTGCAAAGGTTTGGTGGAGTCCGTAAAGATAAATAGGGCAGACTCTTTATATCTATTATGAACTCATTTTCTTTCTACACTACCTCCCACCACTCTTCTTTCAGTAAATTCAAGTTGAAACAACCCTGTACCTATTTCGTTGCTACCACATTGTTGACAGTGTTGGAACTGCCAACATGTTAGGGGATCTTCCCGGTAAGAAGTCCCAATCAAATCTCAAATCGTTTGGTGTATGAGTCGCATCAGTGGGTTGTACAGTAATGCCTTGACAATGATTTCACATAGAGGCAAGTAAGATCTCCCTGTTGGTAGCAAGGGTGTGACAACTACAGTAATTCAAGGAAGGTGCATGAGAGGTTCTAACACACTGAGGGTGAGGTGAGTGCACCCCTTGGAAACTTGTAATAGTATGTGGCATGGAAGGGAACACATGAGAGAAGATGCATCACAAGCTAGAATGTAAGTTATCAAGAAATCCAAAGTGGTGGTTAAACCAACAACACATTTAAGAAAGGTTTTGTTGACAGTGCTGGATCTGCCAACATTTCAAGGGGATCTCCCTGGTAATAAGTCCCAATTACACCTTAGACTGTTTGGTGTAGGAGTCCCAACAGTGGGTGATAAGGTAATGCCTTAACTGCGGTGTCACATAGAAGCAAGTAGAATAAATCTATCAACAACAAGGGTGTGACTGATACAGTGAGTCAAGGAAGGTGTATGAGAGGTTCCAACACTTCGAAGGGGGAAGGAGGTGAATTTGAGTTCCAGGTTGAAAGGGATAAGTCCCAACTCGACTAGTAACATACAACACAAAGGACATGCACAACTTCCGGTGGAGCAGTCCACTTGGATGTGACAGTCACGTCACACAAGGTAACATAACACGTATAACACTCATGGATCAGTTTGAGATGAGGGTGATGGTTGTTATAGAAAGGTTCCAGTGAAAGGTATGTCTGATGTCCAACAGAGCAGTCGACATGGAGGATGACAACATTAAGAACATATGCAACACATTAACAACAAGATTCAAATAATTGCATGTGAATCAGTTCATACACAAGTACGTAAGTTAAACAACACATATCATTAAAGCAACTGGAGCAGTCCAACTAGAATAAACACATATGCATGAAAATGTGCTGGCTCTTATTATATAAATAAGTGCTCCTCCAAAGAGATATACTAGCTTCGTGCAGTGGAGAAGCTAAGGTGCATTACAATATTGTCCAAGCCTTCTTCAAAATAGTCTTAGTAGAAGCTTGGATGACCAAAATCCTATACAATGAGTTATGAGGGACTATTTATAGCAAAGGGTGGGGTGACCCTTGACATTCCCCTTATGACAGTTCAACTACCCTCATGACTCTTCACCTACTCTATGACTGTTACATCCAATTATTGACACTTGACTTACACTTGACATGACTCATCATTACAATGCACATGTACTCATGTGAGACAACATGGGTTGGGAAAGCTTTGCAAGACATCACTGATACTTGGTCTACTAACATGAGATCAACTCTTTGACATGTCCATGATGGTGAAGGTGGTGAGTTGATGCCAAGCTTGGTCGTCCATGATGGTGTGCATGCACCTCATGGTGACATGTTGCTAAAGCGAACTCTTGCCTCCGTTGTAACCAACGCATTGGTTCAGCCCTTTCATCCAACTCTTCTGCTAACATGTTCATGGTATTTTTAGGTGCGGCTGAACCAGAAACACACTGATGCATAGTGTCCACGTTGATCTTCAAGCATGTGGTTGTTGTTCATGCACATCAACTTGACGAAGTACATGTTCAACACCAGTTGGACTTGCTTCTTGTCTTCGCCTTGGTGAGTGTGTTGAATGGGCTGGGTTGCATGCATGTGCTCAACGACATGCATGTTACTGAATCCCTTGCATGCAATCAACAACACTGTTCACCATGTCTAATCCATGTCAGCTTCTGGGATGCATCTTTAACCTATACATGCACAGTTTCATCCATGAGTGCATGTTGTGCCCACTGTTGTTCCTGATCCTACTTCAACTCATTCATATGTCTGTGCAGCTTCATGTTCTTCCTTGAGTTGCTTCTTTGGCACATGAAACTCCTTCTTCATTCCATTCTCTGTAGTCAAACGACCTTCATGTCGCACCATCACCTCATACCGTGAGTCTCCAAAGTTGCTTTCATTATCACTGGATCTACTTAATCTTGCAACTTTGTTCCGCATCTGTTTTGTCAACAACCTTCCTCTTGCATTCACTGCATTTGTTGTGTCTGCTGCATTCGATATGCTACCTTTAGCTGTTGTTCATGATGCTGCTTGGTGTGATGTTGTTGCTTGACGTCCTTGTCTACGAACAACTTGATGTCTTCGTGAGTAGGAAAGCTCATAGACACTTGATCGATTACATCCCCAAGCATGCCCTGAACGATGTCTTCGTCTCTGTTCTCCCAAAAACCATTGTACCTATATTTGTTATTGGGAAAAGTGTCTATTTAGAACGACTCTATCCCACTAAGGTGTGACAGCTACCTTAGAAACAAATAGAGAAAACTACTTTTGTATTCTTCTTTATGAACTATAAACAAAGAGGAATAGGATGAACCAACCTGTGTCTTGCGCTAGTCCTTCGATCCAATCTCTCTCCTCTTTGACAGCTTCCAGCTACCTGCTCCCTTACTTGCCCAGCTTCACCAAGTACCTGCAAGATCACAGAAGAAAGAAATTATACAAAGACATGGGTTTATGTTCATAAATAACTTAGGATCAGATTTAAGTTAACCATACAAATGTAACAAGCATCAATGATACAAAAGCATTGAGAAGAAACTCAAATAGTTTTTATTGATATACAAGAAGATCCAGGAGGAGTTACAACCGATGATTCCTGACCCAGCATCAACCTCCCAGCAAAGAAGTCCCTTCTTCACCCCCAACAAAGCATAGATCACCCAATCCTCTGATTTATATCACAAAACCAACAGCAATTCCTTACAATGTGCAAAATTCCAGCCTATGGATCTCTAGGATGAGGGATCCATATATAGATGTATGCAAGGAGGATGAGTCAACTCATGATTTGATTAGTGGCTTCTCTCTGTCAGTTCTTTCTTCCACTTGGAGACTGAAAGCCTCTTACTCATCCTTGGTCGAATTCAGTGAGGCAAGTGTCATTGGAGAAGATTCTGGAAGCTTCCATTGTCTCTCCACCTCGCGAAATGATACTGCCATTTGTCATTTCCTGCTCAACGCACCCTGGTAGTGCATTTAGGTGCATTGCAACGCACCTAGCTAGTGGATTTAGGTGCTATGCAATGCACTTGGCTAGTGGAGCAGCTGAAATGATCCTGATTTGACTTATTATGAGCAGTTTCTGGTGGAGAACTTCGGGGAGAAGCTGTAATTTGTTGACCTTGTTCCTTTAGGGGTTGGAACAACACTTTTAGGGACTTAGGAGCCCTTGGTTTATGGACATTTCATGCTTAGAGCTGTAAGGCACAAAAATGTCTATAACAGTTGCCCCCTAAAGTATGAGGCCGTTTATCGGGTGAAATGCTTTATTAGGAGGATCCGAAGTTCTTTCAATGCTGGGAGGAGACCTGTAATAAGATACAATACAATACATTATCTTCATACTGTTTTCATGATCTAGCTGAGGAAGGCATTCCCATGCTCAGCTTTATAAATTCATTTTCATGTACATAGGACAGACAATCGTCTGATGGTAGACTGATGATTCTGATAGAGCCATCATCCTTTTGGCTGCAATGCTGTACATTTCAATGTATTTATTTTCCTGAACATATATCGCAGCCCGGATGGATGAAACTAGATCCGGGGTCTTCAATCTCGTCCGATCTTCACTCGAAGTACAAGTCGATCCATGTGAAAAATGTTTTGAAGTCAAACATGGAAAGACATCGCTTGATTACCAGTCAATGATGTAAATTGTTAACAAGCACGAGAGGAATCACCGATAATGATAATGATCCTCAAGGTACTGCAGTACAATTCACGTGGTGTGAATAAAGGACTTGGTGTCGAACACCACGCAAAATCTTTCGGTCGAAGGTCATTGATGTATACCTGTCGCCGGAAGTGAGAAACTTGCCATTGAGGCATGCAAGCTTCAAAGTACTGAATGGGGTGTTCCTAGATCACCTTCTTGGATAATGAGCTGATGTTGACAAGAAGTGATCCGTCATAGGAGGGCCTTAATGAATCCCACATCAATGACATGGAATAGAGCAAATGATTTTGATGGAGGTGAAAACGGTCTGATGATATATGGTTTAGGGTGGCGGTCATGAAAGGATGGAGTATAATGTATGGTAGTGGGCGGGACACAGGTGGCCTTTCTGGATGACTTCTCTTGAACATGTCGGCGACACTTATGTGATGGATTGGTAGCATTAACCCCAAATGTGGATGGTATGGCGAGACCATTGCGATGTGACCGGTGAATGAAACAACCCAACCCGACTCGGGCACGGAGCGGAAGTGTCATGTTCAAGAGCGACTTGCTACCAATAAAGATTCTTTGAGTTTTCTTCCCAATTTTTCCCCAGTCACTGCTGACCAGTACCTCTTTATTTTTGTCAAGCTTGAGGAGGATAACATATGCTTGTTCTATAATTTTCCCTTCGAGCAAACCCATCGCTATGTTTTAACGAGCCTAGCGATAGTGAAACTCGTTCTCGTCTAAAGACAAGTTTGTCGCTATTAATCTTTTTAACGAGTTTAACGACAAAGACAACTCGGTCCTTTTCATTTTTAGAGAGTCTGAAAAGATATGTAAAGGTAACTCCAAAATTCCTTTTTCGTCATCTAATCCCTTAAGTCCGAAAAAGTATAAAACAATACAGAAGGGATGAATTTTCGATTAGCTTTAACGAGCCGAACAAAACAAGTGCTCGATCTTTTTGTGCGATAATCCCTCAGGTCCAAAAAGATTAAAATCTAGAGGAGGGATAGCACTTCCTGTCGCTTTAACGAGCTGGAAGGCCAGAACTCGGCAATCTTTTCATATTTTACGAGTCAGAAAAGAGCTTAAAGAATACTCGACTTTTGAGGAACGAGTGATAAAATGGGTAGCAGCTGATTCCAGGTAAGGTTTGGAATTTCCCAATCACGGCAGTGTCACAAGGATGGCTAGTGAAATCACTCTTCGTAGCTGTTCCTCAAAATGGGTAAACAATCAAATGGAGGTGAATGATCGGCCAACGGAAAAGTGGAGGTGATGGTGCAAACACGACCAAGGCTTTAATGGCTGAAGTGCTACATTCACGGTGGTTATTTACCAGGGAATAGTTCATTTTTTAACGAGCTTAAATGCGGGTGGAAACATTTGCTCATGTCTTATGTTTATTTTTTAACGAGCTTGAACTATGTGCTAAAACTGCTCGAGGTGGGTTTATTTTTTAACGAGCTTGAACCCTGCGGTAACACTGCTCATGGTGGGTTTATTTTTTAACGAGCTTGAACCCTACAGTAACACTGCTCGTGATAAGTTTGCATGCCCCCAGCATAATAACGCAAATCGAGGTGCATGCCCCCCAAGCTTCATTGCATTCAACTCGGTGGTTGGAATGAAGGTTTACCTTTGAGATTTGGAAAGGGGATTTGTTTCATTTTTTAATGAGGTTGACACAGATAAGAACCATCCTCGGAATCCAAATCCATTAGATATAGAAGATTTCATATTCCACTGTGGCCACTTCTGCCAGATTACTCGGAGGCGGTAGGGAAAAAGTACCCATTAAGGCAGGGTCTTTTAGGAGACCTACTCCGATATTTTGGAGCGAATGATTGCTTCCATGGATCATTGGAATGCTTCCCGTAACTTGTGAACTATTGGGGAGAAATGTTTGTTGGTCGACGATTGTAATTCCTCCTTGGAAGGGAAATGCAATCTTCCTGAAGTAGGTCGACACAACTGCGGCCATGGCATATATACAGGGCCTTCCCAGTAGGATGTTGTAATCAAGGTTTCCGTCGATTACTTCAACATCAATTTCTACTGTTTTCCCTACTAGTTCAACTTTCAAGTTACTTAGGATACCATATGGGGTATATGTCCTTCCGTTGAATGCTTTTAATGTCATCGAAGATCGTGATAAGGTTGGAGATCCTAAAGTTTTCCAGCAACTCATCGACATAATGCATGTAGATGCTCCCTCATCAATAATTGTTCGATGAACAGTTTTGTTGAGGGCTTTCACTTGAATAAGGAAAGCTAGTTGAGCTGGTAACTGAGGGTCATAGCCTTTATGCTCAAAGGCCACAAGATTGGAATCCATTGGGTCAATCCCACCTATTGCTGATAATAAAGCTTGCTCTTGGGAGAGGCAATTTTGCGGTACCTCAAGTGTCGACATAGCGGACGGCGATTGGGCCAGGTCCCCTATTATATTATAATTCTGTGCTATTTTTGCACGAGGATTAAATGTCAATTTGTGTACTACTCCATTTGTCGACTTTATCATCAGTACAGTAATGATGGGTGGCACAACTTCGGTCGAAGTTGTTGTCGAACTACTAGGTTGATCTTTATCCTTGTTGTTCGACAGCTGTGGATTCCCGTAATCTTTATTCCTTGTCAAAGCATCATTTTGCTGCTTTGAGATAGACAACATAAGCACTTGGGATCGGGAAGCATTTTGATTAGCAACCAGTTTGGTTCCTGGGTTTGGAAACGGATCAGTCAATACTGCTGAGGTCTTTGAACTCTTAAAGAGTTTCTTAACTTCAGCTTTATGTGGACAATCTCTCGTCTGATGGTCCTCATCGCATATATGACACCCCATAGGGGGTTTCCTTTGCCCAGAAGGGTTTGCAGAAGGTTTTCCAGGAGATGACTCATCCTGCTTCCTTTTTCTCCCTTTCTTTTTCTTCTTGCCCCCTGGTTGCTTCAGTTGTTTGCCCTTGTCGGTCGACACGGTATTTACTTCCGAGGCAAGAAGTTCCTCATTTGCATTTTGACTAGAAATCTTACGGGCCTTTTTAGATGTAGCCTTTGTCGATTTCGTGTCTGTTGCGCCAATAACGCCATCGCCAGCATGATAGTCATTGTTTGATTTAGGAGGAGGAGGAACTGAGAATTCCAGTCTAGGGGTGTCAGGTATTTTATCATAGAGTGTGTTGGACTGAGTGTAAATCAAGTCCAAATATTGCGCACGAGTGATAACTTGCTCTTCTATGACGACTCCCCCTTTTGCCACATCTTCCGTGATGGAAGGTAGTAATGACTTGATAAACCATTCAGCTAAGAGCTGATTAGGAACATACGTTTTTACCATTCTACGACGACGTCGCCACTCATGTATATGATCAGATATGTGAGTGGCCGTCGTTTGTTTGAAGTTGGTAAGGAGTTCTGTTCTCGTTTCGTACCTTATTGGTAATTGAAAATGGGTTAAAAAGGTTGTGGCTAGGGTACTGAAGTTGTCAAACGAAGCTCTAGGTAATTCAATATACCATTTTGCTGCCGGACCAGTTAACGTCCTCTGGAAAAGGCGAAGCCTAATCGAATCATCGTTTAGGGTGTTTGATGAAAACCACAGATGAAATGTCATCACATGATTCGACGAGTCTTCTCCCGGATTTCCATTAAATTTAGGAATATCTGACGAAAGTTTATGCGGAATCGCTGGCCACCAAGGGGCATAAGCAATTGGATCATTCGTCAGCCGGTTTAGATCTGGTAATTCTAGAGTTGCTACAAAGGGCAACTGTTGATTCAGGTTAGGCGAAGCATACCAAGGATAAGATGGAATCGCCTGAGCAATGGGTCTTTGCATACCAGCATAATGTATTTGATGCTCGCAGCTTTGACAAGGTTGACGGGCATAACCATTATAGTATGGTTGTTGATAACCACTTTGGAAATGCAGTTGACCATTACTTACAAAGACTTGTTGCTCACGTCCTTGATATGATTGCTGGAATTGCGGTTGTTGAGATTGAACCAACCCTGGTTGTTGGACCATTTGTTGTTGTCCAATACTGGATGATTGACCAAGATGAGGAGTCACAGTACTTGTTTGAGCCTGAGTCACTCCAGATAAGGAGTCACTAACCTGAGGTTGTGATTGAGTCGTTGAGACAAGAGGTTGTTGTATTGCAACCTGAGAAACTTGGGGTTGACATACAACAGGTAGCGCTTGTACTTGCGATGCAGTCACCATAGCAATATAGTGGGAATATCCGACACAGGGTGGACTGGTTGCATTGAATATACAACCCTTGGTTGTTGAGGCAATATTGGTACCCAACCACTGGATGTAATTCCAGTTTGACCTGAACTTTGTTGTAAACTCCCATATGGTTGTTCTCTGGGAGGGAACAATGAAAAGGCATACTGCCCTCCATATGGTGGCAATCCAGTACTTAAAGGGTAGATTGGCCTTTGAAGACACATTGGATCAATTTGTTGAGTTTCAACATAAGAAATATTGGATGATAATCCGGATGAAGAAATAGGATCTAACCATGTCGTTGAAGTAGTCCCTGATTGGACTCCGGCTTGTTGTTGATAACTTGCCGGGACAGATGGTATATCGGCGAACATCGTTGGAGTAGCAGTAGGAGACTCAGCTACTGCTATGTCAGACGACACAGTCCTGGATGTCGATGGCTGTTCAGACATATCTAGTCTATCCAAAAGATTTCCTAGCGATTCTACAAGAACTTGCGATGAAGGGAGACTAACTTATAAGACCAACGACGGAACAGTGATGTTATTTCGATTAAAATAAATTTTAGATGCTTTGACACAGCTTGTTTTTTCAGTTTTTAAGAGTCGAGAAAAAAACAAAATATGACTCTAGTCTCCTTCGATTTTTAATGAGCCTGAAGTGACAAGAGCTCAGATGGACCTTTTCCGTTAAAGAGTTTGAAAAGGAACGAAAGGGACTGCTCTGGAGGTCTAGGTAAAGGGAGTACCAAACCAATCGCAAAACTGCAGAATACTTTTTATGGTACAGCAGTCAATCTTCCCAAATGCTGTGTTCAGTGCATTGCAATCAGTAGGGCGGCCGACACGGCTTCCTATGGATAAAGGATTTAAGCCTATAGGGGTCTGCCAATATATACTCGATGGTACGTGGGAGCACAAGTCCATACTGGCACTTATCGTCTCAAAGTGGAGGAATCACCCAACCATCAGTGAGGACAACAGTTACCGGGCTTTACGACGCCGGAATACGTCTCTAGCCTAGACCTCTAAATGTTGTGCGTTAAGTTCCAAAGCGTTGTTAGGTTCATTGAATTTATTTTAAGTTGATCTTTCTTATGAAGTTTTCCTTTTGGGTTCACCACGAGATGTAGATGTAATTCCTAAAATGCAATCTAAAGATGATAAACAAACTTTTATCTCTTTTCAGCAATGAAAATCCTAGCTACTAGGGGAAAAGAAAGACACAATATTTTCGCAAAGAGAAAAGAGCACACTGTAAATGAACTTTCCTAAATCAAGCCAAACAGACTATCAATATGCAAATGCACATGCATGTATTTGTTTTTCACTTTCTTAATATTGATGCCTAAAAAGAAAGTTGATGTACAAATCTGAATTTGTTTTCAAGTGACAAACACAAACAAGCTTCTTTTCGAAATCAAAAGGTAGAGATGATTACGACACTTTATGATTTTGAAATAAATAATTGTTTCGACACTAGAAAGTCACAAATTCAAACCAAAGGCAAAAGTAAAAGCATAATCGACTATCAACAACAAATAAACTTTCTCCTATGATCAAAATCGACACTTGCGACAGATCTAAATCAAAGGACGACAGTACGACTATTATACTTTTGCAATGGAAAACTGTAAATGACTCAACAAACACATAAAAACATCTACATTTCTTTTGTACAATTGAGGCAGAATATCAGTAAGGAAAAGGGGTCTGAAACAGTCATATACTGATCACAGGCTGCAAAAATCAGAGGCAAAACTGAAAAAATGAAGCAAAGAACCTTAGCTGCATAGGGCTAGGCTGATCAGCGCACCTGTTACACAGAGAAACTGCATTGCAGCGCAGGTAGCCCTCTCGGGAAGTGCGTTGAAATGTAGAACCTCTTCATAGAGCCTGCGCTGGGGCAGAAACGAGAATTCTATCTAGGTTCTGGGTCACGGTTTGCAGTTTAATCTTTGGTTTTTGGCCGAGTAAAAGCAATCAGTAATGCACAATCAGAGGTGGATCTAAAGTGGGGTCTAAGAGCTATCACAAGGGCAATCAGTTAGTCTATGTATCAGCTGTTCAAATCATAAACAGATCCAGTGAATGGATTGAAGCAAGAGATGTCTACTTTGCATTTGTTAATGGCAAATGCAGTTCGATTGCTACTTATAAGTTTATGAAATAAACAACAAGAGAAACACACACAAACTAATTAGACACGATCCCCAACGGAGTCACCATTTTGTTATCGGGAAAAGTGTCTATTTAGAACTACTCTATCCCACTAAGGTGTGACAACTACCTTAGAAACAAACAGAGAAAACTACTTTTGTATTCTTCTTTATGAACTATAAACAAAGAGGAATAGGATGAACCAACCTGTGTCTTGCGCTAGTCCTTCGATCCAATCTCTCTCCTCTTTGACAGCTTCCAGCTACCTGCTCCCTTACTTGCCCAGCTTCACCAAGTACCTGCAAGATCACAGAAAAAAGAAACTATACAAAGACATGGGTTTATGTTCATAAATAACTTAGGATCAGATTTAAGTTAACCATACAAATGTAACAAGCATCAATGATACAAAAGCATGGAGAAGAAACTCAAATAGTTTTTATTGATATACAAAAAGATCTAGGAGGAGTTACAACCGATGATTCCTGACCCAACATCAACCTCCCAGCAAAGAAGTCCCTTCTTCACCCCCAACAAAGCATAGATCACCCAATCCTCTGATTTATATCTCAAAACCAACAACAATTCCTTACAATGTGCAAAATACCAGCCTCTGGATCTCTGGGATGAGGGATCCATATATAGATGTATGCAAGGAGGATAGTCAGCTCATGATTTGATTAGTGGCTTCTCTCTGTCAGTTCTTTCTTCCACTTGGAGACTGAAAGCCTCTTACTCATCCTTGGTCGAATTCAGTGAGGCAAGTGTCATTGGAGAAGATTCTGGAAGCTTCCATTGTCTCTCCACCTCGCAAAATGATACTGCCATTTGTCATTTCCCGCTCAACACACCCTGGTAGTGCATTTAGGTGCATTGCAATGCACCTAGCTAGTGGATTTAGGTGCTATACAACGCACTTGGCTAGTGGAGCAGCTGAAATGATCCTGATTTGACTTATTCTGAGCAGTTTCTGGTGGAGAACTTCTGGGAGAAGCTGTAATTTGTTGACCTTGTTCCTTTAGGGGTTGGAACAACACTTTTAGGGACTTAGGAGCCCTTGGTTTATGGACATTTCATGCTTAGAGCTGTAAGGCACAAAAATGTCTATAACAATATTACTAAGAGGAAGATGAAAAACTTGGATACCTGAAGACATGGAAACACTCATGGAAATCAATCTGTTAGTTGAAAACCAAAATGAACATGAGAACTGACTTGCAACATACTTGGGTGCATGATAATGAAGGTTATGTAATTTTGGCCGGGAGGTCAGGAGACCGACTACCAAGACTACAAAAGGCACAGTCTGATCTGATTGGAGACTGACTAATTGCTAGAACTATGCAATGCATAGTCTGTTCTAGCTGTTGAATGCTGGGATTGCACAATGCGTAATTCGAGCTGGGAAGGACTTCTAGCCTAGGCATAGATTTGCGAAATTTCTTAGGTTAAGTAGCCATTGTCCTCTAGAAATGCGCAAAAAATTACTAACGGCCAGTGCTAGGTAGGAATGGGCAAATCTGGAGAGGAAGGCGAGCCTTCCTTTCCCAAATTATGAAATGCAGCCTTGGTGAAGGCAGAGCCCGAGCCAAGGTTGACCCGACTCGCGAACGGGAAACTAAAAGCAAGTAAGTTAGTAAATGCATGGCGACACTAAGTGATAGTAGAAGTGATTAATAGTGCATGAAAAACATGAATGAAAGATTCATCAAACAGATCAAAATGCATGTGGGTGAGGTAGTTCGCTAGTTGGGTGAACAACCGTGCAAAACAATTTCATGCATGCGATAGCAGTGAGATAGAAACAAAAACTGAAAGAAAGTTAGGAAAAGCTAGCATACATGTAAACGATAACAGGCATTCAAAGAAATCAAGCAAACACTACTCACACAAGCAAAAACACAAAAAGCGACAGAAATGCAGCATAAGGCATGGGAAACGGGCTTACCCCAAAACAGTTGAGTTGAATGTGCCGACTGCTCCTAGATGTGATGTGGAATGTTAGAGCTACAAGGTGTATGTGAGGAATGAGCTCTGCAGCATCTGACTTATGAGTTTTGATAACATTGAGGTTGTGACGCGCATGCCACGAATCTAGGGGAAGTAAGACTTCGTGGGAGGTTTCAGAATTTCTCCTTGCATGTAATCTCCAACTGCTAAACATAGATCCCTGAAGAAAGGGATGCCTTTATATGCTGCCTTGGGAGAAGCAGCCCCTTCATGCAAACCTATCTTGCTCAGTCCTGGAGGCGAATTGGTCAACTTAGCTGCACATGCAAGAGACTGCTCGACTGTTGGAGAAAAATGCACATTTCTTAATGGGAGCTGGGATGGATACCCAGGAGATTTGCACAATATTATGGTAGAGCAGCTGACTACTGCATAAATTTGCACAAATCTTGGGCTGAACAACCTGTTGTTGGGAAAATTTGTGCAAATCCTACTCGGAGGGTTGGCTGGCAAGATTGCACAATCCTGGAGCCCAGTAGGATGTCAGAGAGGATTGCGCAATTCCCGGAGGGAAGGATGGTTTCCCTCCAAAAATGCAAAATTTTCAAGTGGAAGCTGCTCAACCTACAACTGGACCAAGTCAGGGTGAAAAACCTATGAGGGGAATGGATCAAGCTATGACTGATAGGCTGCCTTTGTGCAAGAAAGACACTGAAGATTGTGAAATTGATGAAGCAAGGCAAGCTATTGTGAAGGGGGGAAGGGAGGCTCCAAAATGAAGCTAAGGAAAAATTTTGGAGGGTGGTTGTAGCCGCTACAACACTTGCTGACACACTAGTAGAAATCTAGTTCTCTCAATGGACGTTGTTCATGAAAAGCAAGTCTAACACCTCTGGAAGTATTGTTCAGTTTTCATGTCGTCTTCGTTTCACACTAACTTGATTGTAAGATGTAGCATTTGCCAAACCCTTGGTCAATTAACACACATTCGAAGGCAAGGCAACACATTTGTTTCGATTGTGGTTGAGGGGTATATAGGTGCACAAGTAGTATAGTCGTCAGAGTCTTAGTTTCATATCTGGTGTTGCTCCACTGCTACTAGGCCTGGACTGTACCCCGATGGAGTCGCATAGGAACACAAGCATGGCTCCGCTACCAGCAAGCCTGGTCAGTACCTTGGTGGAGTTACTTGCATCACCTCTCTGCGCAGGAATCCTTTCTCTTCTTTTGCCTTAGTCATTTTTCATTTTGATTGTTTTTTTGACTTTTCATTTTTTTCATTTTCACTGTGCATAGAACTTATTCATTTCAAAGGAAGAAGAGGAATCTGGACTTATTAAGAGAAAAATAGGTTGTTCTAGTAGAGAAGTAGTTTATTATATCTCTGACATGCCTATCATGGTTTTCCCCCTCACCTTACTCTACTTGACCGAGCTAAGAAGGGTTAACCCAAAAACAATCGACTAGAGAAGGTGACACTAGTTAACATGCAAGCATTATGTTTACACCAAGGCTCACTTTGAACAATACATATTTTCCTTCAACGTATCATGGACTAAAAGTAACAAGCTCATCATAGAGAGGCAGGATGACAGACAACCAAGTAGTGACAGTTGTACAAGCGCTCTTGTACTTTACCCAGCTCGCTTCAAGAGTCATACATGGTTTCATGCAAAACTAACCTATGAACGAAACAAGCGAATGAAGTAACAATAAAAAAATCAAAGGAAGAGCAAAAGCAAAAATGAAAGTGAAGTAAGTAAACAAACAAGCAAGAAAATAAAGCACATAAGAAAACAAGCATGCAAGCAAACAACTAAAAGCAAACACAACTCCTACTCCTACATTAACAATACATGGGCGTGATCACATGAAGTGATACTTCCAATGCATCCATTGACACATTGGTAGACCCATGATGGTGAAGGCTTGGTCTGCGAGCAACCCAGTTGTGTGAACCAACAAGCAAGAAGGATATAACAATGAAGACAACCACACTTCGTGATTCAAAGTGCCCACAGGACATAAGTGAGTGCATGTGCATGACGGGCAGTCCGTGGACTTATCATGGTGCTTTGTGACACTATGTGCAACTTTGAAGCATAAGCGCACTATTGACTGTGACATGCAAGCAAACTAAAGAAACAAAGATAACTTGTGTCACGCACAAGCGCTTGCAATGTAAGACTCCTCCAATGCATGAGCAATGGGATCATGTGGTTCGAGTGGAAGAAGTAAAATATGAGAGTTTGATTGATCTTGAGTGAATACATATGAGTGATGAGGAGCCCTGAGTGTTTGAACAATTTCTTGACCGAAAGCAAAACAAACCTCAAGACAGCGAGGGCCTAACATAACCATTAGCTTGAGCTGAAGTGCCTCGACGGTCTGTGGGGTTTCGACTTCATTGATGATAAAAACAGCTAAAATCACACAATCACAGAAGCATAATCATATATCAGGTACAAATGGTGTATGTGTAAACACTCACACACACAGATTACATTCAGATCACTCTATTAAATAGAGTTTTTGAGATCCAACTTATTCCTAATTTAGAGAGAGTGGTTGAGAGAATTTCTCAACCATCACAAACCAATTTCTCAAATATGGAATGTAAGCATTAATTCCAACATCCCCCCTTAATGATTACATTACATGAAAATAACAAAATAATCAAGCTTATCAGTAGATGCTCCATCAAGTTGCCTCATAACCCTCGGAAAGGTGTAGTTGGCAAGTTGGATTCCCGAGTTCCCTTCCTCAACTCCTGAATCAAGGACCTCCCAAAGTCAATTACTGGACAGCATCCCAATCTGTCGCATAACCTCATTAGGAAACCACCACGTCTACCACTAATGAGGGATCCTTCCCTAGATCCGCAACTACCATACTATCTGGAAAACCATCTATATTGAGCCTTACTGCTACTTGATCTTTAACTACTGGCATCAGACACATAGTTGAACTGCTGGTTATATTAAAAAAGTTTAATAGATTCACTCTCTTCATCATCAGAATTCCATTGGTATTCATCTGTGGTTATATTTGCTGATTCTTTCCCTTTTAACACATCACTAGCACGACTTCTGCAATTCCACGCTGTATGCCCAGTTTTCTTGCAATAGTAGCATTCAATGTCACCTTTGTTTGCATTTTTCTTTCTCATCCTTGACTTTGTCCACAAGGCATTTTCTACATGAGAGTTCTCTTCGGCATCCTCTGGTTTCAGTCGCTTTTCCTCCCCCAGAAGTGCTGCAATTGTCTCTTGCAATGTTTGTGTAGATATTTGACTCAAAGTAAAAACAACATTACTATAACTTGAAGGAAGACTATTTAATAATACAGCTTTAGCATCTTCATCCTCCACCTTTGTCCCAGCTTCACTTAATTGTCTTAAAAGAGACATTAAATTATTTATATGACTGGACATAGATGTCTCCTCATTCATTTTCAGACTAAACAATTGCAGCTTTAGGGAAAATTTTGCATTTGTAGATTTTACACCAAACAATTGAGCCAAATGTTCCCATATTTCCTTTGATGTTTTAGTAAGATCTACATGATGTAATTGCGAATCAGAAAGAGCAAGTCCAATAATAGACTTAGCTTTGTCATCTCTATTTTTCCATTCAAATAACTCTTTGGCATCTGTAGGTGCTGCTTCTGAACCATTCACTATTCCCCACAAATTTTTATTCATTAATTGCAGTTGTATTTTTACTTTCCATGAGGGAAAATTCAAACCACTGAATTTATCTAACACCATAAAATCCATGATAAAAGATAATACCTTTTCTAGTTCAGATGTTGGAGGCCAAACCAGCACAGCTCAGAAGATTGCTGCTGATGGTTGATGAGATCGCTGAAGTAGTAATCAGATATGACGGAATCAGCGTTGCAGGCCGAAATATTAACAGCAGTGGAGCGTTCTCAGAACACTGGGTAATCCAACAGAGTATTAGTGGAGTCGCCGATCAATGCTCGAAACTGTAACGGCTAGCATAAAGTCTGCCCATGCCTCTTTCGATTTGGAATCGGCTGTCTCTCTGCGTGAATGTCTGTGTCTCCACCATTTAATCCCCGACCGCAGCAGAGATTCTTAATAAATGACACCAATCAAGGATACACTAACGCAATAAATCTTCCTATCGGCCTTCCAATACTTGTGCATGAGACGTATGGCCTCTCGGCTTAAACATCGACCTGAAATAAGGATATGCAGCATGTAATTAAATAGCTCGAAGAAGGTGTTGTGGGATCCGTCGAATTTGATGATGCACAGCCTTGCTTAACACTCCGAAAACCACAATTTTGATGAGAATTCTAAGCGGCCGCCTTCTACAAACTGTTCTGAGATCAGACGCATTTTCTATTTCATAAGGAAGACCAGGTTCAGATCCATACTAGCTTTGATACCATGATAAAAATAGCTAAAATCACACAATCACAGAAGCATAATCATATATCAGGTACAAATGGTGTATGTGTAAACACTCACACACACAGATTACATTTAGATCACTCTATTAAATAGAGTTTTTGAGATCCAACTTATTCCTAATTTAGAGAGAGTGGTTGAGAGAATTTCTCAACCATCACAAACCAATTTCTCAAATATGGAATGTAAGCATCAATTCCAACAATTGATAGATGGATCTTCATAGACAAATGGCTTAAACGGATTAACAATGAGTGAATCAACATCATGACAGGATTTTGAGGTGAAGAGATCACAACAACCAAGATCAGAAAATTCAGGATGTTGGTTGGCATCCTCATGGTTTGATGAATCGCACAAAGGGATAGATGAGGAGGAAGGATGTTCACCCTTTGCATTTCTAGAAAAGATAGATGAAGGATCAAGTGAATCTTTAATGAATAGCTTATCCTCTCCATTGTCGAATGATGGACTAACATTTGGTGGGTCTTGCAAGTGATCGACAATGGGTGCATCCATGGATGAAGACACACATGCAAAATCATGGATGGAAGGTTCACCAAAGAGGTTAGGAAAGAATAGAGGGGGCTCGGGTAGAAGGGAGTCATCCTTTGCCGAGTGTTGATGTTCAAGCTCCCACTCATACTCTTCATGAATGACAGCGCATGTTGGTTGTGCAACATCAACTTCGTCAATGGGTTGTTCCTCGTTCACAAGAAGTGAAGTGTCTGGAATGAAAAAACATAAGACAACATCATCTGGAGGAACACTAGAGTGTGAAGACGAAGGTCGAAGAAGAGAATGCATATGAGAACTCAAAGTACTCACAACCGCATCTGCGCGAAAATTGGGCGGAGTGATGTTGAGAGAGTGTGAAGGATGAACAAGTGTGTGAGCATGATCCTTAACATCACTGAGTAGTGGTGGAGCTATTGAATGGGAGGGAGGCAGACAGTCGATTGAGACAGTGCCTACTCCCACAAGAGCTTGCACAGTTCCATCAATGAAGAATGTTGAGTGAGGCTCGATATCAAGCTTCCTCTTGGGACGGGTGGATTTATTAAGGTAGTACTCGAACTGGTCCTAAAGATAAGAAAATTTCATTTGGCTCCTCAGAGCTTTAAACTGCAAGTCACAGAAGTGCTGCCAAAATCAATAATAGATTCATGTGGAGCCTTCCATTGCTTTAACAGTTTCTGGTCAAGATGGTCTGGATCAAAATTATAGAACGTGTCTTCAATAAGATCATAGAAGTGCTCAAATGAGTGCACAGTGTCAGCTGGTAGGCTGAACACCCAACAAAATGGAGATTCGCGAAGTGTGTATGCAAGCAGCAAATCAGCTTGTTCGTCAGAAAACTCATCCTCCTCGTAAGTCATGAAAAGAAAGTTATGTAAGTGCTTAGGCCAAGCCACTTCACCTTCACCATCATACATGTGAGTGGAAAAGAGATTGAAAAGCTTCCCCGAGATGGAGACATCTTCACGATTCGAAAAACACCTTGGGGGAAGAAGAGTGCAAGACTCCATGAAAGATATGCAAAGGTTCAAAACTAGATGAGGGTGCACTTCTTGTCATCAATCCCTCCTTCTAGCACCATAAATGTTGACAGTGTTGGACCCGCCAACATGTCAAGGGGATCTCTTCGGTAAGAAGTCCCAATTAGACCTCAGACCGTTTGGTGTAGGAGTCCCAGTAGTGGGCCATAAGGTAATGCCTTGACTACAGTGTAGCACAGAGGCAAGTAGAATAACCCTGTTAGCAGCAAGGGTGTGATTGATGCAGTGAGTCAAGGAAGGTGTATGAGAGGTTCCAAAACTTCAAAGGGGGAAGGAAGTGAATGTGAGTTCTAGGTTTAAAGGGATCAGTCCCAATTCGGTTAGGAACACACAACACAAAGGACATGCACAGCTTCCGGTGGAGTAGTCCACTCAGATGCAGCAGTCACATAATACAAGGTAAGATAACAAGTACAACACTCACGATCAGTTTGAGACAAGTGTGACGGTTGTTATAGCAAGGTTCTAGTGAAAGGTTTGTCTAATGTTCGGCAGAGCAGTGGACATAGACGGTGAGAGCATTAATAACATATCCAACACATTAACAACAAGATTCATATAATTTCCTATGAATCAGTTCATACACAAGTACGTAAGTTAAACAACACATATCATTAAAGCAATCGGAGCAGTCCCAATACAATAACAACATATGCATGAAAATATTCTAGCTCTTATTATATAATGAAGTGTAAGTCACAATCATACAATACATCCATCTAAACCTGCTAGCCTCAGTAGTGGAAGGTTACAGCCACATCTGCCTACTCCTCCAAAGAGATGTACTAGCTCTGTGAAGTGGAGAAACCAAGGTGCCTTACAATACTGTCCAAGCCTTCTTCAAAATAGTCTTAGTAGAAGCTTGGCTGACCAAAAGCCTATACAATGAGTTATGAGGGACTATTTATAGCAAAGGTTAGGTTGACCCTTGACATTCCCTTTGTGACAGTTCAACACCCTCATGAAGCTTCACCTACTCTATGATTGTTACATCCAACTATTGACACTTTACTTACACTTGACATGACTCCACATTACAATGCACATGTACTCATGTGAGACAACATGGCTTGAGCAAGCCTTGCAAGACATCACTGACACTTGGTCTACTAACATGAGACCAACTCTTTGACATGCTTGTGATGGTGAAGGTGGTGAGCTGATGCCAAGCTTGGTCATCCGTGATGGTGTGCATGCACCTCATGGTGACATCTTGCTGAAGCGAACTCTTGCCTGTATTGAAACTGGTGCATTGGTTTGGCCCCTTCATCCAACTCATCTGTTGACATGTGCATGGTCTTCTTGGGTGTGGCTGTACCGGAAACATATTAATGCATAATGTTCATGCTGATCTTCAAGTGTGTGCTAGTGGTCATGCGCATCAACTTGCCAATGTACTTGTTCAGCCCCAATTGGACTTGCTTCTTGTCTTCGCCTTGGTGAGTGTTTTGAGTGGGTTGGGTTACATGAGTGCACTCAATGACATGCATGTTGCTGAATCCCTTGCATGCACTCAACAGCACTACTCACCATGTCTGCTCCATGTCAGCTGTTGGGATGGATCTTTAACTTTTACGACCGCAGTTTCATTCATGGGTGCATGTTGCGGCCACTGCAACTCATTCGTCTGTCTGTGCAGCTTCATGTTCTTCCTTGAGTTTCTGCTTCAACACATGCAACTTGTTATTTGTTACATTCTTTGTATTTGTGTGACCATCATGTCGCGTCGTCACCTCATAGCCTGAGTCTCCAAATTTGCTTTCATTTTCAATTGATCTGCTTGATCTTGAAACTTTGTTCCACCTCTATGTTGCCAACAACCTTCCTCTTACATTTGTTGTGTTTGCTACATTTGCTGCATCTGCTGCATTCGGTATGTTGCCTTCAGTTGTTGTTCATGATGCTTCTTACTATGATGCTGCTGCTTGATGTCCTTGTCTATGAACAACTTGATGTCTTCGTGAGTAGGAAAGCTCATAGACACTTAATCGACTGCATCCTCAAGCATGTTCTAAATGTTGTCTTCGTATCTCCTCTCCTGGAAACCATTGTACCTATATTGGTGAGAGGTAGATGAACACTTGGGATATCTGGAGACATAGCAACACTCATAGCAATCAATCTTTCAGTTGAAAACCAAAATGAACATGAGAACTGACTTGCAACCTACTTGGGTGCATGATCATCAAGGTTGCGCAATTTCAGCCACGAGGTTGGGAGACCGACTGCCAAGACTACACAAGGCATAGTCTGGGCTACTGGGATATTCACTGACTACTGGAACTATGCAATGCACATTCCAGTCTGGCTACTGACTGTTGGGATTGCGCAATGCACAATTACAACCAGGAAGGATTGCTAGCCTAGGGATAGATTTGTGCAATTTCTTGGGCCAAGCAGTTGTTGTCATCTAGAAATGAGCAAAAGATTCCTAGAGGCTAGTGATGGGTAGGAATGTGCAAATATGGAGAGGAAGGTGAGCCTTCCTTTCCTAGATTTCACAATGCAGCCTTGGTGAAGGCAGATCCCAGACCAAGGTTGGCCCAACTCGCTGACGGGAAATTGAAAGCAAGTAAGTTAGTGAATGCGTGGCGAAACTAGGTGATAGCATAAGTGATTAACAATACACACAAAACATGAATGAAAGATTCAGCAAATAGATCAAAATGCATGTTGGTGAGGTAGGTCACTAGTTGGGCGAATGACTGTGCAAAACAGTTTCATGGATGCGACAGCAGTGAGATAGAAATGAAAATTGAAACAGATCTAGGACAAGCTAGCATACACGTAAATGACAACAATCGTTCAAATAAATCAAGTAAATACTACACACACAAGTGAAAACTCAAAAAGTGATAGAAATGCAACATAAGGCATGGGAAGTAGGATTCCCCCAAAACAGTTGAGCTGAATGTGCTGATTGCTCCTAGATGTGATGTGGGATGTTAGAGCTATAATTTTGATGTGAGGAATGAGCTCTGCAGCATCCGATTGATTATTTTTTATAACATCGAGGTTTTGACATGCATGCCAAGAATCTAGGGCAAGTGACACTTGGGAGGAGGTTTCAGAATTGATCCTTGCATGTAACCTCCAACTGCTAAACATAGATCCCTGAAACAAGGTATGCCTTTGCATGGTACCTTTGGAGAAGTATCCCCTTCATGCAAGTTTGTCTTGCTTAGTCCTGGAGGGGAACAGGTTAACTCAGCTGCACATGCAAGAGACTGCTCGACTATTGGAGAAAAACGTGCATTTCTAGCTGGGAATTGGGCTAGCTTCCCAAGAGATTTGCACACTTTCTGGGTAGAGCAGCTGACTGCTGCCAAGATCTACATAAATCCTGGGTTGAACAGCCTACTACTGGGAAAATTTGTGCAAATCCTGATGGGAGGGTTGGCTGGTAGGATTGCACCATCCTAGAGCCCAACAAGCTGTCAGAGAGGATTGCACAATTCCTGGAGGGAAGGTTGATTGCACTCCAGAAATGCACAATTTTCAAGGGGAATCTACTCAACCTGTAGCTGGACCAAGTCCAGGTGAATAGCTTGTGAGGGGAATGGATCAATCTGTGACTGACAGACTGCCTTTGTGCAAGAAACACACTGAAGCTTGTGAACTTGATGAAGCACAACAAGCTGCTGTGAAGGTGGGAAGGGAGGCTTCAAAACGAGGACAAGGAAATTTTTTGGAGGGTGGTTGTAGCTGCTACAATAGATTCATATATACTTATACAAAATAGTCCATGCATGCATGTATAATTAAACATATACATATATCATTTAGAGTAAACCAGATAGCATATAATACAATACAACATATGCATGAAACGTGTTAGCTCTTATTATATTAAGGAGTGTAAGTTCTAGTCATACAATACATCCATGTCCAACCAATAGTTCTTATAGAGGAATGTTACAACCACAACTGCCTACTCCTCCAAAAAGATGAACTAGCTCTGCGCAGTGGAGAAGCCAAGGCTTGTTACAATATTGTCCAAGATTTCTCTAAGATACTCCTATCGAAGCTTGGCTGACAAAAATAACTTACAATGAGTTATGAGGTTCTATTTATAGAAAAGGGTGGGGTGACCCTTGACATTCCCCTTTGTGACAGTTCATCTACCCTCATGACTCTTCATCTACTCTATGAGTGTTACATTCAACTATCGACACTTGAACTTCCACTTAACAAGGCATTACATTACAATGCACATGTGCCCATGTGAAAGAAAATGGCTTAAGCAAGCCATGCAAGACATCACTGACACTCAGTCCATCATGATGAGACCAACTCTTTGACATGCTTGTCATGGTGAAGGTGGTGAGTTGATGCCAAGCTTGGTCATCCATGACATTGTGCATGCACTCCACATTGACATCTTGCTGAAGCAAACTCTTGCCTTCGTTGCTCCCAATGCATTGGTGTGGCTCCTCCATCCAACTCGCCTGCTAACATGCACATGGTCTTCTTGGGTTTGGGAAAACCAATAACACACTGATGCATAGTGTCTATGATGATCTTCCAGTGTCTGCTAGTGGTCATGCACATCAACTATGAACTAAATGTTTAGCTCCAGTCAGACTTGCTTCTTGTCTTTTCCTCATTGAGTGTGCTGAATGGGTGGGATCACATGCATGTGCACAATGACGTGCATGCTGTTGAATTCCCTTGCCTACGATCAACAACACTATTGGCCATGTTTGCTTCATTCCAGCTATTGGGATGGATCTATAACTTGTACGGGTGCAGTTTCATCTGTGAGTGCATGTTACGGCCATTGTTGTACTTGTTCCTATTGCAACTAATTCTCTCATTTGTGTAGCTCCTATTCTTCCTTGAGTTGTTGCTTCAGCACATGCAACTCCTTCTCTCTTCCGTTCTCTACCTTCGTGTGATCTTCATGTCGTGCCGTCACCTCATAGCCTAAGTATCCAAAGTTGCTTTCACCACAAGTAGATCTTCTTGAGATTGCAACTTTGTTCCGCTGTTGTGTTGTCAACAACCTTCCTCTTACGTTCATTGTATTCGGTATGTTGCCTTCATTTGTTGTTCATTTTGTTGCTTGCTGTGATGCTTCGACCGTCATATATTGATATCCTTGTCTATGAACAAATTGATGTCTTCATGGGTAGGCAAGTTCATAGACACTTGATCGACTGCATCCCTAAGTGTTCTCTGAATGATGTCTTTGACTTTGCTCTCCCGGAAACCATTGTACCTATGCTGCTGAGGGGCATATGAACCCCTGTGATACCTAGAGACATGGAAACGCTCATGGCAAGAAATCTATCATTCGAAAACCAAAATGAACTTGAGAACCCACTTGCAACATACCTATGTGATTGATCATGAAGGTTGCATAATTTCCACCGAGAGGTTGGGAGATGAACTGCCAAGACTGCGCAAGGCACAATCCAGGCTGTGAGGAGGTTGAATGACTACTGGAACTATGCAATGCATAGTTTAGACTAGTTTCTGACTACTAGAATTGCACAATGCATAGTCTCATCTAGTAATGGTTGCAGGCTCATTGACTGCATTATGCAATTTTTTGGGCCAACGGTCACTGTCCCTCAGAATTGTGCAATGCAAGACTGGAGGACAGTCACTGGGTAGAAATGCAAATTTCCTGAGAGGAAGATAGAGCCTTCACATTAGGATTATGCAATGTTGTCTTGGTGAGGCATAGTCTGGGCCAAGGCTGCTTAAACCCGTTGACGGGTAACTGAAAGCGAATGTGGATGTGAATGCATGGAAATATTGAGTGTAGGCATAAGCGAATGATCGTGCATGCAAAAAATGAATGAAATATTCTGAAAACAAAACAACATGCATGTGGGTGGGGTGAGTCACTGAATCAACAACCATTCATGAAAAACAGTTTCATGCATGCGACAACAGTGAGATGTTAACGAAAACTAAAATGGTGCTAGTACAATCTAGTATTTGTCAAAATGGTAGTAAGCGCTCACTGAAATCAAGTAGACAACATTCATATGAAGCGAAACACAGAAAGTGCCAGAAATGCAACACAAGAGATGGAAGGTGGGCTTACCCCAAAATGGTTGAGTTAAATGTGTCAACGACTCCTAAATGCGATGTGGGATGTCGGAGCTGCAAGGTTGACATGAGGAATGAGCTCTGTAGCATTCAGTTCATGAGTTTTGATAAAATCGAAGATGTGATGCACATGCCACAAATCTAGGAAGAGCGACACTTGGTGGGAGGTTTCCAAAATGATCCTTCCATGCAACCTCCAGCTGCTAAAAGTAGATCCCTGAATCAAGGGATGCCTTTGCATGATGCCTTGGGAGAAGAAGCCCATGCATGAAAATCAGTTTTTCTCGGTCCCGGAGGGAATCGGTCAACTCAACTACACATGCAAGAGGCTGCTCAACTGCTGGGAGAAAATGTGCATTTCTAGAAGGGAGCTGGGCTAGCTACCTAGGATATTTGTGCAATTTCTGGGCAGAGAAATTGACTGCTGCCCAGGACTGTGCAATTCCTGGGCTGAGCACCCTTGCTGGGAGGAATTGTGCAATTTTCTGGATGAAGTCTGACTGGCATAATTGCACAATTCTAGAGCCCAGCAGGTTGGCAGACTGAATTGCACAATTTCTGGAGGGAAGGCTAGTTTCCCTCCAGAATTACGCAATTTCTTAAGTGAGCTTCTCGGCCTGCAGCTGGACCAAGTCCAGATAAACAACCTATGAGGGGGATGCATCAAGCTTTGATAAACAGACTACCTTTCTGTAAGAAAAACTTTGAAGCTTGTGTACTTAACAAAGCAAGACATGCTTCTGTGAAAGGTTAGTAGGGAGGCTCCAAAACAAAGCTAAGGAAAAATTCTGGAGGGTGGTTGTAGTCGCTACAACACATGGTGACACATTTGTAGAACTCCAGCTCTCTGAATGGACCTTGTTCATGAAAAAAAAGTGTAACACCTCCGGAAGTATTGTTTAGTTCTTAGTTTGTCTTGGTTTCACACTAGCCTGATTGTAAGATGTAGCATCTGCCAAACTCTTGGTCGATTGACACACATTCCAAGCCAAGGAAACACAGTTGTTTCGATTAGGATTGAGAGGTATATTGGTTCACAGGCAATATAGTTGTTAGAGTCTTAGTTTCATCTCTAGTGTTGCTCCGTTGCCAGTAGGCCTAGACAGTACCTCAACAAAGTCACATAGGAACATAAGAATGGCTCCGCTACTAGCGAGCCTGGTCAGTACCGCGACGGAGTTACTTGAATCACCTCTATGCGTAGGAAGCCTTTCTCTTCTTTGATCTTGTTAATTTTTCATTTTTCATTTTTTCATTTTTTTCATAACTGTGCATATCACTTATTCATTTTAGAGGTGAAAGAGGGATCCTGACTTATTAAGAGAAAAAGAGGTTGTTCCTATAGAGAAGTATTTTATTGTACCTCTGACGTGCATGTTAAGGTTTTCCCCCTCGCCTTACTCTACTTGACTATGCTGACAAGGGTTAACCCAAAAAAACCTGACTAGATTAGGTGACACTAGTTAGCATGCAAGCGTTGTGTTTTCACCCAGGTTCACTTCGAACAGTACATAATTTCCATCGATGTATAATGGAATAAAAGTAACAAGTTCTTCATACAAAGGCAGGATGACAGTTAACCATGTAGTGATAGTTGTACAAGGCCTCTTGTACTTTACCCAACTTGTTTCAAAAGTCATACATGGTTTCATGCGAAACTAACCTATGGACAAAAAACAAACAAACAAATAACAAAGCAAAGCAAGAGTAGAAGAAAAAGGGAAAGAAAATATAGTAAGAAAACAAGTAGGCAAACAAGCCAACAAAGCAAGCATGCAAGCAAACTAACTGAAAGAAAACACTACTCCTACTCCTAAACTAATGGTTCATGGTCCTGACCACATGAAGTGATATTTACAATGTAGCCATCGGCACAGTGGTTGACCCATTTTGGTGAAGGGTTGGTCCATGAGCAACCCAATTGTGCAGACCAGCAAGCAAGAAAGATGTAACAATGAAGACAAACACACTTCATGTTTAAAAGTATCCACGGGACATAAGTGAGTGAAAGTGCATGGCATGTGGTCCGTGGACTTGTCATGATGTTGTGTGACACTGTGTGCATCTTTGAAGCATAGACATGCTCTTGACCGTGACATGGAAGCAAACAAAAGAAACTAAGACAACTTGCGTCGTGCACATGTGCTCGCAAAGTAAGATTCCTCCAATGCATGAGCAATGGGATCATGCAGTTCAAGTGGAGGGAGCATGATCTATGTGTTAGATTGATCTTCAATGCATACGGATGAGTGATGAGGAAGCTTGGGTGATTGAACAATTTCCTGATCAGAAGTGAAACTAACCCCAAGAGAGCGAGTCTTGACATAACCATCAGCTCGGGCTGAAGTGCCTCAACAGTCTTGGGTGTTTTGACTTCATTGTAAGATAGATCATCATAAACCGGTGGATTCAAAAAATTGACTGCGTTAGAAACATGATCATGATCAAATACGGGAGTAAATGGATCATGACAACCACAATCAGAAAAATCAATGATTTCAACGGCATCCTCATGATCTAATGAATCAAACAGAGGGGTAGATGAGAAGCAGACAAATCCATCCTCTGTGTTTCTGGAAAAGGCAGATGACAGATCAAGTGGATTTTCAATGAATAACTTATCCTCTCTATTGTCGGATGATGGAATGACATCTGGTGTGTCCTGCGAGTGATCAAAAATGGATGCATCCGTGGATGAAGATACACATGTGAAATCATGGATGGCATGTTCACCAAAGATGTCAAGAAAGAACAGAGGGGGCTCAGACGAAAGGGAGTCATCCTTCGCCGAGTGTTGATACTCAAACTCCCAATCATATTCTTCATGAATGATAGCGCATGTTGGTTGTGCAACACCGACTCCGTCAGTGGCTTGTTCCTCATTCACAACAAGTGTAGAGACCACAATGGAAGAACACAAGATAGTATCATCGAGAGGAATATCTGAGTGTGAAGACGGAGGTTGTTGAACAAAATGCATATGACAACTCGATGGAATCACAACCAAATATAAACGAAAAATAAGCGAAGTGATGTTGGGAGGATGTGATAGCTGAACCAGTGTGTGAGCATGATCCTCAACATCACTTTGCAGTGGTGGAGCTGTTTGATGAGGGGATGGAAAATAGTGACTTGTGACAGTGACCGCATCCATTTGAGATTGCGTAGTTCCATCACTAAAGAATGTTGAGTGAGGCTTGATTTCAAACTTCTTCCTAGAATGACTAGATTTCTTAACGCAATACTCGAATTAGTCCCAAAGATAGAAAAACATCATTTGGCTCTTCGGAGCTTGAAACTGCAAATCACAGAAGAGTGGCCAAAAATCCATAGTTGATTCATGCGGAGCCTTCCGTTGTTGTAACAGCTTCTGGTGAAGATGTTCTAGATCAAAATGATAGAAAGTGTCTTCAATGAGATCATAGAAGTGCTCAAGTGAGTGCACGCTATCAGGTGGTAGGCCACACAACCAGCGATGTGGAGATTCGCGAAGTGTGTATGCAAGTAGCAAGTTGGCCTGTTTGTCAGAACATTCATCTTCCTCATGAAGCGTGGAAAGAAATTCATGTAAGAACTCAGGCCTGGCCACTTCGCCTTCACCATCATACATGTAAGTTGACATGAGATCAAAGAACTCCCTCATGATGGCGACATCTTCATGATTTGAAAAACATCATGGAGGGAGAAGAGTGCAAGAATCCATGATAGATATGCAAAGGTTCAAAATTGGATGAGAGGACACATCTTGTCATCTGTTCCTCCTTCTAGCGCCAAAAATATTGATGGTGTTGGACCTACCAACATGTCAAGGGATATCCCTGGCAAGAAGTCCCAATTAGACCTCAGACCATTTGGTGTAGGAGTCCCATCTGTCGGTCGTACAGTAATGCCTTGATTGTGATTTCACATAGAGGCAAGTAAGATGTCCCTATTGGTAGCAAGGGTGTGACAGCTGTAGTAAGTCAAGGAAGGTTCATGAGAGGTTCTAACACACTAAGGGGGAGGTTAGTGCACCCCTTGGAACCATGTAATAATATGCAGCTTGGAAGGGAAGACACGAGAGAAGGTGCATCACAAGCTGGAAAGCAAGTTAGCAATAAATCCAAACTGATTGTTAAACCAACAACACATTTTAGAAAGATTCATACATATACAGAATAGTCCATACATGCATGCGTAAGTAAACATATACATATATCATTTAGAGTAAATGAGATAGCATAGAATACAATACAACATATGCATGAAACGTGTTGGCTCTTGTTATATTAAGGAGTGTAAGTTCTAGTCATACAATACATCCATGTCCAACCACTAGTTCCAATAGAGGAACGTTACCGCCACAACTGCCTACTCCTCCAAAGAGATGTACTATCTCTGCGTAGTGGAGAAGCCAAGGCTCATTACAATACTGTCCAAGCTTTGTCTAAGATACTCCTATCAAAGCTTGGCTGACCAAAAGCCCTTACAATGATTTATGAGGTTTTATTTATACCAAAGGTTTGGGTGACCCTTTAAATTCCCCTTTGTGATAGTTCATCTATCCTCATGACTCTTCATCTACTCTATGATTGTTACATCCAACTATTGACACTTGAACTTCCACTTGATAAGATGTTAAATTACAATGTGCATGTTCCCATATGAAACAAAATGGCTTGAGCAATCCATGCAAGACATCACTGACACTTGGTCCATTGTGATGAGGCCAACTCTTTGACATGCTTTTGATGGTGAAGGTGGTGAGTTGATGCCAAGCTTGGTCATCCATGACTGGTGTGCATGCACTCCATGGTGACATCTTGCAGAAGAGAACTCTTGTATTTGTTGCATCCTGGTGCATTGGTGTGGCTGCTCCATCCAACTTGTTTGCTAACATGCACATGGTCTTCTTGGGTGCAGTTGAACCGGAAACACACTGATTCATAGTGTCCATGTTGATCTTCTAGTGTGTGTTGGTGGTCATGCGCATCAACTGTCAACTACATGTTCAGCTCCAGTTGGACTTGCTTCTTGTCTTTGCCTCAGTGAGTGCGCCGAATGGATGGGATCGCATGCGTGCGCACAATGACATGCATGCTGCTGAATTCCATTGCATGTGATCAACAACACTTCTCACCATGTCTACTTCGTGCCAGCTGCTCAGATGGATCTAGAACTTGTATTGGAACAGTTTCATCTGTGAGTGCATGTTGCGCTCGTTGTTGTACCTGTTCCTGCTGCAACTCATTCTCTCGTCTATGCAACTCCTATTCTTCCTTGAGTTGTTGCTTGAGCACATGCAACTCCTTCTCTATTTCATTCTCTACCTTCACATGATATTCATGTCACGCCATCACCTCATAGCCTAAGTCTCCAAAGTTTCTTTGACCACAAGTATATTTGCTTGAGCTTGCAACTTTGTTCTACCTCTATGTTGTCAAAAACCTTCCTTTTGCATTCGTTGCATCCGTATTTTGCCCTCAGCTACTTTTCACGGTGATGCTTACTATGATGCTACTTCCATCATATCTTGATTCCCTTGTCTACGAACAACTTGATGTCTTCATGGGTAGGCAAGTTCATAGACACTTGATCGATTGCATCCCCAAGTATGCTCTGAATGGTGTCTTCGACTCTGCTCTCCTGGAAACCATTGTACCTGTGCTTCTAAGAGGAAGATGATACCTAGATACATGGAAACACTCATGGCAAGTAATCTATTAGTAAAAAACCAAAATGAACCTGAGAGCTGACTTGCAACATACCTGTGTGACTGATCATGAAGGTTGCGCAATTTCTGCCGAGAGGTTTGGAGACTGACTACCAGGACTATGTAAGACATAGTCTGGGCTGTCAGGAAACTGACTGACTACTGGAAATGCATAATGCACAGTCCAGCTTGGCTACTGATTGTTGGAATTGTACAATGTGCAATCTCAGCGAGAAATGGTTGCAGGCTCAGTGATTGCATTACGAAATTTCTGGGCCAGTAGTCACTGTCCCTCAGAATTGTGCAATGCAAGACAGAGGATAGTCATTGGGCATAAATGTGCATTTCCTGAGAGGAAGACAAAGCCTTGCCTTTCAGGATTGAATAATGCTATCTTGCTGAGGCAAAGTCTGGGCCAAGGTTGCCTAGACCCACTGACGGGCAACTGAAAGAGAATGTGAATGTGAATGCATGACGACATTGAGTGCAGGCATAGGTGATTGATATTGCATGAAAACAGTGAATTAAAGATTTAGAAAATGGAACAACATGAATGTGGGTGGGGAAAGTCACTGAATCGGTGACTGTTCGTGAAAAAAAGTTTCATGCATGCGACAATAGTAAGATGTTAACGAAAACTGAAATAGTGCTATTACAAGCTAGTATGTGTCAAAATGATAGAAAATGCTCATTGAAATCAAGAAGACAACATTCATATGAACCAAAACACAAAAAGCACCAGAAATCCAACACACAACATGGAAGGTGGGCTTACCCCAAAACCGCTGAGCTAAATGTGCCGATAGCTGCATATGAAATGTGGGATGTCAGAGATGCAAGGTTGATGTGAGGAATGAGCTCTGTAACTTTTGGTTCAAGAGTTTTGATAAAATCGAAGATGTGACACACATGCAACAAATCTAGGAAGAGCGACCCTTGATGGGAGGTTTCTGAAATGATCCTTGCATGCAACCTCCAGTTGCTAAAAGTAGATCCATGAATCAATGGATGCCTTTGCATGCTGCCTTGGGAGAAGTAGCCCATGCATGCAAATTGGTTTTGCTCAGTCTCGGAGGGAACTGGTCAACTCAACTACACATGCAAGAGGCTGCTCAATTGTTGGGAGAAAACGTGAATTTCTTGAAGGGAGTTGGGCTGTGATCCAAAATGGATCTTGGATAAACCTATAAGTCTAAAAGACTTCATATAAGAGGTAAAAGGTGCTAAATGGCACAAATCCTTTGTAAATCTGAGCCGGATAAAGAAAAGGGTCAAAGGTAGAGTTTTATATAAATATCGCATCGGAAAGGTTCCAAAGGGAGGACCTAAACTAAAGGCTGAAGACTCCCCGATTTGTGATCTCTGACATATTGCATCGAAGGTAGATTGCCATATGATATCGGAATCTGGTTGAGCCGATTTCTGATTGTGATGAAGCGGATCGGTGATCAACGATAATTATCGCATTGAAGTAGTCCATGGAAAGTGGTATAGACGCCAGGGCCATTGTGATTGTCATATGTGATGCGCTGATAGCGCGATCGAGATTGCACAATACAAAGGGGCCATGACATCGTGACTTGCGATATGCGCAGACCCAAAAGTTTATAGATGCGGGTTCATTTGTCTTTGAGATCCATTAAGTTTGTTCAATGGATTTTCATTGGATTTCTTTGTATTTCCATTGATTGGAGTTCTGTTTGGGTTTAGCCATACACAATGTGATTTGCGATATGCCGATAAGCGATATAGTGATAATGTTGATAGCCGATGAGGCGCCAATCAGAGTGATCAGAGGTTGGTAAATCAGATCACGATGATACAAAGGGGCCAATGCACCATGTGACGTGCGATTACGATATGCGATCGAGGCACAAACCCGATAAGGATTATAAACACGATTTCATATTATTTGAAGTCCCGGCTTAAGGCCCATGATGTGTTTTGCATACGTTTTCATGTGTATTTCCTTTATGAACCAGAATGTGTTAGTTCGTGGATTTCGTTCTGGAAAGAGGTTGCCAATTCATTTCCATTTGTAAACAGCCATCACATCAGTGCCATGCTATGAGCGGGCGTTTTTGTAATAGGGATGCGTTATGAAGCACGCATAGCTGAAGAGCCCAGAAGAAATGATTCCTCATGATCGAAGGGACAGAGGAACAGCTGGGGGAAGCCATAGAGTCAGAGGATTCCTCAAAGGTCAGATATCCAAGTGAAGAAGGAGTTCTCTCTCGAGTGAGTAGAAAAAGATTTTCCCTTCACGAAGCTCACAGCTGAGCAAGAGAGCCAAGAGCTAGAGAGACAAGAGCCCAAGCCAAGAGCCAGAGCCAAGAGCTAGAGCCAAGAGCTAGAGAGCCAAGAGCCCGAGCCGAGAGCTAGAGCCAAGAGCCAGAGCTAAGAGCCAGAGAGCCAAGAGCCAGAGCCAAGAGCCAAAGCCAAGAGCCAAAGCCAAGAGCAGAGGCAGAAGCCACCAGAGGTTGTAGGCAGAACAATAAAGAGATCAAATGATCAAGCTATTGTTGATGTCTGAAGTGTGCTAAAGATAGAAGAAGAAATTCCAGAGATAGTAAAAGAATTCTGAGGGAGTTGGCGCAAGCTAGAGCTCAAGATAGCTCAGAGAATTGACTGAAGGAGTCTAGTCCATAGAAGCCTAGATCTGTCTGTAGAGTAAGAATAGCCAAGGATAAAGATGTCATTCTAAGCCCATGGATTTAGTTGTAAACCTATGGAGTTGAGTGTGGAACTTGTAAAATAATTTAAGCCATAATCCCAAAGAGCCTAGTTGAGTTGACTAGAGCTCACGGAGATGTAGCTCAAGAGGTTTGGGTGAACTCCTAATTATATTTTTGTTATGTGTATTGGTTATTATTTGCATTATTTGTTTTTATATGTTTTTATATCAATTTAAGCAAATCAACTTAAAGCACTTAATAGTTAAAGGTAAACACAAGCATACACCTATTTCAAGCACTTTTAATTCCGCAATTATCAATCATAAGCATAGATCTTGGGAATATATATAAGCTTTGGAGTGGGAGAGGTTCTTGTAAGTTGACAAGAAGCCTTTAGGTCCCCATTTCAGATCAGGTGGTATCAGAGCTGGTTATATCAAAATTGGTTATATCAGAGCCCAAGTTATACCAGAGTAGGTGGTATCATGATGCTTGATTAATCAAATTAGGATGCTTGATTGACAGAGCAATCTATTTGCTTGCTTAACTTGAAAGGTGTTTAAACAGTCAAGGATTGATTGTTTGATTATTTGTAAACTGACTATTGTTTGAGTTTGCAGAGGTGAAGGGAAAGTTATTGATAGCTAAGTCCAGGAGAGGCCAAGACGGAAGAAGGGCTGAAGGCATTCTTCTTATCCCAAATGACCTCAAAGAAATCCTTGAAGCACAAAAGGTGTGTTGCAAAAGTTTTCTTGAATAAGCTCTTTGTTAATCCTATTTGAAGTTCTTTTGTTCATTTTGATAATGACAACTTCTACAAGTGAGTCCTCAAATTCTTCTTTCTTCATAAGAGTCTTTAATGAAGACATGAAGCAAGACTTGTTCACCATGATGGATATGGTGAGAGAAATGTATGAGGATGGAAGGAAGAGCATCATACTTAGAGAGCAGTTGAATTCCATGAAGGAAGTGAATCAGTTGCTTTATGACAAATTGCAGGAAATGGAGAGACAACTTCATATTGCAAATATGAGCCTAAAAAAGGATGCATGAGTTGGAGACACAACTCTTTGTTTCCAAAGAAGCCTTAGTTAAGTATCAGCTTGAAGAAGAGGTAAATAATTCTAGTTTGTCTTCAATTTCCTCTAAGAATGTTTATATTGGTTATTTTGAAAAACATACCAAGGGCATAGGGTCCAAGTTAATGTCCAAGATGGGCTATGAAGGAAAATGCTTGGGCAAACATGCACAGGGTATTATTGAGCCAATAATAGTTTAGGAAATGCCTAAGTATTTGGGTCTTGGCTATGGAAAAGCTTATGGAGAAAGTTCCCAAGCTGCCATGAAGACAATTGAAATAGTTCCAAGAAGGAGTTTCATGCCAGGTCTTCTATCTCAAAAGTGTAAAAGTTGTATTCATGGGGAATGCAATAGCTTGAAACATCATTTTTAGGAAGAAGGTGTTCATAAGCATACACTTAAACTAGAGAGTTTTGGAAACTTTGAAACCATTGAAGAGGTTGATGGTGTTCCAAAGGGAGCTATTTCTTCATTTGATTCACCTCCTCATGAAGGCAATAAAGGTGAAAGAGGAAGGTATAAATCTGGTTTTAACCATATTCCTTTTGATTATGTTTAGCATGGTAAATTTCCATATAAGTATGGGAAAAGAATTGCATGTTCCTTTTGTGGTTTGGATAACCATAATGTTTCTAGATGTTGGAAGAGAATGACCACATACAGGAAAATTTTGAAGGTAAGGAAGAAAAAGGCCAAAGGTCCACTGGACAAGGCAAATCACGCTGTCAAGAAGATGCACATGTGTTGCACTTATTGCCATAAGCAAGGAAATATTGCTGCAAAATGTTGGACTCTGAATCCAACAATGCTTCCACGAAATTTGAAGAGGGTGGAAAGAGAAAATCGCAGGAATGTAAAGAAAGATTCCATAAATGATGTGTTTCAAGATGATTCACATGTTTTTGATGTGTAGAAAAAGGAAGGACCTTTGAAATGGATTGGTAAGAAATGGTTAGAGTTCTTATCCAATTAAAGTTGCATATGTGTTGATGCGAATAGAAATGTATCACATCTATTTGCATTTCTTTGTTAATGAGATGCAAGTTGCAGGATTCTACCAAGAAGGTGAATGGAAAATTTGAATAGGAGACTCACTTTATTGCTACAACATTATATTCATTTCAGCTTAAAAAGTATAGTGTGCTTAAGCGAAAGTTGAAAGATGAAATCCATGCATAAGCATGATATGCATGAACACAGGGATGTTGATGATTCCCTTGAAGTTGAACATGTATGTGTAATTAACTTGGAGGGTTGATTTCTTTGTTTTTAAACATGCATGTAATATAACGTTGACTTCGAAAAATTTGATTTGGTCTCCAAGATGGAGATAATGATGAAGTGTTTCATATTTGAAAAAGAATCCTAAAGTTAGTTTTCTACATACTTGACTTGAAGGGTCAATTGTTTTAAAGACATGTTTTATTGGCTTGTTATCTAGTCAATCATTTGTATGTGGATGTAAAGACATGGAGGTAATTCAAAAGATGTGAAAATCGATTTCTTTTGTTGAAGCAAGAGTTTATACCATCCAATTGTTGTCGAAAGTATGTCAAACAGGTACAAATGAAAATTTTGTGAAGCAGATGTAACTTGAAATTGGTTTGAGCCACCATGGATCAATGATCAAGGTAAAGAAGTTCAAACTACCTTCTATGACCTTCTCAGCAGGAGTTCTGCAGGAAGTCAAGGAGGAAGACAGTTCTTCCCAGGAGGACAAGCACATCAAGGAAGGGATTGTTCAAAAGATTTGGTTCAGAGGCACTATGCAAGGCAAGTGTATGGAGGTTGAAAGAAGAGGGTGATGTACTCTCATTTATTGTTCAGATCAGTATATCAGTCTTTTCGAGTCCAAAAGCTTTTTATCGGGAAGGTGTGATCCAAAATGGATCTTGGATAAACCTCTAAGTCTAAAATACTTCATATAAGAGGTAAAAGGTGCTAAATGGCACAAATCCTTTGTAAATCTGAGTCAGATAAAGAAAAGGGTCAAAGGCAAAGTTTTATATAAATATTGCATCAGAAAGGTTCCAAAGGGAGGACTTAAACCGAAGGCTAAAGACTTCCCGATTTGCGATCTCTGACATATTGCATTGTAGGTAGACTGCCGTATGATATCGGGATTCAGGTGAGCTGATTTGCGGTTGCGATGAAGCGGATCGGTGGTCGGCGATAATTATCACATCGGAGTAGTCCATGGAAAGTGGTATAGACCCCCAGGCCATTGCGATTCCGATATGCAATGCCCCAATAGTGCAATTAGCAATCGGTGATCGGCGATCAGGATCACACAATACAAAGGGGCCATGACATCATGACTTGTGATATGCGTGGACCCGAAAGTTTATAGATGCGGGTTCATTTGTCTTTGAGATCTGTTAAGTTTGTTCAGCAAATTTTCATTGGATTTCTTTGTATTTCCATTGATTGGAGTTATGTTCGGGTTTATCCATATGCAATGTGATTTGCGATACGCCAATAAGAGATATAGCGATAATGCCGATAGCTAATGAGGCACCAATTGGAGATCAGAGGTCGGTAAATCGGATCGCGATGATACAAAGTGGCCAATGCACCATGTGACATGTGATTGCGATATGCGATCAAGGCATGGACCTGATAAGGATTATAAACATGATTTCATATTATTTAAAGTCCAGGCTTAAGGCCCATGATGTGTTTTGCATGCATTTTCCTGTGTATTTTCGTTACAAACCAGAATGCATTATTTTATGGATTTCGTTCTGGAAAGAGGTCGTCGGTTCATTTCCATTTGGAAATAGGCATCACACCTGTGCCACCCTATGAGTGGGTGTTTCTGTAACATGAATGCGTTATGAAGCATGCAGAGCTGAAGAGATAGGAAGGAATGATTCCTCATGATCGAAGGGACAGAGGAACAGTTGGAGGAAGCCACAGAGTCGGAGGATTCCTCAAAGGCTAGATATCCAAGCGAAGAAGGAGTTCTCTCTTGAGTGAGCAGAAAAAGTTTTTCCCTTCAGGTAGCTGATAGCTAAGCAAGAGAGCCAAGAGCCAGAGAGCTAAGAGCTTGAGTCGAGAGCCAAAGCCAAGAGCTAGAGCCAAGAGCCAGAGATCCAAGAGCCCAAGCCGAGAGCCAGAGCCAAGAGCCAGAGAGCCAAGAGATAGAGGCGAGAGCCAGAGCCAAGAGCCAGAGCCGAGAGCAGAGGCAGAAGCCACAAGAGGTTGGAGGCAGAAAAATAAAGAGATCAAATGATCAAGCTATTGTTGATGTCCAAAGTGTGCTGAAGACAGAAGAAGGAATTATAGAGACAGTAAAAGAATTCCAAGGGAGTTGGTGCAAGCTAGAACTCAAGATAGCTCACAACACTGACTGAAGGAGTCTAGTCCAGAGAATCCTAGATCTGTCTGCAGAGTAAGAATAGCCAGGGATAAAGATGAAATTATAAGCCCATGGGTTTAGTTGTAAACCTATGGATTTGAGTGTGGAACTTATAAAAGAATTTAAGCCGTAATCCGAAAGAGCTTAGTTGAGTTGACTAGAGCTCACGGAGACGTAGCCTACGTGGTTTGGGTGAACTCCTAATTATATTGCTATTATGTGTGCTGGTTATTATTTGCATTATTTGTTGTTATATGTTTTTATATCAGTTTAAGCAAATCAACTTAAAGCACTTAACAGTTAAAGGAAAACACAAGCATACACCTATTTCAAGCACTTTTAATTCTGCAATTATCAATCATAAGCATAGATCTTGGGAATATATATAAGCTTTCGAGTGGGAAAGGTTCTTGTAAGTTGACAAGAAGCCTTTCGGTCCCCATTTCAGATAAGGCTGGTTGTTGTTGTGAAGTAAAATTATAAGTGCGGACACGAATGAATTCCTCTAGCCTGATCATGGGTCTAGCCACAACAGATACATTCTATGGAAGATTTAGTTAGGTTAGAATCAATCAAGAGGGCCTACCTCTCGGTCCTCTTATCCTGCTTGATGATGTCCTTGTTTGCTCACTCTAGCTATCTCTCACATCCTTCTTCAAGCACCTAAAACAAGTAAACAACAACAGACAACAAACATAATAATAGACAAATTACAATTCAACCTACTTAACAAGTCAAGAAATGTTAAGCCATGAATGTATAATATAACAAAACATGTAGGAAATCAATAGATAGTTGCATATATTAATATCAAAGAGAGATTACAACCATTTGTCTTGATGTTTCAGTCCTCCTCTAACAAGACCAGGTTTCCACACACTTCTGCTAGAATTCCATGATAGACTCAATCAGCAATATTTTTAAGGCTCTTCCTTTTAGGCTTCACTCCAAACCAAATCACACTTCTCCCTCACACAACTAGATAGCAACAACTAGTAATAGCTTGCTTGTTTACTCCAAACCAAAATAGCATCAACACTCAACCAAAAACTATGACTACAACTAGTTTGTGCTTGGGAAGAAGGGAGGTTTATATAGGATATATGGATGGGAGATGGATCCTCTTCTCACAGGAGAAGGACTTATCCCTTGAAGTAGTTTCATCATTATAGGGGAAAGGATCCCAAATTTTCATCCTTGACCCTATCCAACCAAACCATTTACCAAACTTCCATTACGAAGCTTCTAGAGCTAGAAGCTTTGGCTCTAATTTAAAAAACTTTCCATAACAGAACCGATGCGACTGGAACATAGCTTAGTCACTCTGGTCGGCATGAGGAGTAATGCTAATCTCTGCACATTAGCGCAGGGGAGACAAAGGCCATTAGCGTTGGTCTTGTAAAGTGGGAAAAACAGAAGTTTCAGGGGAAATGGTGCAAAAGGGAATCGATCTTCTTGTGAAGAGGGACACAATGGGAGTTTCTTCATGAAAGCAAAACATGTGGGGTTCACTGTGGAGGTCCTCCAGGATCAAGAAATAAGGAGTACAAGGATAGTGACAAAATTCTGTGTAACAAATGCTCCCTAAAGCGTGAAGGTCGAGCGAGAGTGAGGAATGAAATGCTTTATAAATCAGTGTGGGGAACCAGTTTGCCATCGAAAAACCTGCAAGCAAGTACAGATACGTATACATAAACTGAGATCTTTGTCAAATGAAACATGAATCATGGCATGGATGCAGCCATATAGAGAATGATCATATAAATAGATCTAGGTATGGGCGTAGCCATCTGTCAAGGAGGATCATAACGAAACCAAGGTATGGTCACAACCATGCAATAATGAGAAGGATCACATATGATAACTCTTGGTCTGGTCGCAACCAACCATCTGAAAGAGACATGCATATCATCATAACCATGTCACACCACTTCGTAACCTGGACTTTTATGATCTGAGTCCAGGGTCTTGCGCTCCAACACAACCTGATCGAAGTACAAATTCTAACATGTGAATAGATGTGTTGATGTCGAACATGCTAGAAAGTCGCTTGATTACCAGTTGATGATGTAAACTATTAACAAGTGTGAGAGAAACCACCAATAATGACAATGGTCCTCAAGGTACTATAAGCACAATCCAGAGAATGTGAATAGAGGAACTGAAGTCGAAAACTCATGAAATCACTTGATCGAAAGCTAATGATGTGAACTTGTCATTAGGGCATGCAAGCTCTAAGGTACTAGAAGGGAGTCTCTCAGTTAACTTTCTGGATAATGAGTTGAAGTCGACGAAAAGTGACAGTGTCGAAGGAGGGCCATAATGAATCCCACATCATCGACGCGAGACGAGAGGATGCATAATGATTTTGGATGATATAAAGAATCAAAAGTAAGTGTAACTGTAGAAGGACAACTCTTGAACATATCGGCGACACAACTTGAAGTTTGGTAGCTTTTGGATCTATAGGATTAGTGGTCATGATGACATGGCAAATATAAAATGGAAGGCAAAAATAAACGGCCCAAACCAAGGAATTTCAACGATACAAAGGAGGATATCCCAACCTGACATGAAGCAAAGAGTGTCATGTTCAAGTGTTAGGTCCCTATAATACTAGTGACTACCCCATTACTATTGTAGTTGTATCCCTTATTAATATTGTTGTGCCCTTTTTTTCCCTATATTTTTATTACTGTGCCCCATAGAATCCCTCTATTATTATTTTTGTGCCTTTATATTATTATTGTTAGGTCAGCTGGGTTATATTGTGACTCCTTAGACTCCTATATATAGGAAGGAGGTTTTGTCATTTGAATCATCAAAGAATCATTCATTTATTTAATGTAAAGGAGGCTACCCACTCAAAGAGGTTGAATTTTAAGGCATTGATCTATCTTTTCTATCTTTTTGTGAGCTGGTTTCATAACATTTGGTATCAGAGCTTTGGATTCTAGGGTTTCGCTGCTCCAAATAGGTCATCATGGCATTTTCGCTATAACTTTTTTTCTCCGATGTTTCAGAAGTGAAAAAAAAACCCATTTGAGAAGCAATTGCACTGAACCTCGGATCCAAATTTCAAAGTTTTTTGTGCTATATTTACGGAGATATGATCTGAGGAAGTTGGTGTTTTTGCAAACTCCTGAATTACATTCCAAACAGGTGACCTGGGGAAAAGTGTTATAACTTTCTCTCTGAGAATCAGATTGAAATTTCATAAGAATGCATAAAAAGAGGATGGATTGTAGTTTCTTGTATATATTTTTCAGAGTAAAAGGTCAAAACAGGGACACATGGCACGTCGTACAAGTTCGCTCTACTGAACTAGTCTATAATCAGGTCATTGTGGGAGATTTGGCATAACTCTTCCTTGGAGAATCAAATTGGGATCAAACTGTTGGCATTGGAAAGAGGACACAGAGGGCTATTGTAGATCGCAATTTCAAAATTGGATGATCCGAAATTACAGAGATACATCAAAGGCAATATCGAGCTCCTACAAAGTGAAAAAAGGTGTGTAGATTTTTTTAAATTTTTGCTTAAGCTTGGTTTGAAAAATTATTTTGAAGGAATTCAAAGGGCATAGTAGAGCATTATTATCAGTAACTGATGCCCCAAGGAAAGAAAATGCAAACACCTAGTAAGCAACCTGAAAGCTCTAGAATGACTCATGAAGAAGAGGAAGAAATGCTACATGATATATCAAAATTACAAGACCAAGTGCAAAAAATTTCACTCTCACAAAAGCTAACAGAATCTAATATAAATGACATGGAATCTAAGATAAAGGGCATGGAAGCTAAGATGAATGGCGTGGAAACTAAGATTGATGATTTGAAGATAGATTTGAAGACAAATTTGACAAATTTTCTACAAGAAATACTTACTAATGGTGAAAGGGTAGCAAAGGAAACTCATGATGCGAACAAAAGAAATGTTAATCATGATTTCATAGACTCTAATGTTGGATCTAAGACCCACCATATTCCAAAAATAGATATGAGAAAGTTTGATGGCAAGGGTCTTGCAACATGGATATTATAGATGGAGCAAATTTTCGATCTCAATAATGTGTAAAACACACAAAAGGTATGTATTGCAACTTTATATTTGGAACCAAATCAGTTTGTATGGTATCAATGGCTTTGTTATCACTTGGGCAATTTTTATGGAAGAATTGACATCACATTATGAGGATACAAAAAGCAACACTTTTTTTAGCCAATTGATAAGTCTCAAACAAAAGGGTTAAATAATGGAGCACAATGAGGAGTTCCAAAAATTGAACATAAGGGTAAAAAATATTCCAAAGGAGCATAGGATTGATGTGTTCATAGGGAATTTAAAGGATAATATCCAACATGGTGTTCACCTTTGGGAACCTGATTCATTAGAGAATACATTCAGGTTAGCAAGAAAAATGGAAAGCAAAATTATGGCAACCAGGAAGCATACCACTCACAACTATAAAGATGGAAGTGTTGTTGCCCCTAGTCTTCCACAACCTATAAGGTTGACACCACAACAACTAGAAGAAAAAACAGCAAAAGGGTTTTGTTACAGTTGTGATAGAAAATGCACTAAAGGTCATAAGTGTGCTGAGAAGAAATTATTCTACATAGATTGTGAAGAGGAAGAAGAAAAGGAGCAAGAAAGGTCAAAAGAAGAGGATATACTCCAAGAACAAAGCCTAGATAAAGAAGAAATGAATATGACCATATCTTGTAATGCATTGACTGGAATTCCCACTCTTCAAACCATCAAGATAGAAGAACAAATCAAGAAGAAAAAGGTAATAGTGTTGATTGATTAAGGAAGTACCCACAATTTTATTCATTGTAAGGTAGCAAAAGAATTGAATTGCTTCCTATATCCAACACTAGAGTGTCAAGTGATGGTTGCAAATGGAGGAACAATAAATTTCTCTGGAAAGTGCCATAATATCAAGCTATCCATGGGAGAATATGTATTGATTAGCCCAATGCTTTCCATTCAAATGGGAGGTGTTGATGTTGTACTAGGAGTCCAATGGCTACAATACTTGGGTACAATAGCTTTTAATTTTCAAGAACTTTCATGAAATTTTATGCGGAAGGAAAGGAAGTTGAATTAAGGGGTATTTCAAGGAAACTAGTAAAGATAATCAGCTCTAACAGTATTACAAAGCTTTTAAAAAAGGAACAAAGAGGTGTAATTGCACAATTATGTTTGCTAGATGTTTCCACAACAAAATCATCTATTTCTCCAGATCTCCAAAAAGTCTTGGACAATCATTCCAAGGTATTTGAGACTCCCAAAGGTCTCCCACCTATTCATGATCATGATCATGCTATTCATCTGATTCCAGGAAGTGTTCCTCCAAACATCAGGCCGTACAGATATCCCTATGCCCAAAAGAGTGAAATTGAACGTATCATTGCAGAAATGCTAGAGGCTGGTATAATTCAACCTAGTCAAAGTTCTTTCTCTGCTCTACTAGTATTGGTGCACAAGAAGGATGGATCATGGTGCATGTGTCCGGATTATAGGGAGCTCAACAAGCTCACTATTAAAGATAAGTTTCCCATTCCTGTCATTGATGAATTACTGGATGAATTACATGGATCAATTTACTTCACCAAGTTGGATCTTCGTTCAGGATATCATAAAATCAGAATGAACACTGAAGACATTCTGAAAAAAACATTTAGAACTCATGAGGGTCATTATGAATTTTTGGTCATGCCTTTTGGCCTTACCAATGCACCTTCTACATTTCAAGGTTTGATGAATTCCATTTTCAAACCCTTCCTTAGAAAATTTGTGTTAGTATTTTTTGATGATATACTAATTTACAGCAAGTCTTGGAAGGATCATGTTGAACATGTTGACAGGGTGCTACAACTATTGGAGGAGAAACAATTATATGCAAAAAGATCCGAATGTTTCTTTGGAGTAGAAGAGGTGGAATATCTGGGTCATATTGTATCTCATGAATGAGTTAAGGTAGAACCTAGCAAAATTAAATCCATTAAGGAATGGAAAATCCCCACATCGATAAAGAATCTGTGAGGATTTTTGGGGTTGACACGGTATTATTGCAAGTTTGTTAAGAATTATGGGAGAATAGCAGCACATCTAACAACATTATTTAAGAAAGATGAATTTTCATGGACTGTAGAAGCAACAGAGGCCTTCGAACATCTTAAAGAGGAAATGTGCCAAGCACCGGTCTTAGCTACACCAAACTTCACAAAAACCTTTATTGTGGAATGTGATGCTTCAGGAAATGGAATTGGTGTTGTTTTAATGCAAGATGAAAAACCCATTTCTTTTGAAAGTCATCCAATCAAGGGAAGGTTTTTACACAAAGCTATTTATGAGAAGGAAATGTTGGAAATACTACATGCACTTAAGAAATGGTGACCCTACCTAATGGGAAGACAGTTCAAGGTAAAAAAGGATCATGATAGCCTTAAATACTTTTTAGAAAAAATATTATCCTCTGAAGAGCAACAAAAGTGGGTCACAAAGATGTTGGGTTATGACTTTGAAATCATCTACAAAAAAGGGAAGCAAAATGTGGTGGCAGATGCACTCTCAAGAAAGGATGAGGATGTGGAAGCATTGTTATGCACGATTTCTATTATCCAACCAGATTGGATAAACGAAGCAAGGGAGGAATGGAAGAATGATGAAGAAGTGTGGGCACTTATTCGAAAGTTACAACAAGATTCCAGTACATCTGATACATTTAGTTGGAAAAATGATTCGTTATGGTACAAAGATTGCTTATACCTTTGCAAGAATTCCCAACTCAAACAAAAAATTCTTATGGAATTGCACACTTCTCCCTTAGGAGGACACTCAGGATTTTTAAAAACTTACCACAGGGTTAAGAAGGAATTTTTTTGGGATGGCCTTAAATCAGATATTCAAAAGTTTGTGGCGGAATGTTTGGTTTTCCAACAAAATAAAGTTGAAAAAATTAAGACCCCAGGTCTATTACAACCTTTATCCATTCCAAGCCAATGTTGGGAGGAGGTTTCAATGGATTTTATCACAGGTTTACCCAAGTCTGAGGGAAAGAGTGTCATCATGGTGGTAGTTGACAGACTTACCAAGTATGCACATTTTTGTGCATTATCACATCCATTTAAAGCCAGTAAAATTTCTACTACATTTATGGAAACAATTCAAAAGCTACATGGAAACCCAAAGATTATTGTAAGTGACAAAGATCCCATTTTCACTGGAAATTTTTGGCCATAATTATTTTCTTGTCTCGGTACTTAGTTAGCTCATAGCTCATCTTATCATCCTCAATCTGATGGGCAAACTGAGATAGTAAACAAATGTTTGGAAGGATATCTTCGTTCCTTTGTATCTGATAAACAGACACAATGGGTCAAATGGTTGCCTCTGGCTGAATGGTGGTATAACACATCCTTCCATACAGCAACAAAAGTGACCCCATTTATGGCACTTTATGGATATCGGCCACCATCCATCACATCATATTTAAGAGAAAATTCTAAGGTTCAAGCAGTGGAACATCACATCTAGCATCAACAACAAGCCCTCCAATTCTTAAAGGATAACCTCATGTTGGCGCAGAATAGAATGAAACAACAGGTAGATCAACATCACAGCGAAATAAGTTTTGATGTAGGTGATTGGGTATTCCTATGGATACAACTATATAAACAAATGTCCCTCAAGCAAGCTAAGAAGGATAATAAATTATCACCAAAGTATTATGGTCCGTACAAGGTGTTGGAAAAGATTGGTACTATGGCATACAAATTGGAGCTTCCTGCAGCTTCTTGAGTGCACCCAATTTTCCATGTTTCATGTTTAAATAAGGTTATAGGCGACAAGCTCCTAGTTCAAACAATATTGCCAAAACTTGATGAAGAAGGAAAAATTATATTGGAACCAGAAGCAGTCACAGAAACAAGAACTCGACAGCTACGAAATCGATCAATTTCGGAGTATCTCATCAAGTGGAAGAATTTATCTTCTCAAGATTCCACATCGAAGGATGATAATTTTATACAGAAGCATCCAGAACTACTCAAGTGTTGAGGACAACACTTTTTTGAAGGAGAGGGGCATGTTAGGTCCCTATAATACTAGTGATTATGCCATTACTATTGTATTTGTATCCCTTATTAATATTGTTGTGCCCCTGTTGTCCCTCTATTGTTATTACTGTGCCCCATAGAATCCCTCTATTATTATTTTTGTGCCTTTATATTATTATTGTTAGGTCGGCTAGGTTATATTGTGACTCCTTAAACTCCTATATATAGGAAGGAGGTTTTGTCACTTGAATCATTAAAGAATCATTCATTTGTAGGATGTTGCCCCCTTCAAGAGGTTGAATTCTAAGGCGTTGATCTATCTTTTCTATCTTTTTGTGAGCTAGTTTCATAACATCAAGAGTGAGCTACCGACACAATTGATAGATTTCTAAATTTTTCCCCACCATTTCTAGCACGTACCCCAATTATTTTTAAATCGCAAGCTTGAAGGGGATAACATATGCTTTCACTGTAAGTTCATCCTTCGGACGAATCCGACCTAGTAAGTTTAACGAGCCCTAGGAAGGAGAAGCTCATGTTCGTCATGGTGACGAATCCGATGTCGTTTAATATTTTAACAAGTCCAACAAAGGTGTAACTCAGTATATTTTTCATGTTTAGAAAGTTTGAAAAAGACACGAAAAATAAAATTCCACATGGTTCCTTTTCATGCATTTGTGTTTCTTGTGCCCAAAAAGGTAGAAAATAATACTTGAGAGAACTACTTGACCATTTCGGTCAAGGAGTACCTTTTTCATAAATAGTGCCTCCCAGCCCGAAAAAGGGGTAAAATTATATTGGGTGCTCGACGTTTTGCATCCGTTAACAAGTTTGAAACGACGAGGGCTCGACCATCTTTTCGGTTTTAAAGGGTCGGAAAAGAGCTAAAAGCAGAACCCCCATTTTATTCTCTTTTATGAGTCAAAATGGAAAAATACTCAACAATATTTTCATATGAGCTTAGCAAGTTGAGAAAAGAGCTGAAACGTGAGTCATCCTAGAGGAACAAGTGGTATAAAGGGTAGCAACTGGTTCTGACAATGATGGAACTGCTTAAACCATGTAGTGGTCAAGAGACTGGCTAATAAAACCACTCATCGCTGCGGTCCCTCAGGAAAGGAAAAACAACCAAGTGAAAGCATATGATTAGCCAAATAGATGGTGATGATGGAATGAAAATAACCAAGGCTCATCTAGCGTAAATCAATTGAAAAAAACGACGATCATGAGATGTAAATTGGGCATGGTTTCATTTTTACACAAGCTTGAACCATGTAGAACTCTGCTTGGATTCAATTTCATGTTTCCACAAGCTTGAAATGAAAAACTATGCTTGTTGTAAGTTCGCATGCCCCTAGCATAATGACTCAATCGAGGTACATGCCCCCCAAGCTTCATTGCAGTCAACTAGGTGGATGGAATGAAGGTTCATTTTCGAGATCCAGGAAAGACTCAACTGGGATTTTACGAGATCTCAATCAAAGAATCGATTTTGAAAAGGGAGTCACTTAATTTTTTAATGAGGTTGACACAGTAAAAGAACTATCCTCGAGACCCTTGTTTCATTTTTTAACAAGCTTTAAACAAGACAAGGAACTATGCTCACAACTCCTTGTTTCATTTTTTAACGAGGTTGACACAAGACTAGGAACTATCCTCAAGACCCTTGTTTCATTTTTTTAACGAGATTGACACAAGACAAGGAACTATGCTCATACCCTTTGTTTCATTTTTTAATGAGGTTGACACAATACTAGGAACTATCCTTGTACCCTTTGTTTCATTTTTTTAACGAGGTTGACACAAGAGTAGGAACTATCCTCATATCCTTGTTCATGAACCATATGAGAACATGGCTCCCGAGAGTTCTTCACTAGATGGAAGAACCACACTCTGGGAGGAATACATGTCAATTGGTACCATTGACTGATCAAGTTCTAATGCCCCCAGTACATAATGTACAATACCATCTATGTGATCATCAGCGAATGCAGAGACGGAACGGGTAGCCACATAATTGACCTGTGGCAGGGAAGGTACTTCTTGCAAACAAGAGCCAATAGGGGATGAGGGTTGCAAAGGAGGCACATGGTAACCAATGAATGATAATTGATCAATAGTCATAATTCTCCATTCATGCGGAAAACAAACCACACGTAAGAGCGAAGAAACAGGAGCTCCCATGACATAAACATAGTCGCGTCCAAGCATAATATTGAAATCTAAGGGAACTTGGACTACCATCACATCTATATAGACAGTCTTTCCTCCCAAAGTAATAGGGAACTTTGGAAGGATCCCTAAGGGCTGACTGGTTCCTCCATTGAAGGCCAATAGATTTTGAGTGACAGGCACAAGTTGTGGAGAACCAAAGCTTGCCAAGTAGTAGAAGACATGATGCTAACAGATGCGCCTTCATCTAATATACTGCAAGGTACTACCATATTATAGGCTTGTACCATGATCTAGAAAGGCACATAAGATGGGAGGCAGAAAGTAGTCAAGTGACTCCAATTGAAAGAAACAACAGAACTACTTGGTGGGGGTATCATATGATTTCCCCCATGCTATACATGAATATGAGAAGGAATCTCCTGAACAACTGGGATGGGAGGTTCACGCTTCGATTCATGCGAATCTGAGGAAACGAGAAGAACATGAGCAATATGATCATCACTCTCTTCCAGAACAGAGTGAGCAATTGGTGACGGAACCAAGTTGACACTCTTTTTGACCAATGGCTGGTTGGGAACAGACAATAGAGATTCATGCTCAGGAAGAGTCGGATCGGCAAGAGATGAATCCAAGTCAATCTCTTTACTGACTAGGAGAGGGCTAGAAGAAATCCTCTAGTAAGCAACAGGAAGTTGGGGTTGAGGAGTTGTAAGGTTTTCCAAAACTTTGGAAGCTTTATCCATAAGAGGAGAAAGGTTAAGAAGATGCTCTCCTTCACATATCCCACAAGGGAATCTAATATTCCCTTTCTTCTTACCATCGCTAACTGAGGGTGAAACATTGACATGATCTCTAGAGGTCGATGGGGATGGTCGATCTAGATTTTGAGACCATACCTCTAAGACTCTAGGGATGCTAGGACAGTCTCGAAGGAGATGGTCACCCTTACACAACTTGCAAGGGAATCTGACCTTCCATGGAGGATCGGAAGGTTTGTCTACAAGAGGTGCATTTGGAGTAATGGCCGCACGGTTGTCCTCTCACTTATCTGACTTCTTATTCTTCGTATTCTTCTTCTTATTTTTAGCTTCCTAGTCCCTGTATTTCAAACTTCCACCAGGAAAATTAGAAGAGGAAGAGAAAGAAATAGGGGAAGAAGGGGAGAGGTCAGCCTTAGAATCAACGTGATGTGATTCAAATGAAGGAGATGGAGGGGCAGGAGTTGGGACACTCGGGAACACCGAGGTCGAAAATAACCAGACCAGTAAACCAATGGTTAACCCAGGGAGGGACAAAGTTTCCATATAAGGAGCACCAACATTTCTGAAAGAAGGAAAAGGACCAGGATTCCCATCTGAGGGGAACCCTGGACTGGTAGACTCTGGAAATGTTGCCACTGGAATCGACCCTAAAGAATCACTAAGCAAGATAACTTTAACCAGGAATATTTTGTGGGTAGTTAATTTTAAGACATTGAAACAAAAATTTTCCTTTTCATATTTTAAGAGTTGAGAAAAGAGTGAAAGGTGACTCTATCACTTTCAATTTGAAACGAGCTTGAAAGGACAAGTGCTTGGGTGATGTTTTAAATTTAATGAGTCAAAAGAACAAAATTATTGATCTAGATAATCTAGGTAAAAGGATTACCAGGTAACCGTGAACTGCAGAATACCTCCCGGCGAACCGAGAAGTACAGGCAGGCAATCTCCCTGAATGTTGTGTTCGATGTATCATGTTTACAAGGCAGTAGACTCGGCTTCCTATGGATAAAGGATTGCAACCTAGTGGGGTCTCCCTTTATCTACATGATGGTACAGGGAGCACAAGTCTGTACTAGCGTTGTCTAATGCCGAAGTGAACAACAGCTGCTAGGTTTAAAGATGCCAAAACATGTCTCTAGCCTAGACCACTAAATGTGACCGTTAAGTTTCAATGCTTCCTTAGGTTAATTCAATAAATCTTAATGATTGACATTGAATTAGGTTTCAATTACAAGGCCCTACTGCTGTAATATGAAAACTCTTATATGTAGCTATATGAGAAAAGAGATCTTTGTTTGATGAAAGTTAACACTAATTGAGAGATAGGGAACACAAAATGAATGCAACAATCAAAGAATGAAATCTTTCTCTAATACATATCCTAAACGTACTTAATCTTCCCTTAACAACAAAAGAAGTTTCATTTCATTTCCTATGCTTATGATGATGCAATTCTAGCTTCTCAATGATGCTACTAATACAATATTTTCACTTAAGTAAACTAGAATGATGTTATTCTTTTCATAAAATGCAAAATGAATCTTTCACATAAAGCACTTTAATGAAAATTTTCACAATTCTAGACAAACAAGCATCAATCAAATCCAAAGCATGATAAATGGAACTAAAAACAACTTCTTCCCTAAATCGAACCAAACAAACACATAAATGCTTCAATTGACAAACCAAGCAATGTAATCTATGTTTGGAAAGAGAAAAGAGACACTCCAAATAAGAGAACAAATTAGAATCTTTCACTCATTCAATTGAAAATGAAGCAAAAAAAGCATCCCAGTCACTTCTGGGTGGAAGAAGAAAGTTTGAGGGTCAAGACACACTAGGACTGGAATGGGAGGAATTTTTATTTTTCTTAACTTAGAGACGAGCAAATTTTGGGCCAAAAGTAGCACTAATAGGCACGACTGAACAGTTCTACAACTAGAGCTGATGACTAATCGGCGCGACTTTTTGGGCAAAAATAACATCGATCAAGGGATTCAAAGAAAAAAAAAAAAAAAACTTCACATAGGGCTAGACTTGACACAGTAGAGGGTGGGCTAAACCAAGAAAGCACACAAAGCAAGCTAAATGAAGCTTTCTAGTCAGGGAGAAAATGGTCCAAAAGGTTTATAGGGTCAAAATCACAAGAGCAGAAAACATTGGCCAAGATTGGGGTCAGGCCCCAATCTTCACTTACAAGAATCTGCGTGACTGTGCAACTGACAATAAGCACCAGAGGCTGGTTGGTGCGATTGTTTCTCAACAACTCACATTGATCAATGTGAGTGTCAATGAATTAATCACGCTGATTGAGGGAGTTAAGGAAAAATAAAAATACATTTGAAATAGGGACCAGATCTGCTACTATGAATTTTAGACTCAAACCAGTAAGCAGGAGAAAGGAAATAGAACCAAAGGGAAAACATGGAACTAGAAAAGTTCTCATGAAGTCATGAAATCCAAGACAAACAAAAGGATTGGGATCTCCCTAGTGGAGTCACCAATTTGTGGTGAAGTAAAATTACAAGTGCGGACACGAATGAATTCCTCTAGCCCGATCATGGGTCTAGCCATAACAAATACATTCTATGGAATATTTCCTTAGGTTAGAATCAATCAAGAGGGCCTACCCCTTGGTCCACTTATCCTGCTTGATGATGTCCTTGCTTTCTCACTTTAGCTGTCTCTCGCTTTCTTCTTCAAGCGCCTGAAACAAGTAAACAACAACAAATAACAAACATAATAATAGACAAATTACAATTCAACCTACTTAGCAAGTCAAGAAAAATTAAGCCATGAATGTATAATATAACAAAACATGTAGTAAATCAATCGATAGTTGCATATATTAATATCAAAGAGCGATTACAACCATTTGTCTTGACATTGTAGTCCTCCTCTGACAAGACCAGGTTCCCACACACTTCTGTTAGCATTCCATGATGGCCTCAATCAACAATAGCTTTAAGGATCTTCCATTTAGGCTTCACTCCAAACCAAATCACACTTCTCCCTCACACAACTAGATAGCTACAACTAGTAATAGCTTGCTTGTCTACTCCAAACCAAAATAGCATCAACACTCAACCAAAAACTATGATTGCAACTAGTTTGTGCTTGGGAAGAAGGGAGGTTTATATAGGAAATATGGATGGGAGATGGATCCTCTTCTCATGGGGGAAGGAATTACCCCTTGAGGTAGTTCCATCATTATAGGGGAAAGGAGCCCAAACTGTCATCCTCGACCCCATCCAGCCAAACCATTTACCAGACTTCTGTTACGAAGCTTCTAGAGCTGGAAGCTTCGGCTCTAATTAAAAAACTTTCCATAACAGGACCAGCATGACTGGAACACAGTTGAGTCACTTCGGTTAGTGCGAGGAGTACTACTAATCTCTGCACATCAGCACGAGGGAGACAATGGCCATTAGCACCGGTCTTGTAAACTGGGAAAAATAGAAGTTTCAGGGGAAATGGTGCAAAAGGGAATTGATCTTCTCATGAAGAGGGACACAATGGGATTTTCTTCATGAAGGTAAAGCATGTGGAGTTCACTGTAGAGGTCCTCTAGGATCAAGGAAGGGGGAGTACAAGGACAATGAAAAAATGTTTTGTAACAGCTGCCCAAGAGATTTGCGCAATTTCTGGGTAGAGCAGTTGACTTGTGCCTAGGACTGCACAATTCCTGGGCAGAGCACCCCTGCTTGGAGGAATTGTGCAATTTTTTGGATGAAGCCTGACTGGAAGAATTGCGCAATTCTAAAGCCCAATAGGTTGCCAGACTGAATTGCACAATTTTTGGAGGGAAGTCTCATTTCCCTCCAAAATTACGCAATTTCTTGAGGGAGTTGTTCAGCCTGCAGCTGGACCAAGTCTGGACAAACAGCCTGTGAGGGGGATGCATCAAGCTGTGATAGACATGCTGCATTTCTGCAAGAAAAACACTGGAGCTTGTGTACTTGATGAAGAAAGACATGCTGCTATGAAAGGTTGGTAGGGGGGCTTCAAAACGAAGCTAAGGAAAAACTTTGGAGGGTGCTTGTAGCTTCTACAACACACAGTTGCACAAAAATTGATCTTGTGGAAATCAACTTTGAAAAGAGAATTAGTTCTAATAATTCTGCAAATTTTGAATGAGAGTTAAACCTTGCATGCATGATATGGTTCTCTAATTCCCTGATACAACGACATAACTATATTGGCACTCACAAAGTGCACTAACCACAAAATTAGTATACTTAAGCAGTTACAATATACAAATGCTAAAAAAATAAATATGATATTATTAATAATGGAAATAACATAAAGCAAAAGGACAACCTAACCCCTTATTGAATAATATGTTGATTTGGGCTTGTGAAATGAAATCTGGATGTTATAGTCTCTCCACAAACACAATTCATACTTTTTTAGACTAGCATGATCAAACATCCAATGAGTCTTAGAATTCGCTAAACATGCGATGGTATTCATTTTCTTCTTCTTCTTTTAGTTCATTTGAGATTAACCCCTTATTCTATTGTAGAGTTGGAGTTGAACCTTCTCTCCTGTTCCAAAATTGGAGCCGAACCTTCTCTTCTCCTATTGAAAATTGTTGGAACTAAACTCTCTTTAGTTAATTCACTAGATTTACAATTCACCCTCAAACTGTTAATTTTATGCGGTAGTCCAACAATATTAGTGGCACTTCACCTCCTCCTGTGTTGTCTCAGTGAATTCCTAGGGGTAGTGCATGTTGAATCTCCCTTTGAGAGTCCCAATTAATTCCCATGCATTTTTCTTTAGCAATTCCATAGTAGTGCGTCAATTCTATAGCAATGTGTGAATTTTGTGGAAATGCATGGATCCATAGAAGTTTGTAGCAGTGGACACTTCTTTATTACTCCTACTAATAAAATTAACTAAACAAGAAATGCAGATCAAAATATAATATTTTGATACTAATTACATTTGCCCAAGGATGCTAACTTTATGTGGGGTCAACACATCCAACAATGATTCTCACATTCTCCTACTCATCTTTCATCTCATGCTGCTAGAATTGGGCTTCAATTACTATTCGTCTTCACAATGATTCATTCACATCATTCTAAGTCCAAAATTCCTCATTCTTCTCCTTTCCCAGCCAATGCATGTAGCAAGGAGGGTCGAGTTTCTCATCCAGGGTTGCATATGAAAGTCAAAATCACCCTCAAAGGGAAGTCGAATTGATTTCGTGAGTTGAATATCTTCCAGGAGGTTTGAGGAGTCTTGCAAAAGTGAATAAATAATTTTTGTAGAGCTGTGCCAGTGTTAAGAAAGTAGTTGTAATATTATTTTTTCTAAGGAATATTAATAATAAAATCCTCATCTGCATACTTTTTTTCCCTTCAAAGTTTTTCCAGGGACATTTATTCGAAAATGCCGGTGTTCTATATTTGTGTGTGCATATATTTCTCAGTTCCTGTATTCATTTTTTTGTGAAGATTCAATTGTGTTTTATTCATTATTTTTCGCAAAGTAATTGTAATAGACAAATACCCTGCAAAGATAGGAGAATAATAACTGGAAATTGCAACAGTGAATTTCACAGCTGGCTTACCAAAGCACAAAAGACTCAAAGACCAATAAAAAGGAATTACTAAAAAACTACAAATCATGCTAGAGAAGAACCCAAACAATTTTTTTAGAGTTACAACATTTGGATAAAGCAACGTTCATGTCAATGCAAAAAAAAAAATGCTCAATTTTTTTTTTTAAGTTGAAGTTGGACCAAAATAAGATCACCCCCATTTTCTAATTTCTCAATTTCTCAAGAAGTGTGAAAGGCAACATTTTAGACATTGAAATAATGTGAATTTGACCCCAAAAGTATTTGAGCTAGGATTGCAAAAGTCATCTCCCAATAGTACATACAAAACCTAAAGCTAACAGAATATGGAGAAGAAGAAATCCCTATTTATCAAATAGCACCAGCTATATGTACAAACACAGGAAGCAAGCTATAAATATATTACATTCTGGTTGGTTTTCGTAGTTTCTTGAAGCTTTGGTGTACCTTCAATCTCCCTTATCTCTACTCCAAAGTCTTCCATTTTTTTTTTACCACATGAACACGAGGTGCTAGGATATTCCAACACATACGAAATAGTTAAGTATAACTTGTTCTAGTGTAGAATTAGATAAAGCGTGTTTCTTTACTATGTACTTTTGTAACTTACAATCCGATAGTCATGATATGTTCTAGACATGAAGTGATCCAACGATACATTCTATCCTCGGTATTACCGACACTTGATCCATGGCTTAACATTTGATTGGTCCATGATCTCTATTTAAAGAGCATGTAGGGTGACCATTTATGAGATAAAATTTTGTAAATTTTCTTTCTTTTACATTAATATATTGCTTGAAGTGGCCGCATTGGCTCAAGATGTGGACTGTTTCCCTCTTTGAGGGTTTTAACCACACCAAGAATACTGGTGTACTGATCTATGATCTATTTTTGAGAGATTTCCTTTGTTGTTCTATCCGAGGAAGTTACCCTGTAAATTCCTACATGGTATCAGAGCTATTTAAGGGCCGCATCTGTTGGTGATCCAAATCTGAAGCCGGTATAAGTGCATCTAACTGTCATTTCCTAGATGTACTATTTCTGACAACTTTCAGGCTGAGAGCACTACCCTATTGTGTTAGGAGCATCTGTTATAGTGAGGAACCCTTTTCGTTTCACAAAAAAAGGTTTCCGGTAGCCCTAGCTACGCCATTTTTAAGATCTGGAGGTATATAATGTTTATTTGCAATTTCAGTTATTTATCTCTCTGTTTATTTCGATTTATTTATCTCTTTGTTTTTATTACTGGATCTGTACCTTTCATTTCTATGTATGCTCTTTGCCACGTGACTTTGTGCGATCTGGGAAAATCATAAACAAAAAGGAAGGATTTTTCTCACGCGTATGCTCTTTTCTGCCGTGCCTTAGTGTGATCTCCAAAAATTAGAAACATTGAGGAAAATATTTTGTTTCAGGCAAAATCTAACTTCAAGCCATAAGGTTTGGTTTTTTTTGCATGTCCATGTTGGGTTGTGTGGTTTTTTGTTTTGTAGGAAAAAAAGTTTTTTCAAGTAAGCACGCATCCCAAAGCTTCAGTGGCTTAAAAGAAAAAGAAAAAGCCTTTCTCTTTTCCAAAAATTACTAACCTTTTAAATTAACTCACTTGGTCCAAAGTTACTTTACAAGAATAGAGGTCTTGAGTTCAAGTCTTTCTTTTTGTTGAGTTACTTTTTCAAAAAGCACATGTAACTTATGTTTTAAAGTTACTTTATCTAAAAGTGTTCTCACCCATTATAAAACGTGAGTCACTTGTAATTGTAAAGTCTCTTTATCTCTTATTTAAGTTACAATTTAGTGGGTAGCTGATAAAGTATCATTGTAAAAATGACTTTCACTTATTTATAAAAGTGGGTCACATAATTTTTTTTTAAGTGAGCTAATTAGATTAAGTTTGGAAAGGGTTTTATTTTTTTTAAATATAACATTATCATTCACTTCTGTACATTCACACACTTCATAAAAACCATAACTTCTTCATCCATTTTCAGAGCTAGTTTTTTTCAATCAGCGTAACTTTTTGAGATCTTTCCATTGGAACACTTAGTTTCAGCATCTATAGCTTCATTATGTTAAAATGGAAATTCCATGCCAAGTTATTCTTAACAGCACCAACTACATCCAATGGTGGTCCTACATTGTGGATTTACTTAGAAGTAAAGGACTTTACATAATAGCATTACACCAAGAAACTAAACCTAAAGATGAAGATAAGGCAACCAAATGGGAAAATAGGCAAGATCAAGCACGTGGGTTGATATGGATTTCTATTTCTCCAGACCTTAGATTCCATATTGCAAAACTTCATACCCCTAATGAAGCAATGAAACAACTTACTAAAGTTTTTGGAATTAAAAATGAAATTAGAGCCCATCAACTCTAAAATGAGTTGCTTACATTGGACCCCAATAATTTTTCTTCCATTGAAGATTTTTTGTCCAATTTCAAGATGGTAGCCTTATCTATTCTATTCTTAGTAAGTTGGGACTAGCCTACTCTGTGTTTGTTTCCACCTTCCATTCTACCAGAGAAGCTTTTATTTCTCAAGGACAAGAATACAAGTACCCCTCTTTTGATGCCTTTTGCAGTTTTTTAATAAGTGAACAAGAAAAATCTTACATCTTGGTCTTCTTAATCTTGGAAACTCTTCTAAGAAAGCCTTAGCCACCCAGAAACAACCAAATTCAAAGAATCCTAAGAAGAAGTATCCTAAAAAGAATGGTCCTAAACCAAACAAGGGTCCTAAGAAATTTCAGCCTAAAAATGAAAAATCAATTCAAAAAAATGATTAGGCAAATAAAAACAAAGGAAAGAAGACTGATAGACATTGCAACTTTTGTAATCAAGATGGCCACTTAGAATCCAAATGCTTTAAGAAGATGGAAGCCTTGGAAGCAGTAATGAATTAGCATAACATCCATTTGGAGCACTCTTCAACTTCAACTTCATCTTCAGGAATCACTTTCTGCATGTGGTTGTCAAGAATCTCGATCTGGTTATGCACTAAATGTATCTTCTTCTTCTCATTCTCATGAGTGGCTCATTTATTCTAGAGCTTCTTATCACATGGCCAAAAACAAAGCCATGTTTTCTTCTTTAAATGATTGTAACAAAAAAAATATATATGTTGGTGATGATAGATCTCTTAGTATTGTAGGGACTAGAACTATTCATCTAGACAATGGTCAATTTAATGATGTATTATGTGTTCCAACCTTATCCTACAACCTTCTATTTGTATATTAGATAATTCATTCAAGTGAAGGTAAAACTGTTGAATTTTCACCTCATGATGTTGTAATTAAGGACTTAAGAGATCCTAGACAAATTTTAGCTACTGGAATTTTTGATGATTCTACAAGGTTGTATAACTTTAACAACATTGGGTCATCAACTCTTCCCTCCATATTTGTTTCATGAGAGATTTGGTCACTAAAACTATCGCTCCCTTCAAAATATATGTAAAGAAAATATGGTGACAGGTCTTCCTATGGTATCTTGCAAATATGGTGTTCGTTCTAGATGTGTAATAAAAAAACATCATTGGGATAGTTTTGAAAAACGTGCCTCTTGGCACACCTCAGCGCATTTAAAACTTATGCATAGTGATTTATGTGGTCCACTTCTAGATGTTTCATGCTATGGATACAAGTATTTCTTGACTTTCATTGATGATTTCTCCAGACGTACTTTGGTATACTTCTTAAAACTCAAGAGTGAAGTCTTTAACATGTTCTTTGCCTTTAAAGCCTTTGTTGAGAAACAATCTGGACATCAAATTCTTAAGCTAAGATTTGATAATGGCGAAGAATATGTTAACAAAAAATTCATCAACTTTTTCACTGAGCATGGAATTCAAATGCAACATATTGTTCCATATACTCCACAAAAAACTGGTGTAGCTAAAAGGAAGAATCGCACCTTAAAGGAAATGGCCAATTGTGTTCTTCAATCTGAAGTACTTGGTCTTAAATTTTGGGCAGAAACAATTAACTGTGCAAATTACATATTAAACCGCACTCCTACTAAGGTTTTAAAGAATACCACTCCAGAAGAAGCATGCAACTCAATTAAACCAGAGGTAAGTCACTTTCGTGTTTTTGGAAGTGAAGCATGGGCCCATATTCTAGATGAGAAAAATAAAGCCTTAGAACCTAAGAGTAAAAAAAGTATTTTTGTTGGATATTCTGAAGATTTCAAAGGATATATACTTCTTTGACCTAAATCCAAAAATGTTATCATTAGAAGAGATCTAAAGTTTTTTGAAAATATATCGGCCTATGAGCCTAGTTCTGCAGATGTGCCACCTCTCTCTATCCCTTATACCTCTGAAAATGTTTCTTCTTCAAATGATGACAATGAGGATGAAAATCCTCCACCACCTTCCCAGGATCCTCCTTCATCTCCTCAGCTTCTAAAGTGGGTCTGTGTTACTCAGGATGTAGCAGGTGCTCTTGCAGGTGATCCTACAGATCAACGATGTACACATTCTCAGTTCAATAGAGCCTCTTCTTTACTGGCTCAAGCTTCAGCAAATTATGATCCTGACACCATTGTAAAAGCTTTAGGCCATCTAGATTGGGACACAACTATGAATGAAGAATATCGTTCATTATTGGAAAATGATACATGGGATCTTGTTCCTCTTCCAAAGGGAAGAAAACTTGTTAGATGTAAATGGGTTTATAGAACTAAGTTTGGACCAGATGGAAAAGTTGATAAACATAAATCTCGTCTTGTTTCTAAGGGATTTTCACAATTTGAAGGCATTGACTATACTGAAACCTTCTCCCCTGTTGCCAAAATGAACTTTATCTGCCTTGTTCTTTCCCTTGTTGCCTCTTTCAAATAGGAAGTCCATCAGATGGATGTTAAATCTGCCTTCTTGCATGGGGACTTGCATGAATAAGTCTATATGTAACAACCTCCTGGCTTTATACAAACAGACTCCATATTTGTATGTCGGCTTGATAAATCACTTTATGGTCTCAAGCAAGCCCCTTGGGCTTGGTATGCCAAAATGGATAGCTTTTTTTTAGATACTGACTTTTTGTTGAAATATGGCAACAAGAATATTCCAATTTAATTTTTCCTTGAATTAAATTGTGAATTAAAATCGAAATTAGTCTTAACAACTACTTGGAAATAATTAATTAATTTATTTTAAATTAATTAGTTGGAGAAATTCAAGTTAGAAGCCTTTTTGAAGTCATGCAAGAGTTATCCCTTAAATTAAGGAGATAAGATTGAGCTATATTTGAGTTTTAATTAGTTAACTCAGTTTATTGAGTTAAGTCCAGTTCAATTAGTTCCAAACTGTTTGAGGAACTAATAGTGAGTTAACAGTCAGTTGGTGCATTAATGCACTCAACTAGTGCTACTCCAGTTAACTGAAGATTCCCTCATCAGAAACTCATGCATGTCTATTCTGAAAAATACCCAGTTGAGATTAATGTTCAAGGACAGTGTACTATCAGTGGCATGTGTTTTCTCATGGAGAAAACTCATGCATGCAGTAAAGGATTCATCCTTGAGGATTACGCAGTTTTGAAGGCTAGTTTTTCCACTTGGTAATGGGTTAATCATCCACAAGGAACAACGCAAGGAAATAGGAGCTTGGAGGGTAGAGAGGAAGGTTGGAGAGAAGCCAAGATTGTCTTTGAGCATCTGTGAGGATTGTAGTGAGAGCTGGATAGCTGTGAGAGCTAAGGTTTTGTATAATTCCTATGTATTTCCACCATGTATGATAATACAATAGTGTGGAGATTTTAGTTGAGGCTTTCCCCAAATTATTTTCATGTGTATTGTGCCATTGATTCATCTTCTTCTAGTTATATTGCTCAGCTTGATCTTTAAGCTTCTGCAAATTGATAGTAGAAGTAGGTTATAGTATTCTGCTTTGATTTATATTGCATTATCGGGTTAATCTATCACAGATTTTCTACATGGTATTAGAGCTATGAACAATATATTGAGAAGAGAATTTGAAGTTTGAAGTTACAGGTTGCAGGTGCTAATTGAATTCATATCATACTTCAAGGTTGGCCAATGGCATTCTATGGCTTGAGACTCGAGTATTCCTTGGAAGGTAGCTCAAATTACATAGCATGGAAAGATAGAATGAAGGCTATATTAGAAGACAATGGCTTGAAGGAATTGATTAATCAAGAAATCCCAAAGATAGCTTCAACAAATGCACAAGATTTGGGTGAGTGGAAGAAGTTTGTGGCGAAGGCGAGATAGATCATCTTTGAGAGAGTTCGAGACCATATTGTCTTGAGTCTTTCCGGGAAGGATACTCCATTTTCAATGTGGAAGACATTGAAGGACCTCTACCAGAACAGTACTTAGCGGCTAGAGGAAATTAGCGCTCAAGGATAAGCTTCGAAGAATCAAGATGGAGAAGGGCGATACTATATCCACATATCTGAACAAGCTCACGAACTACAGAGATGAGCTTGGCAGTGTGGGAATAACTATTGCAGATGATGATATGGTGAGCCTCGCTCTCCTTGGCCTTCCAAAGAGTTGGAATAGCTACCAGGACTCTGTGAATGGAAGGGAGAAACTATCGGATTGGGAACGACAATGGTCAAATCTTATGCAGGAGGAGATCAGGAGGAGCACATGAGATGGTTCTTCATCCAAGAATGATGATGAAGAAAATATGGCCTTAACAAGTAAGGCAAGGAAAGGGAAGGGGAAGGCTTCCCATTTCAAATCGAATTATTCTCATGGAGGGAAGAAGGGTGACATGTCTAAATTTAAATTCTTTAATTGTCACAAGATGGGACATTATGCAACTAATTTCCCATCAAATAAGTCCAAGAAGGGATCCTTGGAAGGATCGAAAGGTGAGGCATTAGCCTCTCAATTTGAAATAGACTTTACCCTCATCACATGCATGATGTCATCGATGATGGGTTTTGTCTGGTATCTTGACAGTGGAGCCTCATTCAACATGACCGGTGATAAAAAAAAAATTCAGCGCCTTGGAGGAGAAAGACCTCAAGATGCGCATAGAGATGGGTGACAATGGAAGGTATAGTGTTTCAGGAGTAGGCACAATTTCTTTTTTAGAGGGAGCATGGAGCTCCTCTCACCTTGACAGATGTGATGTATGTGCTTGGACTCAAGAAGAACTTGGTATTGGTCACGATGTTGGAGGACAAAGGCTACGATGTTGTCTTTAGTAAAGGAAAGGCATTCCTAGGACACATAGCCACAGGTTAGAACAAGAGGATAGGGATTCGGGTAAAGAATCTCTATAAACTAGAGATAGATGATTGTGCAACATTGAGTACAAAAGTAGAATTGGTGCAAAGCCAAGACATTGGTGAGTTGTGGCACAGGAAGTTGGGCCATTTGCATCATGGGGCTTTGAAGAAAATGCAACAGATATCTACAGGATTTCCCAAAGGTAAACTTGAGCAAGTTGACACATGAAGAGGTTGTACCTTGGCAAAGTACACCAAGTCTTACTTTCATGATCGAGATAGTCGAGCAGAGGCTATCTTAGAGCAAGTTCATACTAATTTGTGTGTACCATTCTTGACAACATCCACAACGAATAAAAGGTATTATGTGAGTTTCATTGATGACTATTCTCATAAATGCTGGATTTAGTTCATGCAGAAGAAAGACCAAACTTTCACAAAGTTTTGTGAGTTCAAAGCTTTGGTCGAGAAAGAGTCAGGGAAGAAGATAAAGGCCATGAGAAGCGACAACGGTGGAGAATATGTCTCTCAAGAGTTTAAGGAATTCTATGCAGTGGAATAAATTAAATGAGAGTTGACGACACCTCATAACACACAAAATAATGGGGTGGCCAAGAGGAAGAATAAAACTATTATAAGGGCAGCACGGGCATTGCTGCATGACCAAGGCCTACCACTTCACTTATGGGCTGAGGCATGCAACACATCGGTCTATTTGCAGAATAGAAGCTCACATCACATACATGGGATGAAGACACCAGAGGAAGCTTTTTCCTGTAAGAGACCAGATGTGGGTAACTTGAGGATCTTTGGCTCATTGGTATATTGCCATGTGACAAAGGATGCACGGAAGAAGCTTGAGCTGACAACAGAGTTGGGGATATTTGTGGGGTACACTGATACACCTCACAACTATCGGGTGTACTTGCCTACCAGTCGGAGGACAGTGGTTCACAGAGATCTCAAGTTTGATGAGCAGAAGGACATGCGAGTTTCCCTTGAGAGGGAGCTCCAACTACAGGCTGTGGAGGAACTGTTGGCTCCTAAGGAGGAGGAGCCTCAGACTGATGTAGAGCCGCCGCATGTAGACGTTCCAGGAGTGAATACATCCACTCAAGCAGAGTCTTCCAGAGATGGACAGAAGTGCACAAGAGAAGTTGAAAAATTGTTGAAGGATGCGAGAGATAATGTGGGATCACCATCTTCTTAGCGTAGACAGAAGAGGTCACCTGAGAGGTACACTAGATACATGGCCCTTGCTGGGGAATGTGTTGAGACCGAGCCATTTTCCCTTGAGGAAGCAGTGTAACAACCGATTTGGGTTGATGCTATGGTGGAGGAGTATGACTCCATAGTTCATAACAGTGTTTGGGACGTTGTTCCAAGACCAGAGAACAAGTCAGTTGTGAGTTCCCATTGGCTTTACAAGGTAAATCAAGCTGCTGATGGTAGTGTGGAGAAGCATAAGGCAAGATTTGTTGCCCGTGGCTTTTCACAAGTCGAGAGGATCATGTTGTTGCAGTATATTTCGACAGAGGAGCAAGATGTTGACATTTTGACAAAGACATTGTCAAAGTGTAAATTCAAGTTCCATAGAGACAGGATCGGGCTGGAAAATAATCACTTTCTTGTTGAGAGGGAGTGTTGAAATATGGCAATAAGAATATTCCAATTTAATTTGTCCTTGAATTAAATTGTGAATTAAAATCGAATTTAGTCTTAGCAACTACTTGGAAATAATTAATTAATTAATTTTAAATTAATTAGTTGGAGAAATTCAAGTTAGAAGTCTTTTTGAAGTCATGCAAGAGTTATCCCTTAAATTAAGGAGATAAGATTGAGTTATATTTGAGTTGTAATTAGTTAGCTCAGTTTATTGAGTTAAGTCCAGTTGAATTAGTTCCAAATTGTTTGAGGAACTAATAGTGAGTTAACAGTCAGTTGATGCATTAATGCACTCAACTAGTGCTACTCCCATTAATTGAAGATTCCCTTATCAGAAACTCATGCATTTCTATTCTGAGAAAGACCAAGTTGAGATTAATGTTCAAGAACAGTGTACTATCAGTTGCATGTGTTTTCTCATGAAGAAACCTCATGCATGCAGTGAAGGATTCATCCTTGAGGATTGCGCAGTTTTGAAGGTTGGTTTTTCCACTTGGTAATGGGATAATCATCCACAAGGAACAATGCAAGGAAATAGGAGCTTGGAGGGCAGAGAGGAAGGCTAGAGAGAACCCAAGATTGCCTGTGAGCATGTATGAAGATTGTACTAAGAGTTAGCTAGCTGTGAGAGCAAAGGCTTTGTATAATTCCTATGTATTTCCACCATGTATGATAATATAATAGTGTGAGGTTTTTAGCTGAGGCTTTCCCCAAATTATTTTCATGTGTATTGTGCCATTTATTCTTCTTCTTTTAGTTATATTGTTCAGCTTGATTTTTAAGCTTCCGCAAATTGATAATAGAAGTAGTTTATAGTATTCTGCTTTGATTTATATTGCATTATCGAGTTAACTTATCATAGATTTTCTACAGTTTTCTAGGTGTCATTCTCACAACACTGTCTACACCAAGAAAGTGGGTAAGTATCTTATCATTCTTGTTCTTTATGTTGATGATCTTATCCTTACTGGTAGTGATACCAACCTTATAAATCATGTGAAGTCCAGCCTTAGGAAGCAGTTTGAAATGACAGACTTAGGACACTTGCATTATTTTATTGGTCTTCAAGTCTTGCAATCCAAGGAAGGTATTTCCCTTTCCCAGTCCAAGTATGTCTGTGATCTTCTACGCCACTTTCACATGGAAGATTGTAAGCCAGCCCCTTCTCCCTTTTAGTCTGGAGCCAAACTCTCAGTCACATGTACTTCCCCTGAAGTTGATGCTACCTTATATCATCATCTTTTAGGGAAACTTTTGTATCTAACCATACTTGTCTTGACATTTCCTTTATTGTTGGCCTTATTTCTCTGTTTATGAAAAACCCACATGAAAGTCATTGGAAAGCAGCTAAAAGAATACTTCATTATGTTCGAGGTACAGTTTAGTTTGGGATTCATTACAGTGTAGAAGCGTCTCCTCTATTGGTTGGTTTCACTGATTCTGATTGGGCTTGTGACCCTGATGATCGTAATTCTACTACAGGTTATATCTTCACTCTTGATTTTGGACCTATTACATGGGCTTGCAAGAAAAAAAGTGCAATTTCTCTTTCTTCAACAAAAGAAGAGTATCACGGTGTCATAGAAGCTATTAAGGAATCCTTGTGGCTTCGTCAGATCCTATCAGAGTTTGGCTTTCAGTAGCAGCATCTGACTACACTTTGGTGGGATAATCAAAGTGCCATTCAACTATGTAAATATCCAGTCCAATATCAGCGCAAAAAACACATTGAAATACACATGCACTTTATCAAAAAGCTCATTCATGACCATGTTCTTGAAGTGCAATGTTGTTCAACAAATGATCAAGTCGCATACATCTTTAGAAAGGCTCTCACAGAGGTGAAGTTTACTGAAATTCGATTTATGGTTGGATTTCAGGAAGTTGTCACTAAGGGGGGATAGGCTCTAATACCTCGTTCCTTCTCCTATTGTGTCGTATTTGTACATCCTTCAATCCTATCCTAGGTTGTTCTTAAGTGGGGATGTTAGGATATTCCTACACATATGAAATAATTAAGTATAACTTGGTCTAGTGTAGAGTTAGGTAAAGTGTGTTTCTTTACTATGTACTTTTGTAACTTACAATTTGACAGTCACAATATGTTCTAGACATGAAGTGATCCGACGGTTCATTCTCTCCTTGGTGTTACTGACACTTGATCCATGGCTTAACACTCGATTGGTCCATGATATCTATTTAAAGAACATGTAGGGTGACCGTTCATGAGAGAAGCTTATGTAAATTTTCTTTCTTTTGCATTAATAAATTGCCTAAAGTGGCTGCGTTGGCTCAAGTCATGGACTGTTTCCATCTTTGAGGGTTTTAACCATGTCAAGAACACTGGTGTATTGATCTGTGATCTGTTTGTGAGTGGTGTCCTTTGATGTTCTATATGAGGAAGTTACCCTGTAAATTCCTACAAGAGGTATTTAGTATTTGAATCACAAAAAGAATAACCTAAAAGATACAAATAACAAAAAAGGACTTACAACAAAACTACTAATTAGAAAAGAACCTACCTGACTTTTTTTAGATTAAAAGAATTTTGCAAACCTATATTCAGATTGTTGCAGAGGGAAACAACTACCAAAAAAAATACTATAATTTCATCCATGGAATAAATAGAAATTGTTCTTTGCATTTCAATACTTATCATTTATTTTACTCTAAATGCTACATATATTTTAATATTGAAGTAAAAGAGTATTTTACTTGTCTGTTACGCACATGCTCCAAAAATAACCGCACATGTGGATACCGATACCATTCCTCCTCATCTTTGAGAGAACCAACCCTTTGAAACCAAATAATATCTCCATCTTCAATTTGAAACATTAATAAGAGTTTTGTTAGATACCATTCCTCCTCATCTTTGAGAGAACCAACCCTTTGAAACCAAATAATATCTCCATCTTCAATTTGAAACATTAATAAGAGTTTTGTTATATTTTAGGTCACAAAAATTTAAATGGCACAAGAAATTATAGTGTTGCAGATTGATGGCAAAATGAAGGTATACATGTACATGCAACTGCTAAAAAAGCTATACAATTATGGTAAAATAAAAAGCATAGAACTCAATATATATCATAGCACTGTATAAAAATACAAATAAAAGAGATCTAAACATAAATATCCAGTGATAAAAATAAACTAAAAGAAGACATGATACAACATAGAAAAGATTCACCTGGCTATTTTGGAAAGGAACTCTCTTGTCAATGCGCTCACACATAACACGAGGTTCAAACTTAATTTCTTGTCAGTTATAAAAATAAAATAGTGGATGAGACTTAGATGAAAATATTGATTACCAAGGTAAAGAATAATCATCTCATGCTCAACAACCTGCGAAGTTTACTCTTGTAGGCTTTCCAAGATGAGAGGGTGAGGCTACATGCCCTTCATATGAAAGGATCTTAATATCACCTAACTCCAGGACATGCATATTAATGACCTTCAGTAGAGGGAAAGAGAAGTTGAGGTCTACTAGATGATCCACTACCGTTTCCTTCCAACATCCTTGATCTACTTCTTGATCCAAGGAGAGAACTTGTTGCATGTGTTTCCCAGAATTCATTGAATTTGACAGCTTCCTCTTCAGTCATGTAGTGAAGAGTCTCTATACTATTCTCTCTGCCATATGCATTCCGTTTGTTACACACAACATGGATCTTGTCACAAATTTCCAGAGAAAAGCTATCTTTCTCAATACCAGTTTCGTTGTTCGAGACAGTAGAAAAGACTCGGTTCTTGTAGGTGGGGATGAGGGTTTTCCTAGGGACGAGGACAGTGATACAACCATCTGTAGCTTCAATCCATAAATAATCAGGAGTTACATCCAGAAGAAGCATATCTCGAACTTTCTCATCACCCTATCTACTCAAAATAGCAGCCTGCACCGCAGCTCCGTATGCAACGGCCTCATCGGGGTTAATATTCTTGCAGAGTTCCTTGCCATTAAACAAGTCCTGCAATAACGACTGCACTATGGGAATCCTAGTAGACCCACCAACAAGAATCACATCATGAATGGAACTCTTGTCCATCTTGGCATCTCATAGGAATTTTTCAACAAGCTCCATACACTTCCAGAACAAATTTATGTTAAGTTCATCGAAACCGGCCAGAGTAATAGTGGAATAAAATTCAATACCATCATAGACAGAATAAATCTCAATGGTGGTCTCAACAGTTGATGAGAGATTTATCTTCACCCTTACGCATGATTTTCTTAGTCTCACAAGGGCTCTAACATTGCTGCTGATGTCTTTTCTATACTTTATCTTAATGTAGCGTACAAATTAGTCAACCAATATGTTATCAAAATCTTCGCCTCCCAAATTGTTATCACCAACTGTGGCCTTCACCTCAAAACGACAACTTTCAATTGTCATAATAGAAACATTAAAGGTACCTCCACCCAAGTAAAAAATGAGAACATTGATCTTACCAACACTACTGCCTTTGTTTTCCAGTCCATAGGCAACGACAGCAGCAGTGGTCTCATTGATAATTCTGATAACATTCAAGCCAGCAATGACACCAACATCCTTGGTTGCCTGCCTCTGAGAATCGTTGAAACATGCAGGAACACTAATGACAGCCTTCGTCACCGTGGTCCTAAGATAAGCTTCAGCAATCGCCTTCATCTTTTCTAAAACCATGGAAGATATCTCCTCGGCTACAAAACACTTCTCCTCCCCTTTGTATGTTACAATGATGATGGGCTTATCACCAACTCCTGGAATAACCTTGAAATGTCATAGCCCCACATTGCTCTGAATGCACGGATCAGAGAACTTCCTTCGTATTAACTACTTTGCGTCTTCCATAAGTTAACAAACCAACTTAGATTTATAATCATAATATAACAACGGACATGAAAAACATATACAAATTTTACGGAAAGAGGAAGGATGTAACAAATAAAATCGTGTGGATAAGTAATTGACGATTATTGACCAAAAACTGTATTATTGTGATTTCTGGCAACTTGGTTCTTAGCAGACTCTTCGATAAGATTCTCTTTATCAGTGAAGGTGATGATGGAGGCAGTGGTTCAATTCCCGTGATCGTTGGATATGATATCCAACCTTCCATTCTGCCATACTCCCACAGACAAATACATCATCCCTAGATCGATTTTGATTGCCAGTCCTTCACCATTTCTATTCATCTTCTCACTCAGAGTGGCACAGACAGGAAATTGGCAGAAGGTCAAGGATGCACTATTCTCAATACCAACAAGTCTATCTTTCTCATGATGTTTCGCTTTCGTCACCGCATTTGGACCAACCCTCCTTTTAGATGAAGAAGTATAATAGACAACACTGGGCCTAGAAACTGTAGATCTATCGTAACCGAATGATTGAAGTAAAATTAGGGTGGGTATCAGATGACTGGTATTATTGTCTGATATTTCTTGTTTCATCCTCTACATCGCCTAAATAACCTTCTCAACTAGGTGTTCAACCACGGGCTCTGTGCTAGCAAGTTTAGCAGGTTTAGATTCAGATGTTGGAGCTTCATCGTCGTGAGGCAGCTCCTGAATCATAGTTCCCCATCAACCTTGTAGCTGTGCCAAATTGAAGGGCCTCTTATCAATAAAAACCTCGTTGGAAGGGCAATGGAATGGCTCATCGTCCATCATGTCCATGCCCATGCTCATATTCCCCCTCATCAACCCAAAAAGGCTGCTGAAACCAAACAGACTATTGCCTGGAGGGCCGAACAAGCCCCCAAATGGGCACCAGAAAAAAGGATCATCAAATGCACCGTGGCCAAAGAATTCCTCCACCAAGCTTCGTCCACGTACCCCTCCACCAAATAAGTCGAATCTAGCAACAGGGTTTGGGAAACTTAGAAAATCCCCAAAATTTCTGCCAAAGCCACCGCCACCCATACCACCACAGTAGCCTCGCCTCTGTCACCGAGATCCATTGTGTTATATCTAACTGGGGATTCTTTCTACCAGGATTTGAGGTCTCATTGGATGATGACATGGTTAAATTGACAGAAATTGCAAGCGATACCTCGGAGAATGATTTACCCTCTAACCTCTCTTCCTCCACCGTTGGATTGTATTGGATTGTCAAATCTTTCTCATTCTTCAACCTGCCTAAAATCCCCCCTCATCCTCCCCTCATCCTCACGTGTTGATTCTAATATTCTTATTCTTCCATCACTAATAATTTTTTTTACTAAAAATAACTCTTAACAATATTATTGATTATAATTATATCTCCTCACTTTCTAATCCTAATCATGTTCCCTGAAGTCCCCAATTATTTTCCCCCCTTCATTTATCAGACTTTAATAATATCCTCTCCAATTATAACTCTCTTACTAATTATAATTTAATTAATAATAAATCCCTCATTAATAATAATTTCTCTAATAATACCCCTAACAATAATAATAATAATGAGAAAACTATTAATTCTCTTAACATGTGTAATAATTTGAATAATATGACTCCTCACAAAAATAATAAATGTATTTTTAATAATAATAATACTTACTCTTAGTTGGATTGGTGTTAAAAGAAAACCCATTTTATCTTGAAATGCAAAACAAACACCATGATCGAGGCATGTCCTTAGGAATTCTAAGGGTACAAAAGACAAAGGTGTACAAATTAGGGCCAAACTCCATTGGACTAAGGGTTAGGGATAAATGCACCAAACTCTTTTCTCAGGATCTTCAACAATAGCAGGAGTTTGAAGACATAAAATCTATTCATTTTAAGAAATGTAGGTTCATTAAGAATAAAGAGATTTTTCAAAATCTTTTAGCCTACCACAAATTGATATCACATCCAACACTTCAATGAGAAGTCTAATGAAGATGCATTGACTCATTGTTTAAAAGTTGTCCCTTCTAAATTTTCTCACGTGGATAGAGAGGTTTGTGAGTTGAACATCTCACGAAAGGAATTTAACATTACCTTGAATAACATGGTTGATAGTAAAAATCCAAGAATAGATGGGCTTCCATGTGAATACTACAAAACTAATTGGGAATTATTTGGGCCTATCTTGCTAAAAGTTTAAAAGAAGTTTTAAGATGAAATTTACTTGACATCATGATCAATTGGTAATACATAAAATATTAAGCTCATATCCAAATGAAGTGACCCTAAATAGGGCTACAATTGTATTTGAAAATCCTAGATAAAGTCCTTTCCATGAAAATTAAATTTGTCCTTTAAACCCACCTTAAAACCCTTTTGGTCTTTTAAGATCCCTTAGGAAAAGTTTTCCTTATGGCACTGGTATGATATACGATGGGTATTGATCGTTGAGTTGCCACTTTGAGCATGACCAATATGTGGCTCATCAAGATAATTTCATTGCACCTTATTCCTTTTTCCAATGTCCTTCCAAAAGGCATAGTTTGTTGACAATATTTTTCATAACCTTATAAGTTCTTATGAACACATAGAAGGAAAAATGGGCCATACCAGACTAAAATGGGATTTTTGTTGCCTTAGAAGGAATGAGGAATTTGGAATCACATATGTTGCCAAGTAAGGTAGAACATTTTCTACTATATTTATTGTCAAGATCATCCATGGAAACAAAAGCTAAAAAAATCTTCTACAACCTAAAATGGCCAAAGGCACTCTCTAGATGTGTCACATGAATTAAAAGCTTTATTCTATGATGCCAAATGTCTACCAAAGGATATCTTGCAAACAAGTTATATTTATGGTGCATCATTTTTTTTTAATCTTAATAATAAGTGTTTTGTCAGGGATCCTTGGTCTGATACAAATTTAGACTCAGTAAAAAGGGCCTTTAACACACAAAAAATTGAAACCCCACTGAAATTTGCAACTAGGCTACTAGATGTTCAATAATTTAAAGGCTTCAATGTGAAAATCTTCGACTTCACACATACTTGAAGGACACTTTTGAAGTAGCATATTTCGCCAAAAATTTCAAGGGAAAGTAGTGATCGCCCTATGGAAACTAATTTTGCAGCACCTTTTCCAATGTTGAGTCGATGTTTCCCATGAGCGATGGTTCACAATGCTTTTTCCAGCTAGTACCTTCTCTTTGATTGTTGGAGTTTTGTGAGGGACTTCAAAGATTTGGATCATTAAGCTCACAAATTACATGAGGATAAAGAAAAAATGGGTAGTGGTGTAAATGTAAATGAATTAAATTCATGTTTAAAATAGTGATTTATAAAGTGTTATATGTATTATGTTAAGTTTATTTGATTATTGATATGGTCAAATGTTGTATTTCTAACAAAAAGTGAATGTTTGTGGGATATTAGGTAAACATTCAATTGTCCTCAGAATATAATTAGTGTCATATATCTGACTAACATATTATACAATATCCGATGATAATTGTGTCCATCAGATATTTGATGAAAGTTGGGGCTTTTAAAAAAAATTGCAAGTAAAATCCAACAACACGAATGAACTATCACAGTACAACGTCAAATTTTCCACCCATATGTACTAGTGAATTTTGCTAAATCCAACATAAAATTCAACTCCAAGAAAGGCCCCAAAGGTACTTAGGTCATTGTTTGAATACCCCAAGAATTCCTAATATATATATATATATATATATATATATATATATATATATATATATATATATATATATATATATATATATATATAATCTTGAAATGTTTCAGTCAATGGCAGGAATTGCACCCACATAATTGTGAAAATCCAGAGAGAGGGTAGGCTCCTCGTTATAGAGGTAAGGTTAGAGAGAAAGAAGGGAAGCCCAATCTGGGATAATAGTTAAAATAGCTTGACTTTTCATACCTTATTCCTTATGTAATAACTTTAGAGGAAGTAAAATAAGGTTATTGATTTGTATTAAAATTACTAACATAAACGACTAATTCATATTATTGTAGTACTTGTTAGGTAGTTATATTTTTGTTCCTAGACTAAATTAGGCCTTCACGTTAGTAATTTTTAGTTGTATATTTCAACCCGGGACTAAATTAATCATTTATGTTCTTTTTAGTTGGGGCACTTAATATTTCTCATTTTTGATATTATTTTACTGGAAAATCTGTGGTGCCTAACGTTTTTAGTCACTTAGTCACTAATTTCTCATTTCTACTAGTGTATCCAGTAAAGGCATATTTTTTTTAGTTAATTCGCCTTTTGTTTATCTTCACCCAGTGCAATAGTACTTCATTAAGAATTAAATAAATAGTAACCATGTGTAGTAAGAATAAAATAAACCATCACATGTGAATGCCATGATTTAAGGTAGAAAGCCAATGTGGAAAAAAACCATCACTGTTGTCATCTCTGTCTTCTTTTTATTATGAAGAAAAACTTCTTACAATATTTCACTGGCACAAACTCATACCATCACACAGGAAGCCACCTGCAGAAGGCCACAACCTTCTCTCATTCTCCAACACACATTGGAAGGGGGCTTCAACCCCTTGATCTCATTTACTGGCAAACACTGGAAGGGAGCTCCAACCCCCTGATCTAATTTACTAGCTACCACTTGAAGGAAACTTCAACTTATTGATTGAAGGCTTGAACCTTCAACACCTTCAGGGACCATGTTTCATAGATTTTCATATTGGATCCACTTGATACAAAAAATCACAACTATAGGCCACATTCCATCAAATTTTTAGACTGGACCCACTACCATCATTTAAGCCCAAAACCAATTATCAGAGTTGAAACTGATTACTGCAACAAACCACTCAATCATTATATGAAACAACCAATCTCTAACCCAATAATTGAATAGACCGAATCAACCAAAACTAAACCAATAAACTAAAACTCAAACTTAAACAACCGAAATAGTTAGATCACTCTAACCTTAATACCAATCAACATACTGCACAACATAGAAACTAGATTCTATTATTGCAAACCCTCATCAACCATATATCAAAATATATACACTACTTTATAGTAGCAAACCCATGTGTGTATGCACTTTTCATAAATCATACCCACGTACAAATATTAAACCACTGAAACCTAAAAGTGAACTACTAAATCCTAAAAACTAAACCATTGTCACTCTAAAACAAATACTGAATCATACATAGATCCACTACATCATTATGAAACAATCATGAAACCTTAACTGAACTTCAATCACAAATAGCACGTATCATCATCATTCTTAAATCAGTCAATTCATATTTTAAACATTATTGTTAAGATGAGAACATCAAACAAGACTTCATTAACAGACAACAAAAACAAAACAAGACTGATTATCCTTTTCATAAAAAACCCTAGTTTTTGTACGCAATTTCCTCAAAACAAACTCGCATATATACACCCTTTTAAGGAAACAAACCCACATATAGATCAGAATATATACGTGACTGTAGGAATTTACAGGGTAAGTTCTTTAGATAGAACACCAAAGGACACTACTCACAAACAGATCACATATCAATACACTAGTATTCTTGACGTGGTTAAAACCCTCAAAGAGGGAAATAGTCCATGGCCTGAGCCAACGTGACCACTTTAGGAAATTTATTAATGTAAAAGAAATAAAATTTTACATAATATTCTCTCATGAACGGTCACCCTACAAATGACCCTCCATGCTCTTTAAATAGAGATCATGGACGAATCGAGTTTTAAGCCACGGATCAAGTGTCAGTAATACCAATGAGAGAATGAACCGTCAGATCACTTCATCTCTAGAACATATCGTGACCATCTAATTGTAAGTTACAAAAGTACATAGTAAAGAAATACACTTTACCTAACTCTACACTAGACCAAGTTATACTTAACTATTTCCTATGTGCCGGAATATCCTAACATCCCCCCTTAAAAATAACTTGGGATAGGATTGAAGGATGTACAAATATGACACAATAGGAGAAGGAAGGAGGCATTAGAGCCTATCCCCCCTTAGTGAGAACTTCCTAAAATCCAACCATAAATTGAAGCTCAATAAACTTCACCTCTATGAGAGCCTTTGTAAATATGTCTGCAACTTGATCATTTGTTGAACAATATTGGACTTCAATAACATGGTCATGAATAAGATTTCTGATGAAGTGCATGTGTAGTTTAATGTGTTTGTTGCACTGATGTTGGACTTGATCTTTGCATAGTTGAATGACACTTTTACTATCACACCAAAGTGTAGCCAAATGCTGCTATTGAAATCCAAACTCTGACAGGATTTGACGAAGCCATAGGGCTTCCTTACTAGCTTCTATTGTGCCATGATACTCTGCTTCTGTTGAATAAAGAGAAATGGATCTTTGTTTCTTGCACGCCCATGTAATAGGTATAGAACTAAGAGTGAAGACATAACCTGCAATAGACTTCTGATCATTATGGTCACCAGCCCAATCAAAATCGGTGAAATCAACCAATAGAGGAGATTCTTCTGCACTGTAATGAATCCCAAACTGAACTGTACCTCAAACATAATAAAGTATTATTTTAGCTACTTTCCAATGATTTTCATGTGGGTTTTGCATAAACTGAGCAATAAGGCCAACAACAAAGGAAAGGTCAAGACATGTATGGGTCAGATACAAAATGTTTCCTACAAGATGATGGTATAAGGTAGCATCAACTTCAGAGGAAGTACAAGTGACTGAAAGTTTGACTCCAGACTAAAAGGGAGAAGGGGTTGGCTTACAGTCTTCCATATGAAAGTGGCATAGAATATCACAGGCATACTTGGACTGGGAAAGGGAAATACCTTCCTTGGATTGCAAGACTTGAAGACCAAGAAAATAATGCAAGTGTCCTAAGTATGTCATTTCAACTACTTTTTAAGGTTGGACATCACATGGTTTATAAGGTTGGGATCACTACTAGTAAGGATAAGATCATCAACATAAAGAACAAGAATGATAATAGACTTACCCACTTTCTTGATGTAGAGAGTATTGTGAAAATGACACCTAGAAAAGCCAGTATCTAAAAGAAAGCTATCCATTTCGGCATACCAAGCCCAAGGGGCTTGCTTGAGACCATAAAGGGATTTATTAAGCCAACATACAAGGCTAGAATCTATTTTTATAAAGCCAATAGGTTGTTCCATATATATTTCTTCATGCAAGTCCCCATGCAAAAAGGAAAATTTAACATCCATCTGATGGACTTCCAATTTGAAAGAGGAAGCAAGGGAAAAAACCTTAGCAACAAGATGAGCTTTATGTTTATCAACTTTTCCATCTGGTCCATACTTGGTTCTGTAAACCCATTTGCATCTAACAAGTTTTCGTCCCTTTGGAAGAGGAACAAGATCCCATGTATCTTTTGCCAATAATGAATGATATTCTTCATTCATAGCTATGTACCAATTTGGATGGCCTGAAACTTTTGCAAAGGTGTCAGGATCATAATTCACTGGAGCTTGAGCCAGTAAAGAAGAGGCTCTATCAAACTTAGAATGAGTGTGACGTTGATCTGTAGGATCACCTGCAAGAACACATGTTGCATCCTGAGTAGCGCAGACCCATTTTGGAAGCTGAGGAGATGAAGGAGGATCTCGAGAAGGTGGGGGAGGATTTTCATCCTCACTATCATCATCTAAAGAAGAAATATTTTCAGAAGTAGATGTGATAGAGAGAGGTGGCACATCCGTCAAACTAGGCTCACAGAGCGATATATTTTGAGAAAACATTACATCTCTTCTAATGATAACATTTTGGATTTAGGTGAAATAAGTCACATCTTCATAATATCCAACAAAAATACATTTTTCACTCTTAGGTTCTAAGGCTTTATGTTTCTCATCTAGAATATGTTCCCATGCTTCACTTCCAAAAGCATGAAGTGACTGACATCTAGTTTAATTAAGCTCCATGCTTCTTCTGGAGTGATATTCTTTAAAACCTTAGTACGGGTGAAATTTACTATGTAATTTTCATAGTTAATTGATTCTGCCCAAAAATTAAGACTAGGTCCTTTAGATTGAAGCATACAATTAACCATTTCCTTTAAGGTGTGATTCTTCCTTTCAGCTACACCGTTTTTCTATGGAGTATATGGAACAATATGCTGCATTTGAATTCCATGCTCAATGCAAATGTTGTTGAATTTGTTGCTAACATATTTTCCGCCATTATTAGATCTTAACTTAAGAATTTGATGTCCAGATTGTTTTTCAACAAAGGCCTTAAAGGCAAAGATCATGTTAAATACTTCACTCTTGAGTTTTAAGAAGTATACCCAAGGGTGTCTGGAGAAATTATCAATGAAAGTTAAGAAATACTTTAGCCAAAGAATGAAACAACTGGAAGTGGACCACATAAATCACTATGCACAAGTTGTAAAGGCAATGAGGCGTGCCAAGAGGCACGTTTTTGGAAACTATCTCGATGATGTTTTCTGAGTACACATCCGGAACAAATACCATAGGAAAACCTGTCACCATATTTTCTTTACATAGATTTTGAAGGGAGTGATAGTTTAAGTGACCAAATCGCTCATGCCAAAGTTTGCTCACTTCATCATTATGAGAAACAAATATCGAGGGAAGATTTGATGACCCAAAGTTGTTAAAATTATACAACCTTGTAGAATCATCAGTAATTCCAGTAGCTAAAATCTATTTAGCATTTGTTAGGTCCTTAATTACAACATCGTGAGGTGAAAATTCAATGGTTTTACCTTCACCTAAATGAGTTATCTGATATACATATAGAAGGTTGCAGGATAAGTTTGGAACACAAAATACATAATTAAATTGACCATTGTCTAGATGAACAGTTCCAGTCCCTACAACACCAAGAGATCTATCATCACCAACATATATATTTTTGGTGTTACAATAATTTAAAGAAGAAAACATGGCTTTGTTTTTGGCCATGTGATAAGAAGCTCCAAAATCAATGAGAAACTCATGAGAGTGAGAAGAAGAAGATACATTTCATGCATAACCAGACCAAGATGCTTGACAACCACATGTAGAGAGTGTTACTCCTGAGGATAAGTTGAAGTTGAAGAGTGCTCCAAATGGATGTTATGCTTCTTCATTGCTTCTTCCAAGGCTTCCATCTTCTTAAAGCATTTGGATTGTAAGTGGACATCTCGATTACAAAAGTTGAAATGTTTATTAGTCTTCTTCCCTTTGTTTTTATTTTCCTTATCATTTTTTTGAATTGATTTTTCATTTTGAGATTGAAATTGCTTAGGACCCTTGTTTTGTTTAGGACCATTCTTTTTAGGATACTGCTTCTCAGGATTCTTTGAATTTGGTTGTTTCTAGGCGGCTAAGGATTTCTTAGAAGAGTTTTCAAGATTAAGAAGACCAAGATGTAAGATTTTTTCTTGTTATCTTATTAAAGAATCACAAAAGGCATCAAAAGAGGGGGACTTGTAGTCTTGTCCTTGAGAAATATAGGCTTCTCTAGTGGAATGGAAGGTGGAAACAAACATAGAGTAGGTTGGTCCCAACTTAGTAGGAATGGAATAGATAAGGATACCATCTTCTTTCTTAACCTTAACAACTTCCAAGAGAAGTCTAAAGGTCTTGAACTTGGACAAAAAATACTCAATGGAAGAAAAATTATTGGGGTCCAACGTAAGAAACTCATTTTCGAGTTGATGGGCTCTAATTTCATTTTTAATTCCAAAAACTTTAGTGAGTTGTTTCATTACTTCATGAGGGGTATCAATTTCTGGGATATGGAATCCAAGGTCTAGAGAAATAGACATCCCTATCAACCCACATGCTTGATCTTTCCTATTTTCCCATTAGGTTGCCTTATCTTCATATTTAGGTTTAGTTTTTTGGTGTGAGGCTATTCTGTAAAGACTTTTACTTCTAAGTAAATCCACAATGTAGGAACACCAATGGAAGTAGTTGGTGCTGTCCAGGATAACTTGGCATGGACTTTCCATTTTAATAGAAATTGAAGATTTATATTCTGAAACTAAGTGTTCCAATGGAAAGATCTCGAAAAATTGGGCTGATTAAAAAAAAGGGCTCTAAAAACGACTTCCGGATGAAGAAGCTATGGCTTTTTGAAGAAAAGTTGTTGAAGATGCAAATGAAGTGTGTGAATGTGTGGAAGTGAATGATAATGTTATATTTAAAAAAAAATTCCCCCCCCTTCCAAACTTGATCTAATTAACTGACTTTAAAAAAAAAATTATGTGACCCACTTTTATAAATAAGTGAAAGTCACTTTTACTATGGTACTTTATGAGCAACCCACTAAATTGTAACTTAAATAAAAGATAAAGAGACTTTATAATTATAAGTGACTCGCTTTTTATAATGGGTGAGAACACTTTTAAATAAAATAAATTTAAAACATAAATTACATGTGCTTTTTGAAAAAGTAACTCAACAAAAAGAAAAACTTGAACTCAAGACCTCTATTCTCATAAAGTAACTTTGGACCAAGTGAGATAGTTTAAAAGGTCAGTAATTTTTGGAAAAGAGGAAGGGTTTTTTTTTTTAGTCACTAAAGATTTGGGGTCTGTGCTTACTTGAAAAAACTCATTTTGGCTACAAAACAAGAAACCACACAACCCAACATGGACATACAAATAAAAACCAAACCTTATGGCTTGAAGTTAGCTTTCGCTGGCTTACGGGGCTTTGGATTGGCGATGAATGGGTGCACTATTAAGGTAGTCCTTGCAATAGGTCACTGGCTCAAATCCCCCATGGGTGCTTACCTAGCAAAAAAAATAGAAGTTAGCTTTCGCCAGAAACTAAATATTTTCTTCAATATTTCAGATTTTCTAAGATCACACTAAGGCACGGCGGAAAAGAGCATAGCATGAGAAAAATCCTTCCTATATGTTTCTGATTTGCCGAGATCACACAAAGTCGCAGGGCAAAGAGCATACGCAAAAATGAAAGGTATAGATCTGGTAGTAAAAAAAACAAAGAGTTAAATAAACCGAAATAAATAGAGAGATGAATAACTAAAACTACAAATAAATATTGTATACCTCCAGATCTTAAAAATAACGTAACTAGGGCTACTAGAAACCTTTTCACGTCAAATGAAAGGGTTTCCTCACTAGAACAGATTCCCCTAACACGATAGAGCAGTCCTCTCAACCTGAAAGCAGTCAGAAATAGTAGATCTAGGAAACGACAGTCGCATGCACTTGTACTGGCTTCAGATTTGGATCACCAATGGATGCAGCCCTCAAATAGCTCTGATACCATGTAGGAATTTACAAGGTAAGTTCCTCAAATAGAAAAACAAAGGACACCGCTCACAAAGAGATCACAAATCAATACACCAATATTCTTGACGTGGTTAAAACCCTCAAAGAGAGAAACACTCCATGGCCTAAGCCAACATGGCCACTTTAGGCAATTTATTAATGTAAAAGAAAGAAAAATTACATAAGCTTCTATCATGAGAGGTCACCCTACAAATGACTCTCCATGCTCTTTAAATAGAGATCATGGACCAATCGGGTGTTAAGCCACGGATCATGTGTTAGTAATACCAAGGATAGAATGAACCGTCGGATCACTTCATGTCTAGAAGATATCATGACCTTCGGATTGTAAGTTACAAAAGTACATAGTAAAGAAACACAATTTACCTAACTCTACACTAGACAAGTTATACTTAACTATTTCCTATGGGTCAGAATATCCTAACGGTGGCTTACTAGTATCAAACCCATGTGTGCACGTGCCTTTCAGGTTGTAAAACTCACGTACATATCCACAATTACTGGCACAAACCTTTGCTATATCACAAAACTTCAGACATACCCAGATCTAGACATACACAAAAAAATCACGCGTTAAGACACTATCAACATAGATGAAATGACCTCATAATCAATATTATCATCTCAGATCTATTGAATCTGATCCATCATCAAATTCTTGGGTGAATACTTAGTTTTATATCAAGAAAAACATTAACAGCACATTACATACATATTTTCTTCATATCTAAGTACTCATAAAATATTCATCACTTTCACACCCTCTACCACTTTGATCTTCATCTCTTTATATAGCTCAACCCTTACCCAGTACCACAGGTCAAAACCATAATCATTTCAATGGTATTCTTAGATGGGATAAAATATCTATTTTTGGGCTCAGTACCATAGGTCAATACCATGGTAAAGACCCTTGGTATTTAGAATACCATGGTTCAGAAACTATACGTGCCTTTCCTTCTTCATACCCATGTGTATACTTCTTGAAATTTCATATTTTCCTTTCGTCTGCCTCTGAACTGTTATCCCTTCGTCCAAACTCTCTGTCACATCTGTAGACACATCCTGTTGAAATCAGGATCAAGTTGGGTTCCATCAAAGGACAACTCATCAAGTAGGTTTCCATTAAGGACAACACATAGTCATAGTGCCATACATTAGTCATAATGCCAACAGAATTTCTTGACGCGGTTGTTCAACAATAGAAGGTGCATTTACATGTAAACCCTTCATCAAAATAAACTATGTCTTTCCCTGACTATGATGCTCCATAATCATATTAAAAATAAAGTACTGAAATATAAAGTGGCTTCTAAATCTTTGATCATAATATCTTAGCAAGTGCAAACCATAATCATGCATTTCAATGTTGCAAATGTGTCGATGCAACCAATCAACATCTCCAATCAGGAACAAAGTAGGGAGTGGCATGTCTAGAAACCCTTTTGTATTCTATTCATTAACATAAGTTGTACCAATATCTGGCCATTCTAAAGCATCTATGTCTGTATCTTCTGCATTTTCAAGAAATCTTCTTGTTCGATCAATCTCCCTGCAATCATTAGGTAAGCATGACAAAAAAGACAATAGATGGGACCACAAGGAATTACCTCCCACTTTCAATGTCCTCCTCAGCTCTACTTATTTCATTTAAATTTCAATCAACATGTTGTAGCATCATTGACACATCAGTAGGACTTTCAGGGTGAGCAACAATTGAATCAATATGAACTTCAACATCCCTATAATATTTATTGATTTGAATTTTGTAAAGAAACACATCCATCACACATTGTCTCTTCATATATCATTCATAATATCTTGATTCAACACCGTGACTTCTCACAATAATATAATCAAGTTGTTTAACAAGGCGAGGATGTTTCTTTGCAATCATGGATATATCTTGAGGAAAATGTATTATATGACCACTATATTTATATTGACCATGAGGAGCCTGTGACACTTGCAGTATTGGATTCACCCTTGCTATAAGAATTTATTCAACTTGTGTCAAAACTCTTAGAACTTCAAGCTGCTCACCTAGATCAATGCTGTTAAAACAAGAAAAATGATGTGAGCCTTCTCCCCTTTGCACCTTTTACAAATGGACCCTTCATGCCATCTTAGAACTTGTATACCTAGGTAGCATTAATTACACACTTGGTTTGCACCTTTTACAAATGGACCCTTCATGCCATCTTAGAACTTGTATACCTATATAGCATTAATTACACACTTGGTTTGCACCTTTTACAAATGGACCCTTCATGCCATCTTAGAACTTGTATACCTAGATAGCATTAATTACACACTTGGTTTGCACCTTTTACAAATGGACCCTTCATGCCATCTTAGAACTTGTATACCTAGATAGCATTAATTACACACTTGGCACATTTTCATAATAAACGGGTCATCAAGACTGGAATGAAATTTTCTATGTGCTTTAAGCATCTCGTCACTAAAACGAAAACAACTAGCTTCATTCCCCCATGAAAAGGCATTCAAACCTGTCGATGATGAGAAGAAAATAGGGTGCTTACAACATGGGAAACATCATTTATTCCCATCAAACGAGGAACATCCACTCGCCTTACTTCATTAAAAACATGTTCATTCTGTAAATGAAAATGTAAAAAACATTATGTAAAAATGAAAAACATTAACAATGAAAGCACAATTTGTCGAACTAACCAGCCATTTGAAAATAAATGGAATATGCATTTCGGTGGTTACTACAATCTCCAACTACAAGTTGAGGAACTGATAGAGACTGCACTACCTAGCAATATAATTTTCGTCCAATATCAAATTCAACATTGTGATTAAACAACATAAAATAAATATTAAACACAACAAACCAAAGTATTTATTTAAATATTCAAAACGTAAGAAAGTAGAGAAAACACTTGCTCGTTCCTCAAAGGAGAAGTTTGGAGACTTTCTCTATGGTGAACAACATTAACAACATATTTAAATGGAGTGAGACTAGGCCAAACATCCCCAGCAGATTGTCGCAGATTTTCAACCATCCTAGGAAGCACACTATTACCAGAAAACAAATCAGACACAAGAAGTTGTTCAAGGCCTTCATTTCAGCCACCTTCCATTATAGCAATTCCCCCATTGTTTCAATATTTCCCACAATTCCCACTTATCTGAACGCAACCTTTGTAAAGACAATCCACCAAAGTAACACAAAAAAATAGAATAGCATCAAAGAAGTGGGAGAAAATTTTGTAGCGAAAGATGCGCTTAAGTGAATATTTCAAAACATTATTCCTGCCAAAGAACACTAAAGCTTCCATATGCACGACAATTAGGCCCAGTAGACTCTCAATTTATTCGTATTTGAGAACCCAACCCACAAGCTTCAAATCTGTTAGATGATGCTCGTTACCCCACCACCAAACATGAGAAAACAGGAAAATCTGTTATGAAAACATATGGGGGGGGGGGAATAATAGGAGAAAAGAAAGCAATCAACAACAATTTGGTTTCGATCAACATGAATAAATAAGTTAAAGAAAAAAGTTTGACTACCTGTACTGCTTCAGCAGAGGTAGTATGCAAAGATTTAGGTGGACTAGCAATGTTGACTAAGGAGTTGCTATTAGGAACACCAAAAAAAACATTGCCAATCGATTAAGGCACATTGTCAAAAATGTAGAGAACCATATCACTATCAACAAACAAACCAAACGCCGTAAATTTCACATTTGCAGCTGAAAGATCTTCTTGTAATGATGAATTTCCTTGACTGTGTTGAGAGGACGCTTCATCTTTCATCAATTGGAGGCTCTCTTACACAATAAGAAGGTGCATAAAGAAGTCAAATTAAAAAAAAAACATATTAAGAGAAACAATTTCTTGCAATCAACATGAATTAAAAAAACATTCAAAAAAATTATCATTCCAAACACAATCATGCTATTATGATACTCACAAATATCAACCTGAACATCTTTGTGATTTGCTGAAGCTTTTTTCCTTTATTGTTAAAAAAATCCTTCTGTGAGCATTTATAACATCCTTGTTCATCCGATACCACTCCCTCTGATATTCATTTGTTCTCTCACGAGAGGATGGGGAGTGAACTCTTTTACTTGCATGCTTGCTTGTTTCTTCGCTCGACATTTCTACAACCATTTTAAACACTATTTCCTCACTTTATTTTTCATATCCCCAACGATGATAAACAAACCATATTCACAACACAATGAACCCCCAATAGTTTTAAAAAATAAATCTATAAATGAAACAAACACTTCCTAAACAGAAGAGAAAAGAAACTAGAAAACTATCAAAGAAAAGCCAAAAAGCAACGATATATTAAAAATTTGGGAAAAAAATAGCAATTTTTCCTTTCCAAACAACTACTACCAAAAAATGTATTTTCCCAACAACAGGTTTGAGAGAAATATTATATATCATGACAAATAAGTACAAATAAATATTTATCCGCAAAAAAATAAAATCAATGTCAACATAAATATGTGCTTAGTGAAACATCACAATTCAAAACACAATGATTTCAAATTCAAATTTGAAAATATTGGACAAAGTCTACATTTCCAACAACATGTAATAACAAACATCTCCAATTCTCAAACACTATATATTGACACCCACAATTACTGGTGGTATGTCTACAATAGAATCAACATTAGGAAGAAGCGAGAATACATTCCCATTTTCGATGTATTCATTGAAATGATCAATAGTAAGAACATGGAACCCTAATGTTTCCAACATCGATACACCATCAACAATTGCTTCTGTGCAAACCCCACTCAGCATATCATATAACTTAAATTGCACTTTGATGGAACCAGAAAGAAGCATGTTTTCCTACATAACACGAAAAGGAAGGTACCCTAAAAATTTACTATTTACATCCTATTGACAGTGTTGGACCCACCAAAATTCAAGGGATCACCCCAGTATGAAGTCCCAACTAGACCTCACACCGTTCGGTGTGGGAGTCCCATCTGGTATGATGGTCCAGTTTCCATTATCTTAGGTATTTGCCTCAACTCTTTCTTGTCAGCATAGGAGAGTGGTTTGCTTTGTCTTTGAGAAGTGAGGTTCGCGTGCCTGGTGAGTGTAAGTGTACTTTTTTGAATGGTTCTTTTATTGTGAGGGGAAGAAGGTAAAGGTGAGTTCTAGGTTGAAAGAGATATGTCCCAACTCGAATAGGAACATACAACATAAAGGACATACACAGCTTCTGGCGGAGCAATCGACTTGGATGCGGCAGTCACAACATACAAGGTAAGATAACACATACAACACTCATGGGATAGTTCAAACAAGTGCAATGGTTGTTACAGCAAGGTTCATGTGAAAGGTTTGTCTGATGTCCGATAGAGCAGTCGACACATATGGGACAACATTAAAATCATATACAACACATTTCCATTAATAGATTATGCATTACAACAAATGAATCAGTTCAGATGAAGAACACAGGTTAAAGAAACATGCATTACAAGTGTTGAAGATCAGTCTTACACCAAATAAGATACATGTGTGAAAACGTGTTGGCTTGTTAATAGGTTTATGAATTAAGCGAAAGTTCCAAGACAGATCATTACACCATACATCATTAAACCCGTCAGCAGGGCATTGGAGCCACTACTTACTCCTCAAGATAAATATTATAGAATCTCTTGGTTATGTGGGAGGAGATGAGGTGAAAACTCCTTTCATGTACAAATGAGGGGGGTATTTATACCCAAGGGTGAAACTAACCCTTGTGGTTGTTCGACTACCCTCATGATGATTCGACTTGTATGACTTTTCGAGTTACATGACTCTATGTTTCAACAAGTGGGTCTTTTGGACTTCCACGTTACATCACATTCATTGACAACAAACCTATAGTGGAGATGTGGGCAACACGACTCATGACTTGACTCGACATGACTTGACAAGACAATACCAATACATTTGTGCTGCTACTGGAGTGCATGTCGAGCTACAATGCTGCTGAGTGATGGATGTCTTCATGGTGTATCATAGCTTCACCTTCGCATGGCAAAGTGCGTGGAGTCTTCGATGGTCCTTGGTTCACTTGATGAAACTTTAGCATGTTGTTGCTTGATTTCATATTGGAAGGCTTGACAGACTCACCTATTCACAAAGGTGCATGGTCGTCACGTTCGTCCACATCGTATGCTTCGTTTTTTTCTTCTGTTGGTGAACCTATCCATCAACATGTGCTCCCTTCGTTCATCTCGTTCATCATCTTGACATGTTTTTTGGCATACCTATACCTACAGTCACTCATGTCGAGATGACATCAAATCAAAAACCTCCTAGTCTACCATGACACATGATCATTCGAATGCAGTTGACTGGGAGAGGGAGCACAGCTTTGATGCGGGATGATGGGTTTGGGAAACTACTGATGAAAAATGCAAAAGAGTTACTGGAAGATGGTGATAAAAAATCTAAGTCGACAGTGACTGTCTACAAGGTTTGGCTCAGCTGGGAGGCAAAATTGTGCAAATTTTGGGAAGGGCACTCTAGGCTGCTGGAGCACAAGGCAGGCATGCTCTACGCATTTTCTGGAACCAACATTTAGTGGGGGCTGGACAGCCAGATTTGCACAATTTTCCAGAGGAATGGGCTGGTCTGAATGAAGGGTCAGTAGGCATGGATTACACAGTTTTTCTGGGGAACTGCTCGAGAGACTGGCAACTAGAACTACGTAATTCCTAGAGGGAACTGCCACTTGGCTTCTGGGTCACTAGCAGCCAAACTACAAAATTTCCAGACGGAACTGCTAGTTGGCTGCTAGGGTCATTGGTAGCCAAAATTGTGCAATTCCTAGAGGGAACTAGCAGTAGAAACTTCACAATTCCTAGAGGGAACAGGTAGTCTATTGCTAGGAGCTACTAGCTAGGAAAACTGCACTGACGTCGGGTGGCTAGCCTGTTGATCATCTCTATGCAATTTCTGAGCTAAGATGACTGATGGGTGGTGGAAGGCTTGCTCATGGGCACTGCACAATTTCTAAGATGAACAGTTGGTCGACTGTCCAGATGGCTGACTGGGAAAACTATGCAATTTTTTGAAGGAGACAGGGATGGGCACTTGATGTCTATCTGGCTGATCAATGTAATTTCCTCAGTTAGTTGAACAAGTGAGGATAATGGCCTCTGTGAAAATATTGAGAGGAGTCAGTCCCGGGGTGACTACTGGGTTTGACTGTCTAGGAGGCCAGCATGAGAGTTCATTGAGATTGCTTGTGGGTAGTGCAACTTGGAAGGACTAGCTTAGTGCTTCTATGCTTTTTTGGTTGACAAGAGATCAAGTCGAAGGTGGGCTGATGGTTTGGCTGTCAGTGACGAGTTTGGTCATCAGAACTTCAACAAAAATGACTAAGTGTGTGAACAGTCGAAAGGTGCATAGGTGGTCATACAAGCACACACTTGCGTGACTTGATGATGGAATGACTGAACCATCCAAACACACATGTTCAACATGACTAACCGATGGTGCCAGTGAGAAGCATGACACTCGTGATTGATCATTCATTGGTCAAGACGACGCTTGCGTGACAACGAATGTGACTCTATTTGTGAGTGTGATAGATGCTTTCATGGTGAACACAACAAACGCATACAAAGCGAAGACTTTGAGCATAACCAGAACATGGTCACAGGCATGACTTCAATATTAGCATGTAGAGACTTGAATGCAATGAATAAGCAAGGAGGATGTAAAGACTCACATGAGCTCATAGAGTCAACCCGAGTGTGTGCAGTCATCAAGTGATCTCTTCAAGGGAGCTCTGAAATTGGTGCAGGCAAAAATTTTGGAGGGTGGTTATAACCGCTACAACGCTTGGTGACACATTGGTAGAACTCCAAATTCTCTGTTTTGGTTCATTGCTAGCATAGGGCCTTGGTCTCTTAAGGAGTATTGAATCACTATGCAAGTTACCTCAGTTCCCCACTTACCCTATGGACATTCATGGTTCACCCTTTTACAACTTAGTCAAACACAATCAAAAGTTCAGCTTAGATCTCAGTATTTCAAATCCGAGAAGGGTAGTTTAGTTTGTGAGTTGAAGATTTGCAGGGTATAAGTTTTCATCTCTAGTGTTGCTCCACTTCCAGTAAGCCTGGAAAATACTCTGATAGAGTCACATAGGAACACACACATTTCTCCACTTCCAACGAGCCTGGTCAGTACCTCGGTGGAGTTGCATGCTTCACCTCTTTGCACAGGAAGCCTTTCTCTTCTTTCGCCTTTGTATTTTTTTAAGAGAACTATGCATAGGAACTTATTTATTTTTTGGGGTAGAAGAGGGATCCCGACTTATTGAGAGAAGAAGAGGTTGTGCCTTCAGAGAAGAATGTAAGACCTCTGACATAATTTTTCTTATTTAGATTTTTCCCATTCTCCATTTCTACTAGTTGGATTAGCTTAAACAAACAGAGCAGAAGGTTGAGTACAGGCATGGGGCTTCCCAGTGTGGACACAAGTTCATAGTTGGACCAGAGCTTCCTTTATAGATGGTTCATATTTTCCTTCAGGACATCATCGACCGAAGGTTTGAACCAAGAATAGAGAAACTGGACACAATACGGGCCAAGTGCTGCAGTGTCATAAGTCTCTTCTAATTTCAGCCACATACTCTATTCAAAATCTAGAACGTAGTAGTTCGCATCACTTATTTCCGGAAACAAAAATAGTAATATATCAAAAAAAAATGAACATGAACAAAAAATAGTAAGCAGAATCAAACAAGACAAAAGCAAAGATCATAAGAAAAACAAACTGAATGAAGCAACAAATAGCAAGCAAACTATGTACATGGCACGGGCGCAACCCGACCTACTAAAACTAGTGTTTGAGGACTTGGTTGTTGACAGGAAGATTATCAATCCTCCCATCAAGTGATTGCAAATGATACATGTGTGAGCCAAGTTTCTCGTGGACTAGTGCCGGTCCACTGGGCTCTACTACCAGAACTTGGTTGCATTCTAGAAGACCTACAAGTGAAGACAACACCACTGTTTTAGGTATTGTGTGCAACATGGGCTTGGATGATGGCACGGGGTAGTTGTTTTTATTCCAGGAAGGGTTTAAGTTTCTGAAGTCAATGCGTAAGAAGATCTTCCCAGATTTCTTATGTGCAGTATTTAAATTAGAAAACCAAGTATGATGATAAACTTTGCAAGTAATCCAAACACTTAAAATGTTAGTCAATCTTTTTGGCAAAAGGAGGACAAATAACATGTATGTGTTACCTGTTCTTTACTACAATGGATTTTCTCCTCCTTTACCTGGAATCTCATGTTGGATTGCTCATGTGCAATGGGTACTCAGGTCATCATCTACTCGTGTAGACCCATCTCGGTACTATTCAATCAAGTGGTCAACAATTGGTTGCTATTGCGGTGTGTAACTTGTACCGAGATTGGCCATCTTTGGATCATGGTGGGTTCTCAGGTTTCTCTGTTCATTCATGGTGTTGGTCCTTTGTGTGTTCAACACGAGTGCTTCAGCATCATAGTTTGTGACTTCGAACTTCAAAAAACTTGAAATCATGCATGGTTCATTGTTTTGGATGACTGAAATACACTCAGTCCTTGAGCCATCATGTGTTCCTGATTTGTCAAGACTCATGGCCCACATCTTGTCTGTACATGGACCGTTTGGCATGCTGGTACTACTACTACTACCATTGTTGCTACTACTGCTACTATTAGAAAAAAAAAACTGTACAAGTTTCATTATCATCAGCTGGGCGAGGAAGGAGTCCAAACTTCTTGTCTGATGAGGTTGGGGTTAGCCATGAAAGATAACACTCCAACGTCTTTTCAAGGAAGCAGTTGCCAAACATGAGTTTTGCGAAGGCCAATGGTTCGTTCTCATTTTTAAGGGGAGTGACATTGTGTTTCATATACCTCTCCGATAATACTAGGATTTGGTTGAATCTTCCCTTGTACGCAAGTCACATGTGAGACCAGTCTGTAGCAAAATATCCATCTAGCTTGCTAGACCAGTGTCTACTGAGTAGACGGCCATATGCTTTTGGTATGTCCACAACAAATATGTTGATGCATTGGTGGACTCGATTGTCATGGGATAGTCAGATGATCACATCTCGTAGTTCACCAATGGTTGGTACTAATGTTCTATCGATTTGGATGATTATGAGGGACGTTTCACTCCATCGTGCATTAATCTTCTTAACAATGGAGAGCAGCATGACATTGGTTGTCGCGCTAAAATCAATCAAGCAATTGTGGACATTGTAGTTGAAAACCTGGGCTGAAAGTAGGAATGGGGGCCAACCTGAGTTCTCTTCATCCATCTCAAGTGTATTGAGCATAGTGGATAGTGATACAAGAGGTGTTCTTGCTCCCTTGCTGGTGTAGGTCAGGCTATCTGTTGTTGTTTGTACCAATGCATGCAGCAGGATATCTCGTTGACTCTTTACTTTGGCTAGCTCGAACAAACTGATGTTCACTCGAGTTTTCTTCATGTCGTCGACTATGCTGTAATCCAGAGGTGGTAGACTCACCAAGGTGTCCGGAGTGGAACGGATGTTCGTGTTGTCTGACAGAGTGTTCTGCAACTTACTTCCTATGGACGTACTCTTATCTGCCGCTATCTTCTTGGACTTGCTTTTTGTTTATTTCTTTGAGGCAGTCGGTGGGTAGGTCTTCTTTATCAGCTATCTCACCTTCTCTTGCATCTCCTCAAGTGTAGGGGGAGCCCCTTTACTCCTAAGATGGTAATGATCATTTTTCTTTTGGGGTTCATCTTCAAGACTACTTGTGAGCACCGATATGTGTTCACCACATGCCCAAAACTTAGTGCTTGATTAGGTGCAACCTCTTTGTTATCATTAGTGTCTTCAGGCTACTCCTGTCTGTCGCTATTTGCATCGAGTGTATGAGTACAGACAAAGGTAACAACTCACTTCCAATCTGAACAAGAGTTCTCGGGGTGAATTTCTTCATGGAAGGAACAAAACTTAGGATCAATGCATTGATCGAGTTAGAACATAGGCTTCTACACAAATTTGGAACTGAACCAGTTGTTGCTTGATGAGCTGTTGATGAACTGCTTGCCTGTCTCTGTCTGGGCGGATGACTGCTCACGAATGTGTCTGTCTTCCGTTGCTTGATTTCGGACACTTCAGTGGTCAAGTTATTGACAAGGCAAGTGAATGTCTCAATATTAGTTTCTTCCTTGTCTCTGCCCTTGCTTGCCATTGCTTAGGGCTTTCTGCTCGCATCCTTGGAGTCTCTCATTGATTTGTCATCCTTGATGACTCTAATGGCACACAAGCATTTCTCATCAGAAATAGCCTCCTCGCGGCTTTCTAAAAGTGTTGGCTTCATAGCTCACTTGACAAATTGTGTAATGGTGGTTGGCAGTGCAGACGTGTAATAGTCGAAAATGATGGAGTCATGAGGTTTGGTGTGTGCTACAAAATTGTTCAAAATAAGCATAAACCTCTGATTGAAATCTTTCACTTTCTCTTTTCCCTCCATCCTGAGGCTTCCAAATTCTTTGGGTAGCATGGCTGGGGTATTATCATTAGAAAACGTTTCAAGGAACATATGTTTGAGAGAACCCCAGTTCTGTATGGAGTTGGTTAGAAGGTTGTGATACCAAGAAGCTATGCGGCGGTCCAAGGTACATGGAAATAATCTACATGCTACATCATCATAATGTACCTCAACGATCTGCATCTTTAGGTAGAAGTTGTCTAAATGGTCTTCTGCCTTCACCATGCTGTCAAGGTTGAACTTGATGTTCATTCTCTCTGCTCACTTCGGCATCTTGTGTAGAATAGCTAGGAGAGCCAATGGTCCCTGAGTCATCCATTCAAGATTTGGGTCAGCCATCTCTTCATCTTCTTCCTCTCCTTTAGAATCTGATGGTTTCGGATCTGAGTCTATCGGTTCGTCTTTGCCTCCACCTCCTCCATTATCTTCCCCTCGGCCTCCTATACTAGAGTTCAATCCCAAGACCACAAGAATGTCTTATTCATCTTCAAAGAAGATTGGACGTTCCTCTCTACCTTCAATAGCTTCTTCCAAACCTTCAAGAGTAGCAAGGACTAGTTCTTCCACCAATGATACAACAAGTCTTGTGGGATTGGCTTTTAGCTTCTTAGATGTGTGTGGAAGATGTTGTATGTCTCGGATCAATCCGACTACTTTCATGAACTGGTGAGTGATGGGATGGACAGAGCAAAGTTGTTGATATGAAATCTCATGTTCAATATAGGGAGGTGAGGAGTAAACAACTACAGAGTCGTGAGAGAGGGGTTGTGAGTTACTGCCTTGACCAGATGATTGATGAGTGAGTGTGAGGGGAATTTCACCCATGTACAACTTGTTACCCTCCTTCTAACGCCATAAATGTTGATGTTGTTGGACCCATCAACATTCAGGGGATCACCATGGTATGAAGTCCCAAATAGACCTCACACCGTTTAGTGTGGGAGTCCCATCCAATATGATGGCCCGACTACCATTATCTTAAGGATTTTCCTCAACTCTTGCTTTTCACCATAGGAGAGTGGTTCTCTTTGTCTTCGAGAAGTGAGGTTCGCATGCCCAGTGAGTGTAAGTGTACTTGTGTCAATGATTCTTTCACTATGAGGGGAAGAAGGTGAAGGTGAGTTCCAAGTTGAAAGGGATCACTACCAACTTGGCTAGGAGCGCACAACACAAAGGACATACACAGCTTCTAGCAGATCAATCCATTCGGATGTGGTAGTCACAACATATAAGGTAAGGTAACATGTACAACACTCACAAAATAGTCTGAATGAGTGCAACGGTTCTTACAACAAGGTTCATGTGAAAGGTCTGTCTGATGTCCGATAGAGTAGTCAACATGGATGGGACAACATTAACAACATATATAACACATTTCCATTAATAGATTATGCATTACATCAAATGAATCAGTTCAGATGTAGAACATAGGTTAAAGCAACATGCATTACAAGTGTTAAAGATCAGTCTTACAACAAATACAATACATCTGTGAAAACGTGTTGGCCTGTTAAGAGGCTTCTGAATTAAACAAAAGTTCCAAGACACATCGTTACACCATACATCACTAACCCCATCAGTGGGGCATTGGAGCCACTAGTTACTCCTCAAGGAAAAGATTACAGACTCTCTTGGCTATGTGGGAGAAGCTGAGGTGAAAACTCCTTTCATGTACAAATGAGGGGGGTATTTATAGCGAAGGGTGAAACTGACCTTTGTGGTTGTTCAACTACCCTCATGGCCATTTGACTTCCATGACTTTCCGACTTACATGACTCTATTTTTCAACAAGTTGGTCTCTTAGAATTCCACGTTACATCACATTGATTGACAGCAAGCCCATAGTGGAGATGTTGGCAACATAACTCATGACATTACTCAACATGACTTCACAAGACAATGTTGGTACATTCATGCTGCTGCTGGAGTGAATGTCGATCTAGAGTGTTGTTGAGTGATGGATGTCTCCATGGTGTATCATAGCTTCACCTCTGCATGGTGAAGTGTGTGGAGTCTTCAATGATCCTTGGTTTGATTGATGAAGCTTTAGCATGTTGTTCCTTGCTTTCATGCTGGAAAGCTTGACAAGCTCACTTGTTCACAAAGATGCATGTTTTTCATGTTTGTCCACTTCACATGCTTCATTTGTTCATCTGTTGGTGAACCTGTCCATCTGCATGTGCTCCCTTCGTTCATCCCGTTCGTCGTCTTGACATGTTCGTTGGTGTTCCTATACTTGAAGTCACTCATGACGAGATGACATCAAATCAAAAACCTCCTAGTCTACCATGACACATGATCATTCAAATGCAGGTGACCGGGAGATGCAGCAGGGTTGTGATGTGGGATGATGGCTCCCGGAAACTGCTGATGAAAATTACAAAAGAGTCACTGGAAGATGGGGATAATAAATATAAGTCGACAGTGACTGTTTGCACAGTCTGACTTGGCTGGGAGGCAAAATTGTGTAAATTTTGGGAAGGACAGTCTAAGTTGTAGGAGGGCAAGGCAGACATGGTCTGCACATTTCTGGAACAAACAGTTAGCGGGGACTGGACAACCAGATTTTCGTAATTTTCCAGAGGAACGGGTTGGGCTGGATGAAGGCTTAGCAGGTAGGGATTGCGCAATTTTTCTGGGGAACTGCCCGGGAGACTGGCAACCAGAACTGCACAATTCCCAGAGGGAACTATTAGTTGGTTTTTGGGTCACTCGCAGCCAAAACTGTGCAATTCCCAAAGGGAACTCCTAGTTGGCTGTTGGGGTCACTGGCAGCTAAAACTGCCCAATTCCCAGAGGGAACTAACAGATGGTTGCTCAGTCATTGGCAATAGAAACTATGCAATTCCTGCACAAAACAAGTAGTCTGCTGCTAGGAGTTGCTGGCTGGGAAAAATGCATTGAGGTCGAGAGGCCGGCCTACTGATTGTCTTTGTGCAATTTCCAAGTTGAGGTAATTGATGGGTATCGGAAGGCCTGCTCATGAGCACTACACAATTTCTAAGATGAACAGTCGGTCGATTGTCCAAATGACTGATGCGGAAAACTGCGCAATTTTCTGAAGGAGACAGGGACGGGCACTTGGTGTCTGTCTGACCTATCTATGCAATTTCCTCAGTCAATTGAATGGGTGAGGTTAATGGCCTCTGCGAAAATATAGATGGGAGTTAGTCCTAGGGTGACTACTGGGTCCAACTGTCCGGGAGCCCAACATGAGAGTTGATTGAGATTGCTTGCGGGAAGTGTAGCTTGGAAGGACTAGCTTGGTGCTTCTACGATTTTCTGGTTGATAGTCGATCGAGTCGGAGGTGGGGTGATGGTCCCACTGTCAGTGAGGATTTTGGTCATTAGAACATCAGAAAAAATGACTAACTATGTGAATAATTGAAAGGTGCATAGGTGGTCATATGAACACACACTCACATGACTTGACGACGAAACGAATGAACCATCCAGACACACATGTTCAACATGACTGACCGACAGTGCAAGCGACAAGCGCGACACTCGTGATTGATCATTTATTGACCGAGACGATGCTTGCGCGAAAATAAATGTGACTCTGTGTGTGAGTGCCAGAGATTCTTTCATGGCGAACACAACAAACACATACAAGGTGAAGACTTCGAGCATAACCAAAACATGGTCGCAAGCATGACATGGAAATAAGCATGCAGAAACTTGAATGAAATGAAAAAGCAAGGTAGATGTAAAGACTCACATGAGCTGACAAAGTGAACCTGAGTGTGTGTAGTCATCAAGTGAACTCTTCAAGGGAGGCTCCGAAATTGGTGCAAACCAAAATTTTGGAGGGTGGTTGTAGCTGCTACAACACATCCACAAACATATCCTCAAGCAACGTCCAACTGAACCCCCAATCACCTTCGAAATATGCAGCAGTTCGTTCATTTGAAGGTTGGCCAATTTCAGAATTATCAATTTCTTCTAGTGACCAAATAGACATAACACCATTATTCACAAAACAAATATGTTGGTTCCTGTGGTTCCCTATTGCCATACACCATATGTCTGAAATAGGCACAAATGTAAACACCCAATTATTCCTTTATAGGTCCAACCAATATATAGTGTACCCATACATAGGATAATCATCATAATCTTTGTCCAAATACAACAAAAAAGTATTCCTTTATAAAAGATAGCCTCCTTCGATGATGGCACACCACCATAAGGAAGTATTGTTCTCCTCCAAACCATGTCATCACTGCTACAAAGTAAAAAATGTGGATCCATATCACAGGACACTTCTTTCAAAACAACCCAAGCATATTTTCAAGGGCTAGATTTATGTAGAACAGATAAGAATATTTTCTCACCAAGATGAAGAAAAGAAATCTTTCTAAACATTTTCGTAAAAGGGTTGACAAGAAAGAAAATTTTAAAAACTAAAGAATTAGGAAGAGAACTGAATAGAATCATTTATCCAACAATCATTTCAATTTGAAATCCAAATTCAATAAAATGGAAAAGCATGGAATATATTACTCAGTCAACTGTTCGAATGACTGACTTGAAAAATGTGCAATTTTCTGAAGGAGAGAAGGACTGGAACTTGGTGTTTTTCCGGCCTGTCTATGAAATTTCCTCAGTTAGTTGAATGTGTGAGGTCAATGGCCTCTATGCAAATATTGAGGGGATTCAGTCTCAGGGTGATTGTTGGGTCCAACTATCCAGGAGGCCAACATGAGAGTTGATTGAGATTTCTTGTGGGAAGCGTAGTTTGGAAGGACTAGCTTGGTGCTTCTACACTTTTCTGGTTGATAGTCAATCGAGTTGAAGGCGGGGTGATGGTCCGGCTGTTAGTGAGGAGTCTGGTCGTCAAAACTTCAGCAAAAATGGCTAAGTGTGTGAACAATCGAAAGGTGTAATGGTGGTCATACAACACACACTCACATGACTTGATGATGAAATGAACGAACCATCCAGACACACATGTTCAACATGACTGACCGACGGTGCAAGTGACAAGCGTGACACTCATGATTGATCATTCATTGACAGAGACAACACTTGTGCGACAATGAATGTGACTCCGTGTGTTAGTGCCACAAATGCTTTCATGGCGAACACAACAAGCACATACAAGGCGAAGACTTCAAGCATAACTAGAACATTGTCGCAAGCATGACTTGGACATTAGCATGCAGAAACTTGAATGAAATGAACAAGCAAGGCAAATGTAAAGACTCACACGAGCTCACAGAGTGAACCCGAGTGTGTGCAGTCATCAAGTGAACTGTTCAAGGGAGGCTCCGAAATTGGTGCATGCCAAAATTTTGGAGGGTGGTTGTAGCTGCTACAACACGTCCACAAATATCTCCTCAATCAACGTCCAACTGAACCCCGAGTCACCTTCAAAATATTCAGCAGGTCGTTCATTTGAAGGTTGGCCAATTTTAGAATTATCAATTTCTTCTAGTGACCAAATAGACATAGCACCATTATTCACAAAACAAAGATGTTGGTTCATGTGGTGCGCTATTTCCATACACCATGTGTCTGAAATAAGCACAAACATAAAAACCCAATTATTCCTTTATAGGTCCAACCAATATATAGTGTACCCATACATAGGATAATCATCATAATATTTTTCCAAATACAACAACAAAAAAATTCCTTTATAAAAGATAGCCTCCTTCCATAATGGTACACCACCATAAGGAAGTATTGTTCTCCTCCAAACCATGTCATCACTGCTACAAAGTAAAAAATGTGGATCCATATCACAGGACACTTCTTTCAAAACAACCCAAACATATTTTCGAGGGCTAGATTTTTGCAAAATAGATAAGAATCCTTGCTCGCCAAGATGAAGAAAAGAAATCTTTCTAAACATTTTTGTAAAAGGGTTGACAAGAAAGAAAATTTTAAAACCAAAAGAATTAGGAAGAGAACTGAATAGAATAATTGATCCAACAATCCTTTCACTTTGAAATCCAAATTCAATAAAAGGGAAAAGCATGAAATATATTACTCCCTTATCACTAATTTAAGACCCAACGAAACAACGAGGGCCTCTATGAGCTGCTAAAGCAACAAAATCAAACTTTTTGACACCAAAACGATCAAAACCAGTAAGAAAGAGTGGATCTTCCAACAAAAGACACCATTGTTTGCAAACCAGCTTAAATCTCATCAACATAGACAAAGGAAGCCAACGAAAAACAAGTGCAATAATTTCAAAAGTAAAAACTCCCAAATAACTGCATCCATTGTTAAACACAAAATTTTGTTGAAAGAAAGGAAGATTCTACAAGTTTTATTTCACAACAAAACAAAAAGGATGTCAACTAAACACACATAATATTAAGCATTGAAACATGTAAAAAACAATGTATGAAAATTTTGGAAAAGATGATATATAGAAAGCCTCCAATGTAGCCACTATCCTGTGAAAACCAACCACGTCATAACTTATTTCAACAATAAAACATTCTCCATTTATAAATATTTTAAAGTAAAGAGAATAATAAACCCTAGGTAACAACTCTTTAAACCCAATGGTGAAACCCAATAAATAACAACCCTAACCAGTATAACAATATAAAAATCAATACATCCATATGAATCGAACATATTGTAACTTAAGGAAAACTAATATGTCTATTTCTCAATTCATATGAAAAGTTAATATGGAATTTCTCTATTCATATCATAATTTTTTAAAGGGAAGGAAACAAATAACCCTAGGTAACAATTCTATAAATCCAAGGGTTTAACCCAACAAATACCAAGATTTAGTAATATAACAATATAACAATCTTTATAGCACTATGAACTAAACATATTGTAAACATAAGAAAAAGTTATATGTCTATTTATCAATTCATATGACAAGCTAGCATGCCATTTATCAATTCACATCATAATTTTCTCAATACATATTTGTACAACATTCTATAGTGAAGTCACACACATCACATATATTAGAAGGACATAATACACCCAGGGATCCCATTGTGACACTTATGTAGATTTCAGAGAGGTGGTATGAAAGGAATCCATACATAAATATTAAATGGATTCTATGAAGGTCCACACTATTATTATTGAATGAGTTTTCCAAAAGAAAAACCTACAAAAATGTTAGGTTAAAAAGAGCCTCACATATCAAAATATAAAAACTTCAAAAACTTAGAATATCAAAATACCCAAATATGTAAATATTAATATCAAAATATTAAAATGTTAAACATAAATATTAAGTAACAAGCACACTTTCAACTAAATATCAAAATATCAAAATTTAATTTTCAAATAAAATAGAATTTTGAAAATGTATTTTGAAATAAAATTTTAAATATGTGTTTAAAAATAAATAAATGTGATTAACCTTTCACTTCAATTTCCTTAGTAATTGTGTCTACAATGTGTTGTTAGCATTCTGAATTTGACATTAACTTGAAAAGGTAGGGAACATTGTCCATACAATTTTGTAGATTGAATTACCTTATTACATATCGTGTTTCTATATGGCAAAAACTATTTTTTTTTAATGAATTAAATTTAATATGGAGTATATCAAACGCAAATGAAAACTCATTTTTCATAAAATTAATCAGATAGTGAGACATTCATGCAACATGTATTGCACCCAAAATTAAATTCAAAACCAAAAACAACACACCTTTAACATTTTCCCATGTCAAACATAGTGTCATGTTTTGTCATTACAAGGTGGTCTAAATGCACAGATAATACTAATGAGGTGGCATATCAATTCGTTATAGCTGTCATGCTGCTAATTCAACGTCCAAATCGGGAAATTAAAGTTTGGCTTTATCAAACACTTTTTATATCTAATCAAGCATTAGCTTAAAAACCATTATAGTCAAATTAAATTCAAATTTTTAAAAAGCTTTTCTTCATATATTTTTGTTTATACAATGCTATTGTTTCCTTTAACAAATTAAAACTTGAATTAAAACATTTAAAAAAGCATCGAAAATTTATTGAAATAAACATAACACAACATTTTAATAAACATAACATTTGAATAAAAACATTAAAAGTTAACGTAGCAATCCATTTAAATATTTTAATAAAGTCATTTACATTCTAAATTCGATAAAGCATAACTTATGAAATTTGTTCATATATTTTAAAATCATATATTTGTATGAAGAATATGGTTAAATATATTATTAAATATATAGTTTTTTTTTTTATATCTTATATCATAATGTTGATGATTAACATTTATTAGTGATAATCTGTATTTAACAATTTAAAAAAAATAAGATATTTTATTTTAAAAAATGTAGCCATATTTTTTATTTTTTATTTTGTCCATCGGCCAGTGTCGGAAATTTGCCATGCACAACGAGAAAATAACTGGCCACAAACCCCACCAATTAAAATCTAACCCCTCTAGGGATCGTTGCAAATGGGAGATTCAGCAATGGCCTTTGATGTCTCATTCACTCTCACGATCGCCTTTGCGAGATTAGATCAACAAATCTGATTGAAATATGCTTCGTTAGGGTATAACACCCTCCCCCAAACCCTAACTCCAAACGCCAATTTCATCTGTCTTGCGGTGACTGCTTTGCAACCATGGTGCTCTATCCCGGCGCGATCTCGTTCCAGACTACTGTTCGCCCCCACAGGTAAGCAATTCCATGCGAAATTTCGACATCGTTTTCAATTTGCTCCCTCCATTCATACGGTCGTTGTTGAATTTGTTTGCAGATTTTTGAAATCGTCCTTCTTTTCCATTCTCACAGGTTTTCTCTGGACGATCACTTCCTACCAGCAGCGACACCCTTCATCAGCATGCAGGTAAACGATGGTTTCAGTCTGTACACAATTTCAGAGGTTATTTCTTCCCATCGCGCTAATTCCCGTTCCCAAACACAGGATTTACGTCGACATGAGCAACTTTCGCATTTTCGGTAAATGTCTTATTTTCGAGAACCCCGGTTCGCATTTGAACGATACTAACCGGGTACATGTCTTTCCAATGTACCTGAACCCTTACATGGTCGACATGAGCAACTCCACTCTGCTCCATACAATTTTTGTTAGGGTTAATGTTAACGAAGGATTTTTCCTGCAAAAAACAGACCTATGTTGTAAAGTTTGGAATGAAAATGTTCGCTTTCGCCCACTGTGGGTTTTTGAATTTGACAAATATGAAGGTTTTTTTTCAGTTTAATTATTTTTGGCTTCACGCCAAATAATGTTGCTCTGTAGCATTCTAGTTTCCGCCATTGTGAAGGGAGGGTTTCTTACCCAGTTATGCCTTCTGTAATTTATTTCTGAGCACCTCTCGAGTGCTCGTGGACTCTTTGCTATCACCGTCGCTGTCGCCTTTGAATTTCATAATTACACCGTTTTGTTTACTGTTTAATTTATTTTCATGTATTTCGTCTTCTTTATTATGTCATTAATTTTTCCTTCATTGCAATGGAATAAATATTTTGTTTATTAATGTCTAGAAAGGCTTTCTTAGCCAAAACCATAATAGGTGTTTTGGTTTTTACCACATGTCAAGTGCCCGTGGACAGTAATCACCTTACTTCAAGTTTCGCACCCCGCTATTTCCTATCGCCGAGACTGTCGGCATTTTTTTCACAAATTTGGTGTTTTGCAACTCCCTTGGACCACCCATGAATGTTGGTTTTGTCCTCGACTAACCCTTAAACCCCTCCCTGTAAAATGCAATGAACTACTCTGGCAAAGTCAGTTTCGGGTGCTTCTGGGAAGCTCTCTGCTATATGAGAAAACCGCAGAAGCGGAAATTCCCACTTTATTTGTTTCTCATTACTTTAAGCATTATATATATATATATATTTCAATGTGTTAACATCATTTTTATATAATGATATACAAATAACTTGTGGTTTTCTGTAATGTAATTGTCGCGGGAAATGTGGTGCCAAATGTAAAAATAAATATCTTTAAGTCTTCTTTTTCTTTTTAGATGTTTATCTAACGCTGTTCAAAAATGATATCAATATATTTTTTTGGTTGAAGTTATGCATGTTCGAATGTTTATGCAGGTTATCCATACATTTTTTGTTTCAAGTTATGCATCTAACATGGTAACATGCTACTGGTAACAACAAATAACTTAAATAACGAGAGCCAATTGATCGGCGATGAAGCTGCAGAGCCCTGTTTCATTAATGGAAATAGACTTTTAATTATCCAAGTCATCGGATATATGAGGCAGGTGCCGCTCTTGCTTTTTGAATCACAAGTTTCACTTTATTTCTTTTGAAAAAGGTAGGGATTACGACCAGTGATCAAATTTGAAGGGTAGGTCTTAATTTCATTTAGAAGGGCACATATTCAGGTCACACTTCTATAATGAAAAGCATAAAAAAAAAGAGCAATTCAATTGACAACAGTAAATTATTTTCAAATTTCTTTTTATTTTTTCACAGGAGAATGGTGGAACAACAACCCCATGGATGTTGTGTATAAGGCAGGTCTGATATGAGCCGCAACTAATATATCGGATGCATTTACCATTAATGGATAAACAGGAGACCTATATTCCTGCTCCAATTCAGATAAGGATTAATTTTGTAGGAAATTTTTGTGACCAGAACGTTCAAGCCAATATACAAGTAGCTCAATCAAATTTAAGTTTATTGCATGAATGAAAAAATTCAGTAAAATTCTAAACAGGTTTAGGATTCAACAAAAGAGTGTACAAAGGTGTATATGTTTTTGGTATCTTTTTTTTTAATATGAAAACGTACCAGGAATTGGGAATCCGCAAACAAATCAAATCCAGTATAATACCTGTTGAATGCGCTCCTCTCCAAGCATAAATCGTGCTTAAACCTTGCTTGACAGGGGTTTGCTGAATGATGAATCTATGCTCCTCTCCAACTTAAACCGTCGTCAAACCTTGCTTTGGGCAGCCTTCAGGCACAACCCAGTGAAATTACAAACCTAATACATGGCCCATATTGACATCTAGTCACTCTCAATTGAACCTACCAAATGTAATGGTATCAAAGGGTAATTGTGACATAATAATTAATAAGAACTTCCATCATATGCACAATTAGAAAAACAACTCAAAAAGAAACTGTTACTTTTGAAATGGGAGCAACTCAGAAACTGCCAAATGTAATGGTATCAAAAGGTAATTGTGACATAATAATGAATAAGAACTTGCATCATATTCAAAATTAGAAAAAACAACTCAAAAGGAAACTGTTGTTTTTGAAATGGGAGTTTCTGAAATGCGATTTAAGTTTTAACATGAAAAGAAATTTACAAATTCAACATTCCTAAAATTCTAATTTCAGAAAAAATGAAATTTAAAAAAAAGTTGACAATTTGACAGCACTTCTTAAAAAAATTTAAGATATTATTCCAATTTTTTTTTAAAATGACAAAAATCAATTTTTAAATTTTTTTTGACTGGTAAAATTTTCTCCCTACTTCTCTGACGTGCCAGAGACCCTTTGAAGGGCTCTGACGTGTTCAATTTTGATCCCTGATTACGACCTCTTACTTCTATAATATTTTCTCCACTAATGCGGGTTTCGTCCCAGACTACCGACGAATGTGGGTCTGGTCCCGAACTAACCCTTAATCTGGCATGATCTAATTCAGGTGCTTTTGGCAAGCCCTCTGCTCTAGGGTGAAATCAGAGATCAACGTATCACTGGTTCAAAATTTACAGCTACTCCCACCCCAGCGACAATTCTGAATTTATTTATTTCTCATTAGTTAAAGCATTTTAAAAAATTAGAAATAATTTTTAAAATAATGATATAGAAATATTAGATATCATTTTCTGGGATCAACTGCTTTAAGTCATTCATTTATGAACATTTTCCATGAGAGATATTTACAAATTTTTGAATGGTCCATTTAGCATTCATTGCATTGGGTGAAATGAATCACATAGCATCAATTATCACTTTGAAGGCTTGCACCCGGTAACCAGGACTTCCCAGGAGGTCCCCTGTCACGTCTCTATATTGGCGGTACTCTTTCAACCGCACTATAGGAGGTACGGCACCACCGACTCTTTTCTTTTTACCAATACTCACGGTCATGGACTACGTCTTGCTTCTATACTTAGTTTATTTTTTTCTTTTACCAAGTACTTTCATTCATTATAAAACAACAGCTAAACATTCATCGGCATTAACATAAATGTACAACAATATAACTGGGAGGGGCAACTCCCTGTAATGAGTCTGCCCACAATAATATATATATATATATATATATATATATATATATATATATAAGTTACAATCCTGAAGAAACCCCAGATTTACACTTAGAATATTTTTACAATCACCGGCACAACGTGTTCAGCCAGCTCATTAGCACGCCCACACGGTCGCCTGAATGACTCTTGCCGAACTCCTCATTTGCCTCCGCATGTTCACCCGAACACGTTCCGTTCAACTCATCTAACTTGTCGGGCGCTCCCACCGAATACCCAACTCGTCCACCAATGGGAGCTCTCCATCGAACGCCCAACTCGCCAAGTGTCCACCAGCGAGTCTTTCACCTTGCACCCATTCAAGACTTCACATGAACCCATGTTCACCAATTCGTGTCATTCGGGTGGGCGTCCTACCACGCCCTCGAACGACTTTCCGAACGGTTCTCCAAACAACCTCCTGCACGACCTCCCACATGTTCTCTAAACGACCTCTGAATGATCCTCTGAATGACCTCTGAACGATTCATCGAACAAATTCCTACACGTTCGTTCAGCCCTGCACGACCGTTCATTTAGCCCTACACGACTGTTCGTTCAGCGCTTCAAACAACTTCCTGAATGACCTGTTCAACTATCTCATGTGTGTCTGCCCATGCACCTTGGCTCGCCTTGCGGCGCCCTCGACCTGCACCTCAGCTTGCACCTCTGTTTCGGCGTGAGTGCTTCGGCCTAACCCGCTGCACTACACCTCATTCAGAGTTCAAACTTCTCACACCCTTCACTCCACACTTGAATGTTTTGTGCGCTGGTTGCTTGATTGACTTAGCTCCATGCCAATCCACTTTATATATATGGCTTGCCCAATGTTGAACCGTCAGGTCCTTATGTTGGTCAACCCATCGTTTCATTTCCTGAATGGGCTGGCTCGCCCACCGGCCGACCCAACCATTGCGTGTCATCATTTGGCCTCCCTGCCCGTCAGCCCGGCAGGATCGCCCATGGCCTATATATCTAAATGCTTCCACACTTGGTTGCATTTCACACATTTCTCCCACTGGTGAGCACCAGTATTGCAACAATAATGCTGTAACTCCTAGAGCTTCCTACTTTACTTTTATCAACCTGGTAATTCATAACAAACTTGGAAGCGACGGTGCTGTATGCGCAAGTACTAGCTCTTATTGCAGGCTGTCACTTGCTCAGCTAGCGCAAGATCACTAGGAGCTTAAGCCAACTTCTATGAATTCTCCGAAGAAGCTTTTAACTGTGATGAAAGAAAGCTAATTCTACGGAGGTTATTCTATTTGCAGAAAGAGAAGGAAAACTAAAATGTAACGCAAACCCTAGCAAACCTTACTTTATCCAACTAACCCTACTTTTGCAGAAAAAGAGATAGAAACTGATGCGAGGAGTTCCATTGACTACTGAAAAAGGTAAATTACATTTATTCAAGTCACTTCTGAAAAGAAATGAAAAGGAAACATCTTTTTGTGTTTTTGAGTGTTTTTATGTGAAGTTATTATGTTTGTGATTTATCTAGTTGTGATTGTTCAAAGGTTTGATGGCGAAGGAAGATGGAGTTGGCTTTTGCAGAGGTGGAGGAAGGTGTGGAGAGGTCCTAAGAAACCCTTAGTACCCTTCTGGAGACTCTCATTGCAATCGGATTTCGAAAAACCACTTACAGGGGATTCTATAGGAGGCTACAGCGGTTCTACAGGAGGAGGCTGAGAGCTATTTTTGGAGTTTTGAAGTTGGAAAAATGATGGGAAGGGGTAACTGAAGGCTAGATGAAGGTATTGAGGTGTCTGGAGTTTATCAAGGAAAATCAAGAAAAAACATGATGGTTGGATTTGTTCAAATGGCAAGAGGGAAGCTTATGGAGAAAAACGCAGAAATTAGGGTAGATTGGCGAAATATTGTGAATTACTTCGGAAATCTGTGAGAAGTGAGCTGGTGCGGGCTACTTTATAGATTTATGGTGAGTTGAAGTGTCCTACAAGAGATCTTCACATCTACTTACAAAAATTGATCAAAGAAAGGACTGACTATACCATGAAAACATAAATTTCTCTAACTTGACCTAATTTTTGACCTACAAACAAAAAATGTTGAATAGTAAGCTTTGAATAGAAAATCATGCAGAGAGATCTATGGTAAAAGAATAGGAAATGATCTAGGAAATTGAATCTGAATCAATATATCAATATTTCCGAATCAAGTCATCACACTAGAAATTGCATGGGAGAGCAAAACTATGTTTTTGGTGGCAGCAGTAGTGCCTTGACCTCAAATCATAGTCCCAGAAAGGGAGAAAGGAGATCAAGGCCTGCTATTGGCCTTTTTGAATCTTAGTCTGTCACTGCATTAACTCACTTGAGCAACTGAAACAAAAACAGCTATGTAAACCATCAAAAGCAACCTAATCTAACAAAGAAAAATGAATCTATGTAACAAAAATTAACTCATGACTTGAAGCAAAACATATAAGTACAAATCAAGAGGTGCTGAGCAGCTTGGGTTGGGCCCTAACCCAAGATCTTCAGCCCTCTGAAAGAGATCAGTGCTGGCTCAAAAGCTATTTCATCTTCATTATAAAAAATACTAGTCACATTACATAAACCTATTCACAAAAGTAAGCTCCAAATGAGGTGAGAAAAGCTACACAAAAGTGCGAAAATTCTACTAATAACTGGCTAACCTACTGCGGCTCTAAGCCCCTTTACTTATACAAATGGAGTCCTTCAACAGTTCTCCTAAAATCAAGGAGCTCGGCTTTCCAGAACTGGAGATAAACAACAGTCCTTCTTTACTTGCTCGGTTGCCCCTTGGAAGCATCAATGTGGACCTATGTGCTCTGAGTTGCTGATGGAGGATTTGAGGAAAGGGTCATAAATGAAGGAGACACCCCCTACAAATCCTCTTCCCTGTTTTCCTCGAGTATTTGCTGCCATTTGCTCATAAATCCCTTGACTTTGTCCAAAATTGACCAAAAAATCTGCGTAAAGCACACATTAGACTACATGGAAAAATAACTAACCCAATTCACTCTATTAGCATAAATATATTCAAAAACATGCAATAAACTAATGATAATGGTGGATTAAGTCGAATTAAGAGGAAAAATGAGCCCATATAATTACCCATTTCTGGAGCTCATCATCACCACCCTACTGAATGGGTTTCTCATCCTCTAAGCAACTAGTCTAACTCTTCATATTTGATGGCTCTGATAGATTCCGTGACATTCCATGCTTCTGATGTGATATCTTCCTCTTTATCATGGAATCTTGCCTTTCTATCCACCTCTTCCCACTGTTTCTATTCTTCCTCCTCTTTTACTCCTTCGAGCAATCCTAGTAGCAGTGGAGGACTGAATTTGAGGCCAATCCAACTGGCCTTCAAACTTTGCATAGAGTGCTTATACAATGCCACTCTCTTCATGGCTTCCCTCATCTTGTTTGGGGAGTGATACTCCCTGATCCATAGGCTATGTGCTAATGTGTTCCACCTTCTCATGCAAGCATGAATGCAGTCATCTCCAAACAATCTCTCCATGTCCTTGAAATGTGCAATAGCCTGGGCCTGCTTATCAATATAGTCTAGCACAACTTGAGGATTAGTTGTAAGGTGTTGGTGGGCATAGATGAGAGCCATGGGTTTTGCTGGTTCTGCTCTAATCATCAGGGGTTCATTCAGCTCTTTTTCTGTCATTTTCTGGATCTCTGCTGCCCTTTTCTCTTCATGGTTCATCCAAGATGCCATGGCCATTAGTTGCAAGTCTCCCAACGCAGCATTGGGATCCCATAGGTTCATATCACTAAGGGCCAGGTTGTGCAAGTAAAACTCTGCTAGTTTCGCTTTGTCCTTAGCTGAACTGTGATCACATAGATGCATGAATTGGCCATAATCCTTAAAAGGTATTGTGCCCCTCTGGGCTAGTGTCTTGATTTGAAATTGAAGCCACTGATCCTTGAGGTGCACTGCATATGATTTGGCTGGCTTCTTGCACTGTAATGCCTCCATAGCCCAGCTGGCCATGTAGGCTAATTGTGTTTCCTTTTCCTGTAGCTACCTTCTCAAAATCAACACCTCATTTTCTGCCTGGGATTCTCTTTCCTGTTGCTATTTTATTAATGTCTCACTGTTTTCCTAGGGTCCGTCTTCCTGTTGGTGTATTTTTAAGATTGATAGCTCATTTCCTCCTTGAGGTTCCGTTTCTTGTGGCTGCTTCTTTAACATTTCATTTTCTGCCTCCAATTGAGCTCTTCTGATGCTTTCTGTATGCCTGACCATGCTCAATTCTTTGCTCATTTTCGTCAATTTGTTTTCCATGTGCCCAATGTCTTCCACCCATTTTGATTTTGCAATCTGCATCCATGTATGGGTCCTTACTCTTTCCTTTTCCAACTTAAAAAAAGGAGGGATTGCAAACTTTTGTGGGATGATTTCTCCACCTTCCAGGAGGTTAAGTAAGAGCCTAAGTTAGGCTGAGGTCCAGGCTTTGGTATCTCTTTTGCCTTGTACTCCTCCTTGGTCTATTCTTTTGCCTTCTTTTCAAGTTTTTCAGTCTCTTGGAGCTTTGTCAATGTCTCCTGTAGAGAGGTCTACGCCTCCTGTAGGACTGTTTTAGAGTCCATTAGTTTGATCATTTCTTTCCAAGTAGAGGTCTTCAGACTTCGTCTTTCGTAAGTGATGGGGATTTTGGATGGAGATTCCTCCTTTGTTACATCAGGGACATCCTCAGTGATGATGGACTCCTTTGAAGGTGGCTGAGGCTTCCCCATCTTTATTCTAGTGCTCTTTCGAGCCTTGAAGTACATAGATGGTCATCTCTTCCTTTTTCCTTTGGGCTTGGTTGGAGTACTAAGTGCAGAAAGAACAGTTGGTGCCTCTCTTGCTAGTGTCTCAGGAGACACTTCTTCTTACTTTGCTTCTTCTTCTTCATCTATTGTTTTTCCTGTTTCTGTTGGTTTTGTTTCTGTTGTCTCTGAATTTGTTTTCTCCTCTACTTGCTTAGTTTCTACCTTTCCTGTGGCAACCTTTTTATGCCTTGTCTTAGGCTTCTTCCTGTTATTTCTTGGTCTCTTCTTTTTCTCTGTTGTGGTTCTACCCTTTTTTGCTTTTGATTCTTTCTTCTTCTCTACTTTAGGCTCATCTTTGGTGGTGTCATGTTTCTCCTCTTCTGTCTGGTTTCCTCCTTCTTCTATGTGGGGTTCCTCTTCTCCCAATTGAGTGTTTTTTTCTTCTTCGTGGATTTCCTTCTCAACTTCCCCTTTTTATTCCTCCTCTTCACTTCTAGATGGACTAAGGTCATCAGTGAGAGTTTTTATATTATCCTCTTTAGTCATGTTCCTAAAAATCTCCCAGGCTATGGGGATTGTGTAAGTGTAGAGGGCATCATCCACCAGCAATTTAATTAGCCCATGGTGAGCCAATTGGTATGGAACCCTTGCCTTTAATTTGGTGCTAGATTCTATTAAGGATTGGAGAAGAAAATATGGAATACTGAGTTTTCTAGATGCAGGAAGGTCCATGTCATATCTTACTTCATGTAACAGTCTAAAATGATACCCATAAACTATGCTGTATCTTCCTTCACAGGAAATATATTTCATGATCTGATAACTAACCTCACCCCATGGATAAGGTATAATTGTCCTCCTGATGCCATTCTTATCCTCCACAAGATGTTCATTAGGCTGAAAAAAGGTCTCCTTGGCAATTTGGCCCAATGGTTTTTCTTCCTTACTCCAAGGAAGTCCAAGTGGGAGACTTGTAATCCTGTTAATGAACTCTGGTTTAAGTTCTATGGTTAGACCCTTGAAACTAACGGTGGCATGGGTTTTTGATTGAGGTTTTAAAGACAATAAAAATTCCTCTGTGACTTTCTCCTCATACTCATGAAACTTCTCAAAAAAAGGCATCCAATTTTCCCTGGTAAAGAGGGCTACCACTTCTGGATGTTCATGCAGCTTAGTTGAAGTCAGAGGCTCCTTCCTCATAAAACCCCCCGTCATGATGTTCAAAGACTGCTGGAATGTCTTAGGTGAGGAGGAAGGTAGCAAATTTCAAACCCGAAAACAGAGGAATAGCAGAGATTTTCTTTCTGGAACGAGAGAGAGAGTTTTTCGTGTTCTTCCTTTTTGACAAAAACAAATTGCAACTTTCCTTCCTTCCAAACTCTGTTCTCAAACTTAATTTACTTCTCGGTCTGTTGGAGGGAAACAATATCTTAAAAAACAGAGAGTATATAGAACAATGTTTTTTTCTTTCACAAAATAAGCAGACTACCCAATGCAAGTTCACTTTTTTACAAGCTTAATTTTCTAGAGTTGCATCATCTCCTTATAGAGGAGAATACCACGGAGGAGAAAGAGACAGTATTTTAGTTCAAAGAGTAAATGGAAAAAATCTATATATTTAAAAAAAAAACATAGGCAGACTCTATTCTCAATTTCCTTCCCTTTTTCAACTCAATACCTCACTTCAAATCCCACCACCTTTTGTATATATGTGGAAATGGAGAGTGGGTTTTGATGAGCCTACCTTTTCGAGCTCAAATTTTCATCTACGATGCTGCTCACTAGCCCTCCTGTAGAAAGGCTCCTATACAACTGTGTTTCTGCTCCTGTAAAGTCGGATAATGCTCCTGTAAAGCCCGATAAGCGAAAGGGTTTTGAAATTGAAAGAGAGTGACTGGTTCGAGGCTCTGGAGGTGGTAGGTAGGTTGCTACAGCCGAGAGATCGTCGATACAAATGAAAACAAAGGTGGTGGAGGTGGTCGACTGCGGCGTACTTAAGCTTACGGGAGTGTTCTGCGGTGACGAGGTGAGGTGGCAGGAAGGGTACATTACCTCATCCAGACTGTTGGTCCCTACTTCAGTGTCATGATGAAACCTTTATTCTGCCTACCGTAATTATTTCAATCATTCCTGTTAGATGCCACCACTACCTCTTTTGAGATTTTCTTGAGTGGACTGATCACACGTGCTGATTGCACCCACTGAGTGCTGTTTGAACTGGATGAGGCGCTGTTTGAACTAGACGAGGTATTGTTTGAACTAAACGAGGGGTGTTGTTTTAACTAGACGAGGGTGGCCAGTTAGTTGGCCACTAATCTCATTTAATCGTAACCATATCACTTGTCCATGAAGTTTTTAAATTATACCCATGCAACAGAGGAACAGTTTAGTCACTTCCCTATTAGTCACTACTGTGTTGTTGCATGCTTAGACTTTGGCGTTCTATTCATGGATCACTACTGCTAGTTCCAATGGCTTCTAAATTGGTGGCTCAGGTACCTCGTACTGGTGATCTTTAATCAGGACTAGCTCCTTACACATTTTATACATTTGCAGCTATACTGACCCTGCCTGTGGAGCTCAATTTTTAAGGGGATCAACTGCTACAAGAATCCCGCAGGATTTCCTGTAACTACTTCTTCCTCTAAAACTTTTGGCTGAGGCTTGAGCAGCGACTGGAGAGATAGCTGAGGAAGGTTTTTCGATCAAGGAAAAGTAGCTGGTATGTACTAGGTAAGAGTTAAGTTAAGGGTGCTGCTTGTTTATTCTTTATTTCATTTTTTTTTAAATAAAAGAAATAGGATTTCTGTGCAGGGAAGAAAGAAGCGAGTGGAAATGCAGTGGTGCAGGTATGGAATGGAGAGTTAGGAGGATGAATGGTGGCAGGGGGGTCCACAGGTCTTTTGGACAAGTTTCCAGCCCTTTGATCCTTTTCTTGATTTGATTGCGAGCTTTCTGTGGTTTCTACAAGAGCCTCCAGTAGAATGCACAGAGCCTCCCATAGGATGCATAATTTCCAGAACAGGTGAGACCAGGGACTAGAAAAAGACAATAACGATGGAAAAATGGTCTATCAAAGGTGTATTTGACTCGGCCATGTCCCTTTTTCTTCTATGGCCCTCCTGCAGCCTGCAATGTATTAAAAAAAAGTTAATTTTTCTGTTTCTGTTTTTTTTTTTTTTTTTTTATGATACAATTGGGGCACCTCTAGGAGTTTTTCACCCTCATTGCCTACCCTGGGCACCTCCAAGGGGAGGTTTTCACCTAGGGATTTTTTATTCTCCTTTTTACCTTTCTTCTTTTATTGTTTTATTGTTTTTTTTTTTTTTTTTAGGGTGTGGGTGGAGTGGAGGCAGAGACTTACTCCACTGCCAACACTGTTTTGCTCAGATTCTCAATGAATTCTTGCTTGGAGAGGGGCTTCCTATAGATTTTCAACCTATACCCATTGACAAGCATGAGGATGGCTTCTTCATCAATGGTCCTAATCAAAACTGAACCATTGTCATTGCACCTTTCTACTGTGTACGGTCCCAACCATCTTGTCCTCATTTTGCCCTTGAAATATTTATACCTTGAATCATACAACAACACCCAATCTCCTTCCTGGAATTGTTTCTCTTTGAGGTGTCTTTCACGCCATATTTTCCTTTGAAGCTGGACTACCTCTGAGTGGAGAAGGGCCTGCAATCTCTATTCATCTAATCCATTTAGCTGAAATAAACTTTCCTTTTGTGCATGGCTGAGATCTAGGTCCAGCTGAGTCGCCATCCTTAATGTGTTATATTCAAATTCTATTCACAACAAAGCCTTCTTCCCATAGACCAGCTCATAGGGTGTGAACCTTATGGTGGTCTTCCAGGTGGTGTTATAGGCCTAGGTGACCTCAACCAATCGATCTGCCCAATCTTTTCTACTGCTGCTCACTACCTTGGTCAAAATCCCTTCCAAAGCTCTGTTAGTGACTTCCACCTGTCCATTTGCTTGAGGATGGTAAGGGATGGAAGTTTTGTGCTTAATTTTGCGATGTGTGAGCAGGTCTTCAATCAGACTAGAGGTAAACTGACTCCCTTGATCTATGACTAATTCTCTTGGATATCCAAACTTGTAGAATATATTCTCTCTCAAAAGATCATCTACCTTTTCTTCTGTTGCTGCCTTGACCATCTTTGTTTCTGCCCATTTTTTTAGTTAATCAATGCACACGATGATGTAAGATTTCTGCTTTGAAGGAGGGTTGACAAGACCCACAAAGTCCATGCCCCACTTCCCAAATGGCCCAAAAGTCACTTGAGGTTGCAGGGGAATCTCATCCCTTGGAGTAGGTTTCCCCATCCTTTAACATCTTTCACATTGGCTGATATATCTCCTTACATCTTGATGAAGAGTGAGCCAATAGTAACCTACTTGCAGGATTTTGAAGGCAATCCTCTTTGCTGCAAAATGGCCCCGATAGGGTCCATCATGACAGGTTAGGAGAATGTCAAAAACTTCCTCCTCCCTGACACATCTCCTCAAAACCTGATCTGGGCCAAGTTTGAAGAGATTTCCCCCAATCCAGGTGAAAGGGGCACTTTTCCAAACGATCTTGCTCTTTTCTTTTCAGGACAGGTGTGGTGGGAACTATGTGGAAACCAAGTAATTTGCTATATCAGCAGACCATGGAGAGAGTACTGAGATAGAAAATAGGTGTTCATCTAGCATTTGATCATCCACCATTCCTTCTTCACCTGCAGGCAGATCTATTCTAGACAAAAAATCAACAACAACATTTTCCTTACCTGGCTTATCAACAATGGTTAAATCAAATTGCTGCAATAAAAGAAACCATATAATAATGCGAGCATTTACATCTCGTCTGTTCATTAAATACCTAATTGCAGCATGATCAGTATGTAAAAATGTTTGATATTCGGTGATGTAGTGTCTGAACTTATTTAGGGAATGGACTATAGCCAAGAGCTCCTTTTCGGTTACAGTGTAGTTTAACTCTACCTTTGAGAAGTTTTTAGTTACAAAATATATGGCATAAGGTAGCTTCTCATCAACCTTCCCTAAGGCTACTCCTATCTGTTTGTTCAAGGCATATATATGAATGTGGAAAGGTAGGGCCCAGTTTGGACCTCTCAAAATTGGGGCAGTCACCAGTTTACTTTTCAAGGTATCTAGAGCCTCTTGACAGTTGTTAGACCATATGAACTCAGCATCTTTTTCCAAAAGACCAAACAATGGAGAGGCTATCTTACTGAAATTCTTGATGAATCTTTTATAATACCCTAATAAACCTAGGAAACTTCGAACATCTCTTACCTTTTGAGGAGGTGGGACCATTTGGATGATGGCAATTTTGTTTGGGTCCACTTGTAATCCTTGCTAAGAGATTGCATGACCTAGCACGGTCCCTTCAATCATCAGGATTTCACATTTTTCAAGACTGAAGGACAGGTTCATTTCAATACACTTGTCCAAAACTTTTCCCAGGTTAGACAAAGCTTCCTGAAAGTTAGAACCATAAGGGGTAAAGTCATCCATATAGATTTCCACTGCATCATGAGCCAGTTTAGCAAATATACACAATACTGCTCTCTAGAAAGTGGCAGGAGCATTGTACAATCTAAAAGGAAGGACATGATATGCAAAGGTACCCCAAGGGCAAGTGAAAGTGGTCTTATCTTTGTCTTCCAGGCTGATTTAGATCTAGTTGTACTTGCTAAACCCATCTAGGAAGGAGAAAAACTTCTTCCCTGCCAAGCCATCTAACACTTGATCTATGAAAGGCAAAGGAAAATGGTCCTTCTTGGTGGTCTTGTTTAGTTCCCAATAATCAACACAGATTCTCTACTTCCCCTTTTTCTTTGGCACTAGCACCAAAGGAGAGACCCATTCGCTGTCAGAGATAGGGTAGAAGAATCCTGCATCTAGTAACTTTTGCAGTTCTTCTTTGACAATGTCCTTAAGGGCTGGATTCATCCTCCTTTGAGGCTGCCTGACTAGTTTGCAATCTTCCTTAATGTAAATGTGATGAGTATAGATTGAAGGGTGCACTCCCTTCATCTCCTTCTAGCTCCAAGCAAAAGCATCCAAGTGGTTTCTTAACAAGCTACACAGTTCTTTCTCCTGAGAGGTGGATAGGGATGAGTTGATTTTCAAGGTTCTTCCTAGGCTAAATTCCATATTCTTAACTCGAAGAGAGGACGGGTCAGCCACACAGAGGTCAACTAAAGGATTGGCTTAGGTTTCTTCCACCAACTTTTCCAATGGCAACACACTGGGGGGTGGATTTTGAATCAAGTTTTCAATAAGATCCTCCTCTGTTTGTGCCCCCCCCCCCCCCCCCCCCCACATGGTAGCTTCCACTGCACACAATGGTGCGGAATAGACTTCATCCTCATTTTCCTCCTCCAATCAAAGAGGTAAATCATTGATCCGGATTTAAACAGGAACGCAATAGATTACAGAGATAACCATAAAAACAGAGATGCAATAACCATAAACACAGAGATGCAGCGGAAATAATGCTTCATTTCATTAATGGAAAATACTGAAATATGCTTACAACCAGAAATGGAAATAAACCAGCTAGGGCGATGGTAGCTTATCTCTGAGAAGAGATGTGGTGGCTACATGCCTCTGAACTGTTCCGAACTGTGTTACAATGAGGCTTGAAGGCCTATTTATTGTTGAGAAACAATGGAAAACCCTTCACATCCCGAAACCTAACCCTAGAAGATGAAACACCAAATTGTGGGCCCCGTTTGGGTAAATTGGTACATCAATTTCCCGGGGTCGTAACTTTGGCATACGATCTCTGTTTGACGCGTACGATAGCTCGTTAGAAAGATCTATCCGAGTACTACCACTTTGGGAGGCAACATCGATCCATGGACCCATGTTGCCCCAGATTCCAAAAAAAACGTCGTTTAGGGCCTCAAAATGGCTCCGGAAGTTCAGGACCCGAAAAAATGCTAAAAATAGTAAACTGTGCTACAATTTAGGAAACTGAAAAAGCTGAAAGAGACAGTTGTGGGGGTCCAAATGGGATAGGTGGGTGGCCACCAACATCCACCTGGATCATTCCTCCCCCCTTAGGAAGCAATGGTCCCCATTGCGTTGAGTTCCTCCATCTGCTGAACTTGCCCTGCAATCTCTGATGTGTCCAGTGATGGTGGGAAGCATGGTCGACGATGGTCCACATTGAACATTTGGTGTAGGCGAAGGAATGGAGGAATGATGTGCTCCAAAGCATTGTTCCCCATAGCCTTGGCACTGTTGTAAGGACCATGTTGGAGTGGTCTGAGCTTTTGATGGGTTCTGGTAAGGCGTTCTTTCTGTCGATGCAACCATACTTTGTTGCCCACCTGAAACTTGTGTGGTACCCATGTGGGGGAGGAGAAGTTGTTCCTGTGTTTTTTCATGACCGTATCCCTTTGCTGCTGCTGCTGCATGGAGGAACCCTTTGCAGGGGTCATGGATGTAGCAACGATCTTCCCCTTATTTTGGGAGTGAACCAGACATATGAATTTCCTGGTCTGTGATATGAGCTTGCTGACTTTCTTAGCAGTGATCAAAGATGTGGCAGTAGGTGGGGCTACCTCGGTATCCTATATAATGAATTATTTAAAGAAATAATGACAGCACGAGGCCTTGACTCATACACAGCATGTCGCCTCCACAAGTATGGTTGGCCTAATAATACATCACAAACATCCAGAGGTGTAACATCACACAATACCTCGTCTGTGAAGGGCTTGATGCTGTAGGGAAGGCGGCACTGTTGACGAACTTTGAGATCCCGTCCTTCATGAAGCCACCCGATATTGTATGGCTGTGGGTGTGGTGTAGTCAGTAGGCCCAACTGCTTCACGACCTCTGCTGAAACGAGGTTCTTTTGGCTGCCACTGTCGACAATGAATTGTAGTGGTGAACCCTTCACCCACATCTGTGAGTGGAAAAGGCACTCCCCTTCCTCTGGATTTTCGGGCTCATCTTTCTGGATCTTGGCGGTGGCAACAGTGGCGCTGGGATCCGCATCAATGATCTACTTCCCTTTGCCATTCCCCTTGTCAGGTTCTGGCTCAGGGTCAGAACATGCATATGATTCAGAAGCCTTCAACTCAGCCACCAGTGACTGCTTGGTCCGACACTCACTTGTGTTATGAGTGGGACTCTTGTGGAACTCACACCACTTTCCTGTGTCCTTCTTCGGCTTCGTGGTGTTGTTCTTTTCTTGCGTCTTTGACGGGTTGTCTTGGGTCACCCCGCCTTGGCTTTGTCCTTTGGGCTTCGGATTTGCAGATCCAAAGTCTCGCTTCTTTTGTTTGAACTTTTGCTCGATTTTGACAGCGTATCGGTATGCTGTGCCGAGTGAGGAAATGTTCAAGAACCCCATCTCTTCTTAGATGTATCTATGTAGGCAGCCGCGGTATTTGAGTACCAGATGCAGCTCAGAATCTTTGATACCCAACTGTGTGCGAAGGGTATGAAAAATGTTTGTGAACTCCGGCACATCTTGGTCTCGTCCCTGCCGCAGTGTGGTCCATTTGATGTATTTGTCCTCATAGCTTCCGACAGGGTAGTACTGCTCCTTGATGGCATCCCGGAAGTCATTCCAAGTGGATGCGGCTGAAAATAGTGAGCCTGTACTTTCATCCTTCTTCTCGCAGTAGGTTTCCCACCAGTCCTTGATGTGGGGGGCTGCTTTGAGAAGAGCGAAAACAATCTTTTCCCGATTTGAAAATTCATGAACAAAAAAATACCCATCTAGCAGATTTAACCATTCATCTACAGCATCTGCGTCTATTTGACCCTTGAAGATGGGGATTTCAAAATTAACTTGTACCTTGAAGGGTGTGGCATTTCCAGAGTCGCTGTTGGAAGCCGATGCGTCGCCTTTGGGTAGCCGCTGAAGGATTTGCGCAAAGCTATCCATCATCGCGTTCCTTTGCCGCTCGAGCGCTTCTTCGAGCAAGATTTTGATAGGATCTCCTGCTCCCTCGTCTTTCTTCTCATCCGCCATGGGAGGCCATTGGGATTTGTGAGGCTGGTCTTGCAAAGGTTCGACCAGTTCAAGCCCTAACTCCTTATATCCCGACCTCGTTGGGGACATGCAAAGAAAAACAGAGAAAAAGCAGACCGCTCTGATACCACTGATCCGGATTTAAACAGGAACGCAATAGATTACAGAGATAACCATAAAAACAGAGATGCAATAACCATAAACACAGATATGCAGCGGAAATAATGCTTCATTTCATTAATGGAAAATACTGAAATATGCTTACAACCAGAAATGGAAATAAACCAGCTAGGGCGATGGTAGCTTATCTCTGAGAAGAGATGTGGTGGCTACATGCCTCTGAACTGTTCAGAACTATGTTACAATGAGGCTCGAAGGCCTATTTATTGTTGAGAAACAATGGAAAACCCTTCACATCCCGAAACCTAACATTAGAAGATGAAACGCCAAATTGTGGGCCCCGTTTGGGTAAATTGGTACATCAATTTCCCGGGGTCGTAACTTTGGCATACGATCTCTGTTTGACGCGTACGATAGCTCGTTAGAAAGATCTATCCGAGTACTACCACTTTGGGAGGCAACATTGGTCCATGGACCAATGTTGCCCCAGATTCCCAAAAAAAACGTCGTTTAGGGCCTCAAAATGGCTCCGGAAGTTCAGGACCCGAAAAACTGCTAAAAATAGTAAACTGTGCTACAATTTAGGAAACTGAAAAAGCTGAAAGAGACAGTTGTGGGGGTCCAAATGGGATAGGTGGGTGGCCACCAACATCCACTTGGATCAATCATGTTCTAACAAAGGTTGGGCAAGAGGATATAGGACTAGATGCTTGGACATATGCACATTCTTGATTTTCATGTTCCCATCTCAAAAACTAATGTAGGCATCTGCAATAGCTAACCAGGGTCTTCCCAGGATGAGAGGATACTCAGTGAGCTTTGCCTTTGGTTAGAGAACCAGGAAATCAGCAGGGTACTCCAAATAATTAATGGATACCATTACATCTTCCACAATCCCTTTAGGGGTCATGGTGGAGCGGTCTACTAACTGTAGTACTGTTGTGGTCTTTCTTAGGGAGCCCTGAAGGTTGAGCTTGAGCATAGTGTCCTTGGTCATCACATGAATGGTAACCCCTAAATCAATCAGGGTATTGGGGATTATGGTGCCATTGATGTGGACATTGACTACAGGACTTCCAGGGTCTAGATATTTCAGACAGATTACCTACCTCAACATTAGGTTAGACAGTTGTCCTATGACATTGATAGTTGGAGCATCTCTCCTGTGCCTACCTGGGTGCCTGAAGCACTTTTCCTTGATCATCTTATTGTATATAGGCACATCCTTTATGGCTTGGAGAAGTGGTATCTTTACATATAATTGTTTCAATTCTCCCAGAAGTTTAGTTTCTTCTGGGGTAGGTTATGTTGTTCCAAATAATCTCTTAGGAAAGGGTGGAGTGGCTCTTGGTTCACTTTCCTCTTTTTCTTCCTCATACTCCTTAGGAGGAGGTTGGTTATCTAGGAGAACCTTCCTATATCGTAGGTTAATCTCTTGAATCTCCACAACATAAGTCAGGCATGATGTTTCCCTACTATATACTTGTTGGGCCTGTCTGTTATTCGGGTTCGGGTTCAGTTGAGCAAGTATTTGGGGTTGCCTTGGTGGAGTAGGAGGCAATGGTTGTGGTTGAGCAGGTGGTGGAGGAAAAATATTGGGAGGAGAATTGTACTGGGGCCTCCACCCCTGATGAGGTGCATTCCACTGAGGTTGTGGCTAAGAATAAGAGTGAAATGAATGAGCAGTTGGTTGAGCATGGTATTGAGATGGATATGACCAAGGAGGGGGTGTGGACGAGGAAGGATGAGTAGGGGGACCCAAAGAAGGCATGGAAGTGGCTTGATTGGGGTTGTAATATATCTGGGATGTCCCTTGCATTCCCTGTTGGTAAGGTCTGGGCCCATGTGGCCTCCTTTGGTTCATGAAATAGAATGGTTCAGTGGCTCCTTCAGCCCCCTGGTATGCAGCTTTAAGTCCGGGCAAGGAAGGGCATTGATTCGTAGAATGGTCTTCTTCACATACTGAACACACTTCTATAGATTTTAATGGACATTCATTCGTGGGATGCCTTCTGGTGTAGTTAGGACAAAAAATGGCTAAGGCCCTTTCTGCTTCTTCTTATTTCCTTTTGATATGCAAGGTATCCATTTACATGGAAAGAGTCTACATCATCTTGCTCTTGAAATCTTCCAGCAGATTTCCAAATTCACCTCTAAGGGATGAACTGGATGAGAATGTACTGGCTAAGGGTTGAATTCCCCTACCTCTCTTTCTGGCTACCTTAGAATGGTTTCTAAACACAATATTTATGTCTTCATAAGGTAGTTGGTAGATGTCCCCCCAAGCCAGCAAATGGAGGGTATCTAGAAGGTCTTCCGAGATGCCTCTGAGCAAGACTGACTTCAGAGATTCGGGGTCAAGTGTGCACCTAGCCTTTTTATAACTGAGCTAAAACCTCTCTTCATAATCTTCCAAGGATTCATCACTTCCCATGGTCATTCAAAAGATTTCCTCCTTAGTATCCTTTGACCTATAGTAGTCCCGATATTTGTTATTAAAGGCTTGCTGCATTTGAGCCCAAGTTGTGATGTTGTTGCCAGGTAACCCCATGAACCAGTGCAATGCTGCATCCTTGAGGGTAGAAGGAAACAGTTTTAACTTCTGCTCATCTTCTGCATAGTCATAGGTCTGATAGATAACAGCAAATTCAAACAAGAAGGTATCAGGATCTTCGGTAGTCAACCCATGGAAGTGAGGTAAGGCTGAAGGGCTTATGTTCTTCATTTTAGTGTCCCCATTGGTTTCTCGGATGGGAAAGGTACCCTCTACTCTTTCCCCATTCCCTCTAACATTTCTGTTTTCAACCATGGTATCAAGAGGGATGGTTTCTTGCTCATCTTCTATTATAGGATCTTCGTATATCTCTGGTGGTTCACCTATAGGTTATTTTGGATCACTGCCACTGAAGAAGAGAGAAGGGTGACTTTGTGATGTGGTGGGGGTGTTGGGTAGGAATTTTCCTAAATTATCTCTGTTCCTACGAGGCATGAAATGAAATCTCTTTTTGGGTGATTTTTGTTTTTTTCTTCTTGTATCTGCAAAACTGAAATTGATTGAACAAACAAATTGCAACTAACTAAAATGAAATTGTAGAATTGAAATGAAAGCAAGGAAATGACTAATCTACTTTGCTGGAATGGAAATTGCTGAATTGGAATGAAAGTGAGGAAATGACTAATCTACTTTTGCTAAAATGGAAATTGCAAAATTGAAATGAAAGTAGGAAATGCCTAATCTACTTTGCTAAAATGGAAATTGAAAAATTGAAATGAAAGTAGGAAATGCCTAATCTACTTTTGCAGAATTGAAATTGCAGAATTGAAATGAAACAACTACTCTACTTTTGTTGAAATAAACTACATAGTAGAATGTTGCAGTAGAAAATAGAAGAAAGCAGTAATCACAAAATACTCTGACGCTTCCCCGGCAACGATGCCAAAATGTGGTGAGCACTAGTATTGTAGCAATAATGCTACAACTCCTGGGGATTCCTACTTTACTTTTATCAACTCGGTAGTTCGTAAAAAACTTGGAAGCGACGGTGCTATATGCACAAGTACTAGCTCTTACTACAGGCTGTCCCTTGGTCAGTTGGCGCAAGATCACTAGGAGCTTTAGCCAACTTCTATGAATTCTCAAAAGAATCCTTTAACATAGATGAAATAAAGCTAACTCTACAGAGGCTATTCTATTTGCAGAAAGAGAAGGAAAACTGAAATGTAACGCAAACCCTAGAAAACCCTCATTTATCCAACTAACCCTACTTTTGTAGAAAAAGAGATAGAAACTGATGTTAGGAGTGCCATTGACTACTGAAAAAGGTAAATTACATTTATTCAAGCTACTTCTAAAAAGAAATGAGAAGGAAACATCTTTTTGTGCTTTTGAGTGTTTTTATGTGAAATTATTATGCTTGTGATTTATGTAGTTGTGATTGTGCAGAGGTTTGGTGGCGAAGGAAGATGGAGTTGGATTTTGCAGAGGTGGAGGAAGGTGTGGAGAAGTCCTAATAAGGCCCTAGTACCCTTTTGGAGACTCCCATTGCAATCGGATTTCGAAAAACCACTTATAGGGGATTCTATAGGACGTTGCAGCGGATCTACAAGAGAATCTACAAGAGGAGGCCGAGAGCTATTTTTGGAGTTTTGAAGGTGGAAAAATGATAGGAAAGGGTAATTGAAGGCTAGATGAAGGTATTGAGGTGTCTGGAGCTTATCAAGGAAGATCAAGAAAAAACATGATGGTTGGATTTGTTCAAATGGCAAGAGGGCAACTTATGAAGAAAAATGTAGAAATTAGGGCAGATTGGTGAAATGTTGTGAATGATTTGGGAAATATGTGAGAAGTGAGTTGGTGTGGGATACTTTATGGATGTATGGTGAGTTGAGGTGTCCTACAAGAGATCTTCACATCTACTTATAAAAACTGATCAAAGAAAGGACTGACTATACCATGAAAACAAAAATTTCTCTAGCTTGACCTAATTTCTGACCTACAAACAGAAAATGCCGAATAGTAACCTTTGAACAGAAAATCATGCAGAGAGATCTATGGTAAAAGAATAGGAAATGATCTAGGAAACTGAATCTAAATCAATATATCAATCTTTTCGAATCAAGTCATCGCACTAGAAATTGCATGGGAGAGAAAAACTGTGTTTTTGGTGGCAGCAGTAGTGCCTTCACCTCAAATCATAGTCCCAGGAAGGAAGAAAGGAGATCAGGGCCTGCTGTTGGCATTTTTGAATCTTAGTCTATCACTGCATTAACCCACTTGAGCAACTGAAACAAAAACAACTGTGCAAACCATCAAAAGCAACCTAATCTAACAAAGCAAAATGAATATATGTAATAGAAATTAACTCATAAACTGAAGCAAAAACATATAAGTACAAAGAAAGAGGTGTTGGGCAGCTTGGGTTGGGCCCTAACCCAAGATCTTCGACCCTCCGAAAGAGATCAGTGCTGGCTCAAAAACTATTTCATCTTCATTATAAAAAATAATAGTCACATTACATGAACTTGTTTACAAAAGTAAGCTTGAAATGAGTTGAGAAAAAGCTGCACAAAAGTGCGAAAATTCTACTAATAACTGGCTAACCTACTGAGGCTCTAAGCCCCCTTATTTATACAAATGGAGTCCTCCAACAGTCCTCCTAAAATCAAGGATCTCGGCTTTCCAGAACTGGAGATAAACAACAATCCTTCTTTACTTGCTCGGCTGCCCCTTGGAGGCATCAATGGGGACCTTTGTGCTCCGAGTTGCTAATGGAAGATTCGAGGAAAGGGGTCATAAATAAAGGAGACACCCCCCTACAAATCCTCTTCCCTGTTTTGCTCGAGTATTTGCTACCATTTTCTCATAAATCCATTGACTTTGTCCAAAATTGACCAAAAAATCTGCATAAAGTACACATTAGACTACATGGCAAAATGACTAACCCAATTCACTCTATTAGCATAAATTTATTCAAAAACATGCAATTAACTAATGAGAATGGTGGATTAAGTCGAATTAAGAGGCAAAATGAGCCCATATAATTACCCATTTCTGGGGCTCATCACCCACCGTGCCATAGCTCTTCAACTCGTCGCCTCTGCGCGCGTTAGCCTGTAGCTCATGGTCCTTACATTCTCCTCCACCTGAAGTCATTGTCATCCTCGACAATTTTCCATCCCAGCAACCACCTGTCGCCAAGATATCATCCACACAACTGTGTATATGGGTAGTCCAGATGTCCACTACTTAACCTGCTTCATGCCATAGATATGCCACTATGCTGCAAGGAATCATGTGCTGGTACCCCTCATGTCAATGATTAGTTGGGTAGCTAATCCAACCATGCATCGCCTCCACAAGAACTCATGCCCCACATCATCATGACTGTCCACTGCATGCTATCTATCAACCTGTGTCATCTCACCCCTAGATGCCTGCTCAAAGTGTTTGGAGACTCACTTCCATGAGCAGCTAACAATGAGCCTCATGCTCCCTGATAGTCTAAGATGATGAGGAGGGAGCAGAGCCTGAAGGCTCTCCCTCACATATCAACTCAATCCACCTATCTGGATCCTCCACTTCCATTCTTTGCAAGTATGCCTCCTGATCTTCCACCTGGACATTCGGCCTCACATACTCTTCGTCATTGTCATCCTCCACTGCCTCCAGCCTCCTAGATAGATCCAAGATGCTATCTGACAATGCCTTGATAACCTGTGACTGCTCCATAAGTTTTGTCTCTGCAACAGACAAACGCTTATAGATCTCTTCATCTTTCTTTCCATCCTCCATACTCATCACTGTCATCTTACGCTCGGCCTTAGTTACTCCCATAGTCAGTACACCAATGGGTACATCCTCTCGTCCATCGTAAATGTATAGTTTCCTCATATGGGGAACAGTCATCGCATCAAATTCCTTCATGAATTCTATACCAAGTACAGCTTCATCATCATCTATCTGCACCACAGTGAAATCGACTTTCCCTATCCATTCACAAAGTGTCACTTCCACCTTTTCAGCTACACCAATCACAGAATCTGCAGGAGAATTCACTGTCTTCATTTGTGCCTGCACTGGTACAATCTTCAGCCCAATCCTTCTTGCAATATCCTCACTCATAAATTTGTGAGCTGCTCCACTATCCACCATAGTAAGCACATCCACACTCCAAACTTTCATTTTAACATAATCCAACTTGTTCCTCTCAGGATCTCTCCTTGAGATGGCTTCCATGGCCACTGCAGCTCCCAATATCTACATGACCCCTACATAAATTTCTTCTTTCTTCACATTGGACTGTGTCATGGCAGCCACCTTTGATCTACAAGGACAATTCTTCATCGTATGTGGTTCCTCACATATTTAACACTTCAAGGGTTTCTTCATCTTTGACTTGTCATTCGATCTCGAAGTCTCCTCTTTCGTAGTCTTCTCTTTCGGTTTGTCATACTTCTTCTTCTTCTCATCAAAACCTTCATCAAAGTCTTCTACCAAATGATCAACAACAACAAAAGCCTCCTCAAGTGTCTTAATCTTTTGTCTCTTCACTTCATTCCGCGCCCAAGGTTTCAGACCTATGATGAAGTTGAACACCTTCTCCCTTTCCACCATGTCTAGAAGTTCCAAAACTGCACTTGCAAACTCTCGCTGATATGCCTGCTGACTTCCCACTTGCTTCATATACTTTATCTTCATCCTTGCATCCCATGTTTCATCCTATGGAATGAAGTGGGTTTGCAAAGCCTTCTTCATGTCATCCCACAAAGTTATGTCCCCAGCATTACCATTGCCAATTTGGTCAATCCTTCTTCACCACCACATCTTAACATCTTTCATCAAGAATTGAGTAGCTACTTTCAATTTGGTTTCCTCATCGGATAATCCCAAGCGCTCCAAGTACTGATCCATGTCCCATAGAAATTTTCCAAGAGTCTTCGTACTCCTTGTACCATCATAAGAATATGGCTCTTTGATTTTGACATGAGTCACTTCTCCACCTGAGTTGTGCCTCATAGCCTTCTTCAAAACCGCGATCTCATCTCAAGCTTCGTCAAGAGCTTGCTGCAATTCCAAGATTTTAGCCAAACCTTGATCTCTTGCTTCACCAATCTTCTTGACCTCTTCTTCTGTTTGTGTATACTTCCATTCCATATACTCGTATCGATCCTTGAGTTCTTCAAGTTCTTCTTTCATCTTCGCATAGCCTTCATGAACCTGCATGTTCTCAGCCTTCATCGAAGTCCATTCAGAACCCCATTCCTCCATTCGTTCCAATACCCTGTTCATAAAAGCTTCACCTGCATTGTGGCTAGATTCACCTGTCACAACTTGAGGGTCCTGATGCAGGAGCATTCAGCCCAAGGAAAATCATTGTAAATAGTAGACATAGGGGGTCATGCATTTTAGAAAATAGTTTTCCTAAGCATAAAGTTAATGCAATATTTAGGCCTTTAAGTGTGATTTAATTAGATAATAGGAGAATATGTAAATTCTCTCAAAACAAATAAATGAGAACATGAGTGGTGAATAAATGAAAAAGAGTTAGAAGTCAAATCCAACTCCTAGACAGTTCCATGATTCAAGGAACAAGAGAGAGCTTTTAGGAATTAATTAGAGTAGAAATGGACCATTGAGCTAACAAGGGAACTTTTCTGTTTTAAAACAGAGGAAAATATGGAGTGGATAAAGTCTACCACATATGTATGCATGTAGAGAGCTTTAGGGCTTTTGTTAGAGGATTGATTAGGTCCTAGAGGATTGATTAGGTCCTTCATAGTAATCAAATCTAAAGTTTCCATATAAGCATATGTAAGCCTACGGGCAAAAGAGGAGGCCACTGACATTGGAAAATAGGCTTGTGCGAGATCGAGAAGTCTCAAATGTAAACTTTGATTTTATATTAATATATGCAGATGTTTGTTCCTGACTATGTCAGAGTATGGAAGAGTATTTCGTGAATGATTTACTATGAATTTGTAGGCTCTGTGATAGTTTGCAAGAAGAATTCTGAAGGACACAGAGGAACATGATGAGTCAAAGGAATCATAAGGGATTGTTGAATCCTGCTGAAGGAATAGAGTGAAGCTCTGAAGAAGTAGCGAAGTGAGACTTTGCATAAAGGCAAGCTTTGAGGGAGTTGAGTAGCAGAAACAGACAACAACGTTTTGAAGAATTACACAGAGAAGAAGAGCGATTCAGAGGAATCGTATTGATCCTCTTAAGAGATCAAGAGTTGCTTTGAAGTAGAGGTGCATGCAAAGAGAAGCTCAGAAGGAAGAGTCGCAGTGAAATAGCGAAGGAGGAAGAACCTTTGAAGAACCCAAAAGAGCCGCAGAAACTAATGAAAATGTGGAAAAACCTAAGTAAGAGAGGCGAGCGAGAAGTAAAGGGTTGATGCTCAGCAACCGTTGGATCTTCAAAGATCAACAACCACGATTGAAAGTCACAATCGCATTTCAGAGGTAGCAAAGGACGATGACCACAAAAATAGAAACTCCAACGAGCAATTGGCGATATCGCCAATAATATGATCAATGATCGCGCAATTGGAGGTTCACAGCAGAAGAAGTAATGCACGAGTGGAGAAGTGATAGTCGATAGCGAGTGTTGGCATATCAGAGCTCAGACCTATCGAAGTTTGGTGCAGCGGGAGGTTGGTTATCGGAGAGCACGAAGGCAACGTAGAGGAGGCAGGCCCAACGATAGTTATGAACACGGTTGGATAAGATTTGAAATCTGGCGTATGCGGTTCAGAGCGGGAATTCCTTTGTATTCCCAAGTGTTTAATATTTCTGATAGTATATATGGTGTAGGCCTTTCAATAAGAAATCATATGTTATCACTCTGATAGTCGGAGATCAAAGTCAGAGAATTGGTGATGGTGCATATGTGTTAAGACCATGGAGGAGTCGATTGCCGACGATGATAAAGGTGGAGCATTAAATCTGTGAAAAATTTGTACTAAGGTAGAAAGGTAAGTTTGTGTGTACATTTCCTTTGTAACGAAATATAGCGCCGATATATATATATATATATATATATATATATATATATATATATATATATATATATATATATATATATATATATATATATATATATATATATAGATAACGATGGAGGGATATGAAGAAAAGGCTTCATTAACTCTTATGTGAGGGTTATAAGAGTGGATAGAGTCCTGATAGAAAGGTTCAGGTGGGGTGATTGAAGTTCCAATAAAAGGAACTTATATAGGGGCCTTGGCCATTTAAGGTCTGAAGTTTTGACTCCTTCGTTGAGTTAAAAACCTGGGACAGTTGTGGATGCATTCTTTAAATGCATACTGTGGGTATATGCTGGGTAACCTTGGTATCATTTGGCTAAGTATGGGTATATGTCGGGGATCCCTGCATCATTAGTGGTATCAGAGTAGATTGTAATCTGTAAAAGGAGAACTTTTGAAGTTCTTGGAAGACTGTAGCATTCCAGCAGAGGCTTGGAGTAAACATGAACAGAGGATTCCTTGAAGGAAGGAGAAAGAAAGATTGCTTAATGAAAGTTCTGAATGAAAGAGGACTTGGAAACCAACCAGATTACAAACCATTCAAAGTGCAGAAGAATGGTGAAGCAAGATCATGCTGAGATCTTGAAGGTGAGGTAATATGTTCTGTTTTAAATTGGGAATGTTTTTTTTTATACTAATGCACAAGTGACAACAAGAAAAGTTGTGAGAAGAGAACCTGATGTGTTCTTAAAGGCACAATAAAGAGAATACTTTGAAGGAAAAGTGGTAGTGAACTTGAAGAATCCAATAAGAGATTGGACAGAGAGGACAACTAAAGTGTTCTGAAGAGGAAGTGAGAGATTGCAAAAGCCTAGAAGGAGCATAGCTGTTGCTCAAGAGAAGGTCCTAGATAGAGGACTATGCTTACCAAAACACTGAGTGAAGAGATCTTAGTGAGGTAAGATTGCAGCAAGGAGGAATAGCTGTTGCAGAGGCTTGTTGTAGAGGATCTCATGAAGAAAGAGGAGAAGAAGATGACTATTGATAGTCATAGCAGAGGTTCAGAGAGAAGCCACAGTAGAAGATATGAGAACGAGGATGCCAAAGCAAATGGCAAGAAGATTATTCAACAGGAAATTGACAAAGAGGTCGCTGAATTAAAAGAACAACTCAATGCATTAAGGATAATGCTTGAGGAAAGCTAGAGACTAGGTTGGGTCTTGAGGAAGAAGCCAGTAAAATGGCATGAAATGCAGAGAAGGCTACAACAAATGCAAGTAAAGTGGTTGAAGGAAAAACTCAAGGAAGTTGAGTTAGAACTGGGAGAATCCATTTGTGAACCAGAACAAGGAGAATTTCTGGGAGAAAGTGAAGATGAAGACTTGAAGACTGAAACTTCAAGTGGGGCCAAGGGGTCTAATGATTTTAAATCTAACAATTTGTGTATGTATGTAGGTGAAACAGGTGAATGACAATTTGCTGATATTGTCATGAAGAAGGAAGAAGACCAGCAAAATCTAAATTCCATTTTGGAAGAAGATGAGATAGATAGATCTCATATACAGTGGGAGAAAGATGTTATTTATTTGGCTATTCACTTGTGCCAAATCTCCTCCAGCACTTGCAACAAAACCTGCATACTCAAAACACTTGTTAAAATTAAAAACTTGAGGCCTTGGTGCCCTTTCTTTCTTTGGAAACATTTTAGTTTGTTGTTCTGTTTTCTCCTTCTCCTCTGTCAGCACATTAGTATGTTGATTCGAATTCTCAACAGAATTCATGAGATTGTCAATTAATTTCTCTTCCACACCATCTGTTCTAATGATGTTTCCCTGCTTTGGTTTATAGTAGTGAACTTCCCCTCCTTTAACCTACTACTGGTTATCTTCACTTTGAAATTGTTTGATTCCTACTGCCTCTTTACCATCTTCAAACAATCTCTGCTCAATCTCTTTGATCACATACTCATACTCACTCATGATTTTTAATGAGCCTATAAACAAATTATTACATCTTTCTGTCTCCATGGCTACTTGAGACACATCTTCTTCTCCAGAAATTGTAATTGCAGCTTTTGTTCTACCATCAGGTTCTCTCATTAGTTTCTCTAGCAGTTTAATCTCTTCTTCACACTTAGCAAACACTTCATCACAAGGTTCTCTTCTTCTAGCTTCATCCTTCACATGTTGTATTACAGTATTAAAACACTATCTTCCTTTGATCCTTGTAATCTCAAGGTCTTTCTGTTGTAGCAAATCACTACTTCCCTCATTCAAGAGGTCTTCCTCATCATACTCTGTTCTCCTAGAATACTCCTCCAGACTTTCAACATCTTCAAAATACTTTCCATCCTCTTCAAAACACTCCTTTGTTAGTGTTCCTTTTCCCAAGGTTAAATCCTCTGCATAGAGTTCCTCTTTCTTAACATATTTCAGTAGATGTCCTTCTTCCCTACTCTCTGTCTCAACAGTTTCCATGGCTATCTCCACTGTGCCTATCATCATAGTGAATTGATGATCCTTTAATATGTTTTCAGCTAACATTCTATGGAAGAATTCAATCCATGGAATAGAGAAGTTAATTTGCTGGAGAAAAAGCTAAACAGTCATGACTCAATCATGAAAGAGGGTAAGGATGATAGCGAGACAACAAGTAAACCAAAGGATAAAACAAGTAAAAAAGAAGTCAGCATAGGAGTCACAGAAAGCGTTGAAGCAAGCACAAACAAACCAAAAGTTGGAGCAAGCAAAGGAAAAGTCAGCATAGAAGACAACAACAACAACCTGAAACAAAGAAAAGGAGGCAGAAATATGAAGCAAAAGATGGACCAGCCCAAAGATACGCTTGACATAGAAATTGAAGAAATGTGGCAGCAGATGATGAAGCAATTCAAATGGAGAAAAGTGGTAGTAGCAGGAAGAAACATCAATCAGAACTTGAACTTGATTGATAATAACGAGAAGACAACAGACATAAAGCAGAAACAAAGGTACAAGACATTTGGACAGTTACAGAAAAAAGTGTGGGATCCAGGAAGACCAAGACCAGAAGACACATGATCAGGAGATCATGAATATTTTCTACTTTGGGAGTCTGATGCAGGAGCATTCAGCCCAAGGAAAATCATTGTAAATAGTAGACATAGGGGGTCATGCATTTTAGAAAATAGTTTTCCTAAGTATCAATTTAATGCAATATTTAGGCCTTTAAGTGTATTTAATTAGATAATAGGAGAATATGTAAATGCTCTCAAAAAAAAAAAATGAGAACATGAGTAGTGAATAAATGACAAAGAGTTAGAAGTCAAATCAAACTCCTAACAGTTCCATGATTCAAGGAACAAGAGAGAGCTTTTAGGAATTAATTAGAGTAGAAGTGGACCATTGAGCTGATAAGGGAACTTTTCTGTTTTAAAACAGAGGAAAAGATGGAATGGATAAAGTCTGCCACATATGTATGCATGTAGAGAGCTTTAGGGCTTTTTTTAGAGGATTGATGAGGTCCTTCATAGTAATCCAATCCAAAGTTTCCATATAAGCATATATAAGCCTACGGGCAGAAGAGGAGGCCACTGACAATGGAAAATAGGCCTGTACGAGACCGAGAAGTCTCGAATGTAAACTTTGATTTTATATTAATATATGTAGATGTTTGTTCCTGACTATGTCAGAGTATGGAAGAGTATTTCGTGAATGATTTATTATGAATTCTTAGGCTTTGTGATAGTTTGTAGGCAGAATTTTGAAAGACGTAGAGGAACAGGATGATTCAAAGGAATCATAAGGGATTGTTGAATCCAGCTGAAGGAACAGAGTGAAGCTTTGAAGAAGTAGCGAAGTGAGACTTCACATAAAGGCAAGCTTTGAGGGAGTTGAGCAGCGGAAACAGACAGCAGCGTTTTGAAGAACTGCACAAAGAAGAAGAGCGATTCGGAGGAACCGTATTGATCCTCTTAAGAGATGAAGAGTTGCTTTGAAGTAGAGGTGTATGCAAAGAGAAGCTCAGAAAGAAGAGTTGCAGTGAAATAGCGAAGGAGGAAGAACCTCTGAAGAACCCAAAAGAGCTGCAGAAACCATTAAAAACACGGAAAAACCCAAGTAAGAGAGGCGAGTGAGAAGTAAAAGGTTGATGCTCAGCAGCTGTTGGATCTTCAAAGATCAACGACCACGATTGAAAGTTGCAATCGCATTTTGGAGGTACCAAAGGACAATGACCACAAAAATAGAAACTTCGATGAGTGATTAGCGATATTGGTGATCACGCAATCGGAAGTTCATAGCGGAAGAAGTAATGCGAAGGTGGAGAAGCGATAGCTGATAGCGAGTGTAGGCATATCGGAGTTCGGCGCAGCGGGAGGTCGGGCTATTGGAGAGCGCGAAGGAAGCGTAGAGGAGGCGGGCCCAACGATAGTTATGAACATGGTTGGATAAGATTTCAAATCCGCCGTGTGTAGTTTGGAGTGGGAATTCCTTTGTATTCCCAAGTGTTTAATATTTCCAATAGTTTATATGGCACGGGCCTTTTAACGCAAAAGCATATGTTATCGCTCCAATAGTTGGAGATCGGAGTCGAAGAAGGGGTGATGGTGTATATGTGTTAAGGCCGAGGAGGAGCCAATTGCCAACGGCGATAAAGGTGGAGCATTAAATCTGTGCAAAAGTTGTACTAAGGTAGAAAGGTAAGTATGAGTGTATATTTCCTTTGTAATAGGAATATAGCGCCGATATATATATATATATATATATGTGTGTGTGTGTGTGTGTGTGTGTGTGTGTAACAATGGAGGGATATGAAGAAAAGGCTTCGTTAACTCTTATGTGAGGGTTATAAGAGTGGATAGAGTCCTGATAGAAAGGTTCAGACGGGGTGATTGAAGTTCCAATAAAAGGAGCTTATAAAGGGGCCTTGACCATTTAAGATCTGAAGTTTTTACTCCTTCGTTGAGTTAAAAACCTGGGACAATTGTGGATGCATTGTTTAAATGCATACTATGGGTATATGCTAGGTAAGCCTGGTATCATTTGGCTAAGTATAGGTATATGCTGGGGACCCCTGCACCAGTTCCTCTGCCATCTCTGCCATCAATCTTCTTTGCGATCTTGTGTAGACCATAAACTGTCAATCTGAATCACCAAAGCCTTGGTACCAACTGTCATGTTAGTGTAGCTTGCACCAGCTTCCTTGTCTCAATCACCTCTGATACCACTTGTCACACTAGTACAGTGGGATCAGCTTCTCATCGTTCATCAGCTCTGATACCAACTGTCACGCTAGTACAATGGGATCAGATTCCCGTCGTTCATGAGATGTGATACCACCTGTCACGCCCCTACACTCGCGGTACTCTTCCAACCGCACTCTAGGACGTGTGGCACCACCGACCCTTTTATTTTCAACGATACTCACGGTCATGTACTACGCCTTACTTCTATACTTAGTTTATTTTTCTCTTTTACCAAATACTTTCATTCATTATAACGCAATAGTTAAACATTCATCAACATTAACATAAATGCACAACAGTATAACTGGGAGGGGCAACTCCCTATAATGAGTTTGCCCACAATAATAATATATATATAAGTTACAATCCTGAGGAAACCCTAGATTTACACTTGGAATATTTTTACAATCACCGGCACAATGCGTTTAGCCAGCTCGTCGGCACGCCCACACGGTCGTCCGAATGACTCTTGCCCAACTCTTCGTTTGCTTCCGCACGTTCACCCGAGCGCGTTTTGTTCAACTCGTCTAACTCATTAGGCGCTCCCACCGAACACCCAACTCGTCCAATGGCAGGTGCTCTCCATTGAACGCCCAACTCGCCAAGTGTCCACCGGCGAGTCGTTCACCGTGCACCCGTTGAAGACTTCGCATGAACCCTGTTCAACAACTCGTGTTGTTCAGGTGGGTGTCCTACCACGCCCTCGCACGCCCTCGAACGACCTTCTGAACGACCCCCTGCACGATCTCCCGTACGTCCTCTGAACGACCTCCAAACGATCCTCTGAATGACCTCCGAACAATTCACCGAACGACTTCCTGCACGTTCGTTTAGCCCTGCACGACTGTTCATTCAGCCCAGCACGACTGTTCATTTAGCCGTCCGAACAACTTCCTGAACAACTCGTTCAACTATCCCATGTGTTTTTTCCCGTGCGCCTTGGCTCGCCCTACACAGCCCTTGACCCGTACCTCAGCTCGCACCTTTGTTTCAGCGTGAGTGCTTCAGCCTAACCGCCTACACTATGCCTCATTCAAACTTCTTGCACCCTTCACTCCACACTTGGATGTTTTGTGTGTTGGTTGTTTGATTGACTTAGCTCCACGCCAATCCACTTTATATATATGGCTCACCCAATGTTGAATCATCGCATCCTTATATTGGCCGACCCCTTTCATTTCCTGAACGGGTCGGCTCGCCCACTGCTAGACCCAACCATTACATGTCATTGTCGGCCCGCCGGGACCACACACGGCCTATATATCCAAATGCTTCCACACTTGGTCGCACTTCGCACATTTCTCCCACTGTTCCACAACTCTTCAATCGTCACCTCCACACGCGTTCACTTGCAACTCGTGGTCCTTACATCCCATCTTAGATCGCCTCTGGCTCACGCGTGTTTAACTGTGGAGATTTTCCCACAATCAAGCCCACTTAGTTTGCTACCCCATTTGCAAAACCTTAGCAAGTATTGTGCCTCATGAACCATTCATGTAGAGTTCCTATCACTCTTTTTGAATTCAAGTATTAAGGGGTTTTTGCAGTGCATTATATTAGATCATTTTTTGGGATCAACTCAGTTAAGTAAGTCATTCATTTATGACCATTTCCATGAAAAGTAATCATTAATTTCTCATAATTTTTGAATAGTCTACCTGAAATATATCATTGTTTTCTCGCAAGAAATCTCATGTAAAATATATATAAAAAATTATGTTCAAATTTTTTTATTTTTTTTTCACTTTGTGCAAATATGCTATATCCATGTATCTTTTGGTTTCAGTTATGCTTATGAAAATGTTTATGAAACTTATCCACATATTTTTTGTTTCGAAGTTATGCATGTAACTCAAATAATGAGAGTCGATTGATCGACGACGAAGCTGCGGAGTCATGTTTAACAGTGGAAATATTCTTTTGATCTGGAACTGTTTCACTAATGGAAATACTGTCTTGATCATCCAAATCAGCGGATATATGAGGTAGGCGTTCGTCCTGGTTTTGGAATCAACAGTTTAACTCTATATATGTTTCAAAAAGATAACAGTTGTAGCCACTTATTTCTGTAAGTTTTTCTCCACAGAACGGTCCGCTCTGCCGTTGAATCTTTTCACCTAGAAATGAATTCCACTCTCCCCCCTCAATTGAAGGCTTTCACCTGTGCAAACCAAATCAAATTGCAAAAAAGTACTCACTTTTTGAATCCCCTCATCGAGATTTCGTTTTCTTTTCCGTTTCGAGTGATTATGGGAGAGCGTTATCTATCGGGGTAATAATTTCTCGAGGACGGTGAAATTATAGTAGGAATGTGGTAAAAATTTTTTCAAGGAATCCAATGTTAATAGTATTTTAATCCAATCCAAGTCAGCATTTGGAAACGTTTTAATTCCTCCTTAGGTTTTGTAGAACTTCCCTTTAATTCCAGCACACTGTCAACCACAAGCACTTTTTGGGTCTATGCCAGATGGACTTAGTTGGCCCATCAAGGAATCAACTTAAAACAATGAGAAGGGAATATAAAATATCCTTCTGAAATAACTAATGCGACTTATTTCAAAAAAATATTCAATTTGTGATTTAATAAACGCAATTTCTACAATCACGCGAAGTTGTTTATAGGTAAATTAAAAAATAACTAATGCGACTTATTTCAAAAAAATATTCAATTTGTGATTTAATAAACGCAATTTCTACAATCACGCGAAGTTGTTTATAGGTAAATTAAAAAATATTTTGAATACAGGACCACATTTCAAAAGAACAAAACAGGAATGCTACCTAACATTTTTGTACGACCAAACAATGAATCTCTGTAGAGCACCCCACCTACTGAATTCGAACCCATCACCTTGTCGAAATGTTGCGCAACCAACGAATCAGAGCAACTCAGAGAACTCAACTTCAAAGAAACAACACACATAATCTTGGGGAACCGCACCGTTACAATATACCTTCCCACCAACCCTCACCTTTTCGTTTCCACTTCCCTTCTCTCCATTTCCACTAAAGAAATCCATCGATCTTCCAAGAAGGCTTAATCAATCCATTCTTACGAGCAAGCCTTGCAATTTTTTTCCCTTTTCACAATGTTGCATGTCATTGCAATTGGAAAGGTTCCCAAGCAGTTTTATTTTTTAACCCAATGTTTCTTTAAAAAAAAAAATCGTTGTTCTTGAACAAAATTCTATTATTGAAATTATTTTTTCATTTTTTTCATATACATAGAATAATGTCATTATTGTTATTTCATATTTACAATAAATATTTCATTTTTCTACTTTACTATTAATTTCATTATTATTTTTTTTATCCCTTTCATTACTTTAGATTTCGTATTAAAAAAAAAAAAATTCCACTGGAAAAATCGTAATCTTTCATTAACTTGAAAAATTACATATTGTAGATGCGCTATGCATATGCTATAGAGTCTATCTGCCTCTTGAGGGCTCATTATATGGTCTAATATGTCTGTTATTTCGTTTGTTGTTCTATTTATATATACATATTGCCACGCAGGGCTTCTGAAAAGTGGTGCTGTCAACTATATACAAAAAGCTGTTCAAAAAATATCATTATCTTGTTTTGTATCTCATGGGCTGGCTGCCCTATGATAATGTGTATCTATGTAAGGACGATGATAGTATTGATATGCATTTGTTCCTTGTTGCTCCTGTATCATCCACTCTCCTCTGGGTAGTGTCGTGGCCTCCTTGGATAGTTGGTCGACATTGCTGTTGTGTTCCCTGTAGATATGATTGCAAGTAATGTCAATAAATTGTGCCTTCAATATATTTATTTCATCCAATATGTTACTGAGTGTGTGTGTGTGTGACAAACAATAATGTTGTTGAACCAATCTATGATGATCTTCGAGTCTCCAAATATATGAATGTGCATGCAGTTATGCCCCAATGCAAAATGCATGAGATGACGAAGAGTGATGATCTCTGCAAAATTGTTTGAGCCTATCCCCAAACCCATTCTGACTTTATAGTAATGATGATCGTTAATGTATAATATGAAACCTCCCCCGCATCCCTGCTGCTGGGCAGCACCATCAAAAAATGCCCATGGGGTGCTTTTATCAATATGCGGTGGATCACGGGGTCTTCGAGTACGAGGTTGCGGAGGCTCAGGCAGTTCGTTATAGGCAGATATGATGAGAGCAGTTAAATGAGGCCAGCTCACTGGTTTATCATCAAAAATAGCCCGATTTCGAGCCAGCCAGAGGTACCAGCTAATAATAATGGGCAGGCTTTGTAATTTGGAGCTTTTGTGACGATAAAACCATGATTCCCAGGCTCGGATTATATCGTCGCCTTCCCATTTTCCTGTGAATTGTATAGATGAGGATACGGATTGCCACAGGGTCGTTAATGCTGTGCAATTTAGGAACAGATGGAGGCTCGATTCAGAAGTGCATTTACACAGGGTGCACCAGGTAGGCCCGTATACTGCTCTGCGCATGAGATATTCCCCTGTGGGAACTATACCTTTGAGGATACACCAAAAAAAGAGTTTCTGCCTAGGGGGCGCAGTGAGCTTCCATAATGTCTTCCACCAAAAAGAAATCAAATCTGGTACCTTTTGCGATATCAGCGATAGATAACTAGTCTTTGGTGTATATATTCCATTCTCGGAATGATGCCAGATTAGCTCGTCCGGCCCCTGTTTAATCCTGATGTGTGACTCTGACAACGCATTAATGTAAGCAGTCCATTCCTGGTGCCAGTGAGGTGGAAGATTGATCTGTAATGCAGATTTCCAGCGCTGATCTAAAATGGATGAGTTTTGAGGATCAGCAATGTCAGCAAGTACTTTGATCTCTTGTGAGTGCAGGTGCCGAATGAGGGCCTCAGGTAGTATATGTCTGCTGCCGCTTCCATTCCATGGGTCTGTACCAATACGAGCCAAAGATCCATCGTTGATTTTCCAAACCAGATTATCTCTGATGAGAGGCATAGATTTTAGAAGTGCTTTCCATACATATGAGATACCAGATTTGGGCCAGGTTGGAAGTCGGATCCATTCCATTATGTGAAGAGGCCAGATATACTTGTGGTATGTAATGCTGGTCCAGAGATTATGACCTGTGAGTAAAGTCCACCCCATTTTTGCGGCAAGGGCTTGAGCAAATATTGGCAGGTCTTTTAGTCCCCAACCTCCCCATTTGTTGGGAATAGCTATCTTCTTTCATGCTACCCATGCAATTATGTGCTTGTCCTGGTTCCCATTCCACAGATATCTATTGCATATTTGATGTAATCTTGCCAAGATGCTCCTCGGAATCCATGCAAGAGCCATCCAAAAGACCGGTGTGGCCTCCAGGTCAGATTTAACCAATACAAGTCTACCAGCTCTGGATAGATATCGATGGCTCCATATGTTGAGTCGCTTCTCCAATTTAGCTACTAGCCAAACCCAGTCAGTTATCTTTTGGCTAATAGGCTTGATCTAGAACCCTAAATATTTGAGGCCGCGATCTAAGGGACAGATGCAGAAAGGAAACAGTTGTCGAGCCATATGGGACTCTTGGATTGAGGTTCTGGAAAGAATGATAGATGACTTAGAATGGTTAGCAAGCATCCCAGTAGCAGATGAGAAAAGGGTGAGGATTTTCGAGAAGGAGTGGGAGTCCCTGATGCTGCCATCAAGGAAAATCATGACATCGTCCACAAAAAGAAGATGGGTGAGAAAGCAGTCATCTGAAATTTTGAGTCCACTAAATTCCCCATTTCTCTTTGCTGTATCAATTAGTCGACTCAGGCCATCCATGACAATCAAGAAGAGAAGAGGAGACAGAGGACAACCCTGTCTAAGGCCACGTTCAGAGTGAAAAAACTGTGATGCCGACCCATTTATCAGGACACTGAAGGTGGGGGTGGAGATACAAGCCATGATCCAAGTAATGAAGTTGATGGGGAAGCCCAGATGGATGAGAAGCATCTTGATGTAGAGCCAGCTGACACGGTCAAATGCCTTTGCTAAGTCTATCTTTAAGATAATGGCTTTGTGGTTCTTGGTCCAGATGGTGTGAAATGCTTCCTGAGCTGCACCAATGGCTTCATGAATCTGACGATGTTCCAGGAAAGCAAATTGATGAGGGGCAATATTATGGGACAGAATAGGATGGAGGCGATTTGCTATAATCTTGGAGATGATCTTGTAGAGCACATTACACAGAGAGATGGGGTGATAATCATCGAAGGAGGAAGGGGAGTCCGATTTGGGGATCAGAGCTATGAAAGTCGAATTGATGGCATTGTACAGAGACCCAGATACCCTGCATTCCTCCACAACCCTCAGTAAGTCATTGCTGAGCAGCTCATAGAAAGTAATGTAGAATTCAATGGTCCACCCATCCGGCCCCGAGCTTCTATCCCTCTTGAACCATTTTAGGGTGCTCTCAAGTTCCCCAGGTGTCATTGGATCAAATAGAGCCTCCGACTCATCCTCATTTACAAACCTGGGGAAGTGACCAGCAATGTTAATAATATCAGCAATAGTTGAGCCTGCAGGTTGTTTGTAGAGATTCCTGAAGTGTGAAGATCCCAAGTGTGAGAGCTTGTTGAAGGAGTCAACAACTACACCTGCTGGCAATGGGAGATTCTAAATTGTATTTTTGACCTTTCTACCTTTTGCATAGTTATGAAAGAATCGGGTATTGTCATCCCCAGCTTTTAACCAGGTGGCTCTGCTACGAAGACGGATGGATTCCTCTCGCTCTCTTAGAATTTTTGACTTTTGATTTTCTAGTTCCACCAGATGGGCTTTGTCTTCAGCTGTAGCGAACCCCAGTCCTCTTTCATCCGATAGAGAGGATAGTTCAGATTCTATATGCAGTAGCGCTGAGTTATCCTTTTGATATTTCTCTCTGGCCCATTTAATAGAAAGGTGCTTGAGCTGTGACAAGTTTGAGCAGAACCCTTTTGCCAAGGAATCTGACCTATCTATCGGGTTTTGAGTCCAAAAATCCTTAACCATCTTGATATATGAGGGATCCTGTATCCAGCCATGATTGAACTTGAAGGGGGCTTTTGGTTTTTTATGAGGACCCAATATCTCCAGGTATATTGGATAGTGATCTGATATGCTGCCAGTACCCACCCATTGTTTGTAATAATGCAGCTGTTGAATAAGGGTACCTTTCATTATAAATCTATCTAGTCTGCGAGCAAGAGCAACATCTCCAATTCTTCTGTTCCTCCAGGTGGGGAGCGGTTTATGCATAGGGACATCAATCAAGTTATGTCGCTGCAGAAGGTCGATCATATACCTAGTGATCGAATCAATCTAAGCCATGGTTCCCCATGATTCACTATATCCCAAGGAGAAGTTTAAATCACCCCCAATAATGATGTTGTCTGTAGTGAGGATAGATAGGCTCAGTAAATGATTCCAAAAGTTCTCTCTTTGTTGACAGGGGCCATATATGTTGATAACTCTGAGACTGGTCCCCAGGTCGACCGAAAAGAGGTCTAAGCCCATAAACCCCTGTCCTCCCCAGGAAGCTAGAGCTTTGATGGATGCTGGGTTGTACCCAATCGCAAGGCCCCCCGATCTACCAGCGGAATCCATAGCTAAAAATTTCCATCCCGGGATGATGGAGGATAAGGAGGCGGTAATAGAGTCTGCCGGGCCAAGGGTCTCTTGGAGGAGGATAATGTCAACAGGAGCAGATTCAAAAAGTCTGCGCAGAGCTAGTTTCTTGGAGGCACTAGCCAAGCCTCTGAAGTTGAAGGAAAGACACTTCATGGGGGAAGATTGCCAGGGGTGTTCACTGCTCTAAGAACCCCATCAATGGTGGATTGTCGCCCAGAGGCAACCTCTGCACCCGCCCGCCTGATGGCTTTTGACAGATTTGATTTTCTATCTCGAATAGACAAGGGAGTCGACCCAGATGTTACAATACCCAAACCAGCAATCTTAAGATGAGATCTGAGTGAGTGTACTCGAGGACGCAGATTGTAGTGGTGTTTTGACCCCCGAGATGAGGAAGGATAGGAGTATGGTGAGGGATGTGAATGTAATGAGGGAGTAGATGGAGCAATGACCGGAGATGAGGGCAAAGTGAAAAATGCAACTGACATGGATGGAGAATGCAATGAGGAGCAAGGAGAGTAAACAGATAAGGGAGTAAAGAGAGATGTACCCGAAACGGAGGCAGATGCTGCAGCAGCCCGAGATCTGGTGACCGGCGGAGATAGTGTTCTGTGAGCTGCTCCAGGAACATGTTGAGTATTGCTGATGGGGGGTCCTGGTGCCGGAGTACGCAGAGAGACCGACGATATAGTCCTCGAGGGCACATTGGATGGTGAAGGGGATTCTTCCTGTTTCTTGTTTAGAGGATAGTCCTTGAAAATATGCCCCACCCTGTGGCAGCGACGGCATCTGAATGGCACCCCTTCGTAATCCAATATCTGAACCCTAGTGTATTTGCCCCAGTGTAAAGTAATCTTCTCCTCCAAGCCTTCGCGGGTATCCAAATGTACCAGGATGCGAGCGAGAGTTCTGTTCCTTGACTCTACGAAGGTACGATCATGATCAAGATATGATCCCAGTGCATTCCCAATGCGCATGAAGACCTCTTCACTCCAGTACTGAAGGGGTAGCCCTGGCAAACGAACCCACAGCGGACCAGCTCCAATTTGTTCTCTCTCTGGGTCAAATAGAGGGCTCCATCTCTTTAACAGAACCGGCGCCATCTCAATGTGCCAATACCTTGCCAGCACCAAGTCTGTGTAGTTCTCCTTTGCGAAATGAAGGGCAAACCAGCCTCTGGGTAAGACTTGCACCTCAAGTAATTCCTTGAGAACCCCTCCCCAAATTTCCTTCACCCAAAGAGTGAGACGGGTCGCCGAATATGCTCTCCCTCAAACATGCCCAACAAGTATGGTGTTTGCCATTTTGGCTGCTTCCCCAATAGCAGAAGAATCTCCGAAGCGTATAGATATGTCCCTTGAGGTCTCTTTGACACACTTCGTCATTTTCTTCCCAGTACGCAGCGCAGAAGGGTGATCCACTAATGGATCCGGGGAGCCATCCAGGTGAATTGATTTTGAAGATCTGACCCTGACGGCAGGGGTCTCAAAACATCCCGAGGGCGAGTGAAGGGAGGCAGAGGGAGCGACAGCTGCCAAAGTGGGAGGACCCGAAGATGCAACAAAGAAAGTTGTATGGTGCGGATGCAGGTCGAAAGAAGGCGACGGGGGGATAACAGTCGACAGAAAGCGAAGGGTCCCAGCCGACAAAGGTGGGAGGTCTAGGGCAGGAGGCTCATGGGGGGAATTTTCGGTTGGGTGTTGAGAAGGACGGTGATCTGGTTGAGTGGTAGAGGAATATATAGGAATCGATAGTCGTTGTCTGGACATACTCTTTTTTGTTCCTATAGGGAAGAGGAGAGATCAACGACGGAGCTACTATAGCGATATAGACCGGAGATCGTTTCACTTACTCTGGACCAATATATATATATATATGTGATTCTGGTCAATCATCATAAGGCTGGACATGCATGTAGGTATTGCAGAATTCGATGACCAACAAGACTTTATCCCATACATAATAGGCATATTTCTCATAGAGCCTTTATGGATGGTTCGCTTCATTATCACGAGTAGCGAAGAAGGAAGGGGATTGGGTTGCATCCATTGCATAGATAGGGCAGGCACTCACTATAGATCGATCGTAGTTGCACAAATTCCCTCACATTTTGTGAAGTGGGACGGTTCTTCTCTTCAGTTCCCCTTTCCTACTACTCCTTCTATTCCAATAAAGGGTGGTTCGTTCCGTGGCGAAGAATGGAAATTCCCAGACAGCTGCTGGTTATCGGTCAGTAGGTGTTACGCTGGCGGCCAGGCCTTCCTTATTTTCTTGCCCTCCCTCTCATTTTGATTTGAATTTAGGGGAAGCCTTCCTGCCTGATAGAAGTACCCATCTATATGAGAAGGATCTCTGTATTTTCTTATTCGAAGAAAGGGGTAGTCCTTGCCCTCATCCGAAAGAGTTACCACCGGGGAAGTATGCGGCGACGGAACCAGAGGTTGGCTAGGGCCAGCTTCAGAAGAGGAGAAGTTAGGGCACCCGAAAATTACCTGTTCAGGATGCGGTTCGTCCGAATAGTCTACTGCCTCCTCCGTTTCCATAACATCACCGACTATAGCAGAAGTCATCCTGAAAGCGACAGATGGGCCTGAAAAACTGGGCCGGGTAACAGGCAGTAACAGGTGCGCGGTTAGAGAGCTTCAGGTAACAGAGAGAGTGTTGCCTGAAACCCTAGCCGAAACCCTTATGGTCTATCGCAGAGCGCGCCATCCTTCCCTCAACCAATTGTCATTCATATATCATCCTAACGAATTACCATTTTCATATAGCTATTTAGATTTCGTATTTTATTTATTTACATTTTTTTTTTTTTTCCAATACATTTTCTTATTTTTATATTTCTTTTTGTCTTTCAATATTTTTTTTACATTATATACTCACTCATTTATTTATTTATTGATTTTATTTGCAAATGTATTTATTTAATGATTTTTTTTCATATAATAAACCAACATTTTAATCCCCATCATTTTTTTTAAAAATATTTTTCTACTATATCATTTTTTTAATTATCATTCTTTTTCCTCTGATCATAATTCTACTTTTTAACTACAATTTTTTCCCAATATAAAATACAAATATTTAAATACTAATGACTTTTAGTTAAAACTTTATTATTTTTAACTTTACTGATTTGCTTCATTTTCTAACTTTAGAATTTTTTCCCCTTTCCTAACATTGTTATCATTAACTTTACTAATTATTTTCATTTTTAATATGCTTAAAAATTTCATTATCAAATTTTATTTTTATATTTAACTTTACTAATTAGTTTATTTTTAACGTAATTAAAAATTTCATTATCAATTTTTGACTATATCATTTTTTTAATTATCATTCTTTTTTATCTGATCATAATTCTACTTTTTAACTACAATTTTTTTCCGAATATAAAATACAAATATTTAAATCCTAATGACTTTTAGTTAAAACTTTATTATTTTTAACTTTACTGATTTGCTTCATTTTTCTAACTTTAGAATTTTTTTCCATTTCCTATCATTGTTATCATCAACTTTACTAATTATTTTCATTTTTAATCTGCTTAAAAATTTCATTATCAAATTTTATTTTTATATTTAACTTTACTAATTAGTTTCATTTTTAATGTAATTAAAAATTTCATTATCAGTTTTTTATTTTACGCTTTCGCTTGATTTTCTAACTTTACTAGTTATTTTTCATTTCCCAACTTTATTATTTTAAGTTTAGTAATTATTTTCATTTTAATACCTTAAAAATTTTCATTATCAATTTTTATTTTTATATTTAATTTTACTAATTATTTTCATTTTTAATGTTATTATCAATTTTTAACTTTAGGATTTGCTTAAATTTTTAACTTTAGGATTTGCTTATTTTATAAATCAAGAAAAAAATTTCCTTGCTAACTTTATTCTCTTTAGCTTTAGTAATTATTTTCATTTTCTCATCTCTTTTGAAATTTCATTATCAAGTTTTATTTTTATATTTTATTTCACTAATTATTTCCTTTTTTTATGTTGTAAATTTTTTTATGTCAACCACCGTAAGTTCACCTATAATCAATATAGGTGTGGTTGATAAACGTTGATATAAATAAATCTATTTATTTGTTCAATTTCAATTTTTGAAATGTATTTAATGTTTAAAGATTAATTAAAATTTTAATATTTGTATTCATATTTTAAAAGGTAATGTTTTTATATTTTAATGTTAAAATGTTTAATAAATTTAAATTTCAATGTTTAAATTTTAATATTTTATTTTTAAATGTTTAATTTCAAAATTTATTTAATTTCAATTTCAATATTTTAAATATAGTTAAATTTAATCTTTCAATTTTTAATATTTGTATTTTAAATTGCAATGCTTCAATGTTTAAATGTTTAATATATTTAAATTTAAATTTTTATGTTTAAATGTTTACATTGTAATGTTAAAAAATTTCAGCTAAAATCGCATCAAAACTCATTTGTCGATTGTAGTTCATTTTGTCATGGCTATGAACCACACTTGCCCATTCGAAACGCTTTGACAAATGAACTTTGATGTGATTTTCGCCAAAAACTGCTAAAAAACTTGATATAGATTACTGAAGCCTAAATTCAACAATTAATTTTTTTATTATGTTTAAATTCCAATATTAAAATTTTTAAATGTTTAATATTTTATGTTTAAATATTTTATGTTTAATATTATTAAAAATGTTTAAACTTTAATATTTATATTTGAATATTTTATGTTTAATATTCTTAAAAATGTCTAAACTTTAATATTTTATGTTATGTTTTAAGTTAATATTTAATACTTAATCATATTTGATATAACTATTTTAACTTTAACATGTCGCGTTGCCCACATGGCCCGCGCTCTCCGCAAACGTTATGGTGGCTTGGTGCTGCGGACATGGCCCGCTGCCGACACGGCGGACCGACGCGTGGGTGTTAAATTTGGGTACACAAAATTCGGCCATGCTCCTCACCGCCCCACGTTCCCCAACGCCTCAGCCATCGATTTAGAAATCAGATGAAGCATATTCGGATCGAGCTCAGTCGCGATCGTCGGTTAATTTAAAATAAATGTGGAAAAAAAAAATCAACCTCGGTACAGCTCTCCGTAAACAAGTTTCTTCCAATAAGTCAATGGAATTGTTAATGTGATTTTTTGGATTTTTCGGTGTTGGAATTCGGTTAAAAAAATTGAGGTTAAATTTTGAATTGTGTTATTTAAAATTGGTTTTTAATTGTATATTTGGATTCAGCGCCCTGAAAAACTCTAGGAATCAGGATTCTAGAGAAATTTGACTGGAAAAACTCACCAAAAAAACTTCCAAAAAATCACACTCAAAACAACTACTAAATCAATAAGAGCGTACGATAAGAGGGGGCAAGTCCATCCACAAGTTAATAGGGATTCACCCCCAACAATGGAAACCATCACGGTTTATTCCCGATTATCTGAAATCCTATGATTGCTAACAGAAACGCCCATTGCTGTGTACCAAAACCAAGAAGGGTTCCTCCATGATACCAACGACTTTTTAGACGAGTGGTAAATTGGAAAGTGATTGGTTACAGGGAACTTGGGGGTGACTTACCAGGGGCCTATCATACCGCTCGAAATGAGAGTTTTGAAGAAACAAGGAACTTGACTGTCGAGAGATGGGTCGACATGGGTGGACCCCAGATGTCATGGACACCAGGTGGTGTGGATGACGTGTACACAACCGGAAAACTAACATGGCAGCGTATGTGGAGGACATGTGGCAATTGGATTCAACACTTTTGACGTGCCAAAATGGACAATGGGTGATTGACATGTGCACACATGTGTAAGAAGACACGTGGAAAAATGCTATTAGCGATAATAGTTGACATGTCACAAATGATGGCAGGTGATGTGGTAAGGTGGTTGTCACATCCGATTACTTGATTTGAAGGGTTTTGCAACCAACCGTGAATGTAGCGAACAAGTGGCAACAAGTAACAATGTACAAGAATTAATGACCAGGTTCACCATCATACGACGTGTATGTCTGTGAGAACGTCAAGCTGTTTGCACATCACCGTGAACTTCGCTGATGAACGTCAAGATGTTTGCACATCACCGTGAACTTCGCTGATGAGCGATAGGCGACAGATAGGAAATAAGCCACAACATTTAATAGTGAACAACATTAATGTTAATTCAAGTGTCTTTCTATCCTACACTAGGATGGAAGGAGTTGTAAACATTAGCAAATTCGGCCAACGGGCCATGGCTGAAAGACAGGAAAATCTGCGGTGCTTAATAGGACAATATCAATGATCAAGAGACATGTCATTTGTTGGACTGTCTGGTTGGGGAGTGTTGTAACTATCGAGAAAATGGTGTGCCGACGAGTGGTGAACGCTCTTTAAGCCCACAGTCACCATTAAGGTCACACTAGCGCTGGGAAATTAATTCAGAAAAGATTTGAAAAGGAAGCATGTCTCAATATAAACATTGGTGTCATTGCGATAGTTTAATTAAAGAGTGATATATATGAGTCTGAAAATGTGTGAAAGAGGGATCTAAGTGAATGGATGAAAGAGGGATCTAAGTGGTTGTAGCAAGTCAGTGCTCGTAGATCACCCGATTGAAGTTTCCATATTTATGGTTTTAAAGATTAAGGATTTGAGCTCTGGGAAGTTGGTGTTTGTAAAAGGTGGGAGTTAGTGTTTTTACTAGATTGATTGTTTAAAAAAAAGGAATGTGTGTCAACAATATCTTATGTAAATTAAAAAGTGGGAGTTAGTGTTTTTGCCAAGTGGTTGTTTGCTTAAAAAAAAAAGGAATGTGTGTAAACAATATTTTATGTAAATCGAATTCGTGTTTGCATTTACATTTTTGATAAATATCCTCTGTTGAAATTTTTAGGTGATTGATACACTTTTATGTGATTAAATATGTATAACTGAACAAATGACTATTAGTTTATAAAATCCTAATTCACTTCTTAATATTTTCTTAAATATTCCCATTACAAATTCCAAACATTTTTTAACATTTTTTCTTTCCCTCTTGATATTTTCCTAGATATTCACCATGGCAGATTCTAAACATTTTTTCCTTCACTAAAGATTCTATAAATTCAATGATTAACCATTGAGAATTTACCCACTCTCAAATTCCATCACTCTCAAAATTTGATAGAGAAATTCTTATACAAAAGCAAATTGTCATTCTAAAGCTGATTTATTTCTAAATATATCATAACTTAGTTTTGATCAACAATTACAAAGTTCCAAACATTTTATCTCCATTGCTTCTCCTATAAATTCAACCATTGAGACTTTCCCCACTCTTAAAATTTGACAGAAAAGTTTTTATAAAGCAAATTGCATCTCAGCATACATAAATACATCAGCACGCTGTTATTTTCTCATTAAACCTAAGACCACCAAATTTGTTCCATGGTGTCCATTTTACTGAGTACAATATTAGATGAAATCTAATACATGAAAAAGAAAATTCATAAGAAATTTAGTGGTTCCTTGCTGTATTATTTGAGCTTTAATCATGCAGAAAGAATTATTGGTGGGTAGAAACTGCCAGGAAGGATGTAAGTTCCATGAGAATTCTTCATGCTCCAAGGTAAATAAAATTCAGATATTTCTTCCTCATTCTTATAAAATATTATACAATATACAACTTTTTTTTATACTACAACTTTACTTTAAATTTTATCAAGTTATGTATTATAAGTCAAATCTTCATAAAATATCATAAACTATTTATTATGATACAACTTTTTGTGTTGTAGCTTTAGTTCATATTGTATTTAGTTATATGTCACATTTCATTCGGTATATTTGCTTTTCATTATTTATTAAGTTTATTTTTAATATATGTATATTTTTTATTAATCATATTATATGATTTTTATGCCGTAAGGTATTTTTATTTGAAATTAACTCCCCCCATTGCCTTTTTGTCCTAATCTTAATCGTCAAATCCATTGTTAGATGATTCAACAATGGTCTACAATTCAATTTAATTAAAAAACATTAAAAAAACATTTAAAATAAAATTAGTTAATTAGAAACTTAATTGATTCTTGTGCTCGCCCGTCGTGCACACACGGATAGCCGCGTTTGCTGTAGAAGAGGGTCTGGGGAAAATACCTTCTTCTTTGCTGTAGGATAATGAGGCGGGTTGTAGAGTGCAGAGCAGGAATACCTTCTTCTTTACTACATGATGAGGAGGGCCGTAGAGTGCAGGGAGCGAATACCTTCTTCTTTGCTGCAGGATGACGACTCAGGATTGTTGAAGCATGGTTAGGGTAATGACCTAGCGAAGCAAGGAAAACACCGCCATTTGCTCTGTCATTTGATTAAGAGAATAGATCTACAACCAGTTCACCATTGGGGTTACAGATGCAGGTTCTCAGATGGTTTTCTGTGGTCGCTAGGCCCGACAATACCTCCGCTCATAATTCTAAATCTGAACTTCTTTCCTTTCCTCCGTCTTTCAAGCAGTGACCCTGTCATACTTTTTCTGTTGCAGCAACGAGGAGGTTTGTTTCTTCTTTTTGTCTTCAACATCATAAATGTGGGTCTATCCATGACGCACAACGTTTGTACTCTGGAGGTGACCGATTCCGCCACCTCGCTCAACTGGGTTGAGACCTCATTCATGAGGGTTTAGATTCACCAGGGAAACTTGCATTCCTCTACCGACAGAGTTATTTACCTAGGTTTAGCTTTTAGTCTTAAAGAATTTGGAAACCCTAATTTAGTTTTATCTTTCCTACAGGACTCTGACAACTCTCAAAATGGTTGGTTTGAAAGGAATGCAATACCAATTCTCAATCTGCCTCGAAATGCACAATCATCAGTTGGGAAGGTCCGCTTTGCAACCAAATCCTCACGCAACCTCGGGTAAGGTTTGATCTGCAACCAAACCCTCACACAACCTCAGGAAAGTTCCAACCGTTAAATATATTGTATTCAAAATTGTTGGGTTCATCAAGAAATTTAATTCCTGCTTCTTTATCGCAGCGTGAGAAATGGCCATGGTGACCTTAGGTCTGAGGCCCACAGGTAATTCTGATTTCATCTTTCTATTAGTTATGTTACACATATTTCTGGGTCTAGCAATCAACTCACTCGCTGCTTCTCAACTGCAGGTAAACTTGTTGGCAGAATTACCTAAAATAAAGGTTTCACGTTTGCTCGAAATACCCAGGTTCTAACACAACCCTTTGACATGTATGTTGGAGTTTGTCCATTCTTGGTCAAACCCTCCAAGGTTCCAATCGCTTATATATGATTTTCAGTTCTATGAGAACTATAGATAGGGATTTGCTATCTAACACAGTTGCCATGGGATTTTTGGATTGTTCAAGGAAATTTACCTTCAAAGGAATTTTCTCTTTACTTAGATTTATGTATTATACTCCTGTTAAGTTTCTCAGAAAGTGTACCCGCATGAACTTGAGACTTGTAGTTTTTATGAGCACTAGGATTGTTTTATGACTAATAATGCCATTTAAAAACAGATCAATAAAATTTTCTTTTTTATAAACGGCTTGACAAAGCTTTCCATGAAATCATAAGCCGTTATGAATTTTCTCACTACAGTCATTCAATTTCTAATATAGTTATTCAGTGCTAATGTTAGCAGTCGTAATTCTCTAGTCCTTCTTTGCAAGATTTTTAAAGCGTTTTGAGCATGCATGCAATTATGATTATATTTTTTTATTACTCGTACACCTTAGGGTCTTATACAGAGGCCTCCCTATGTGACATATTAGTTTTCTTAATTCATCGGTTTGAACAAACTTGGAAATGAATTTTTAAAATGGAATGAGATTGTCTGCAATTTTGATGTATGCCATTTTCCTGGCAGTTTGCACTACTACGTGGACAACTATGCTATGCTTTTGTTTGTTTAAGGGTGGTTAGCCCAACTTAGACTTTACTATTTCTTTATGTAGTTATGCATACTTGCAATCTTTTCTTCTAAATCTGATCAATAAGTTTTTATACGTTTTTTCTTAGTTTCACTTGTGCGACTCTTTTCGAGGATTGATATGTAAAAATTTTCCTTACTTCAGTTAATGACACCATTACATAATTACTCCCAAATCTCCAGTCATGTCGTGAGTGTTTTTTTAATGTATCTTAATGTGGTATGGTTCCTCACTAGGTAGACCCTATCACCTAGAATATCCCTCTTTATTAAATTGTAGAATCTATTATTACTGTAGTTATTTGGCCTTTCCAATATTCCAGGTATTATATTTCCTATATATATATAGTCTAAATAATGTGCCCTAGTATTTATGGTTGCTTATAATGTATTTTGGATGAGTATCTACAAAGTCAATTTATAAAATGTAAGATATATTTTCCTAATTCCTTCCGTTGAGTTTCTTTTCTTAATCTGGAAATTTGGAATGAAACCTAGCCCTGGGTTCTACTCACTCATCCCCCAGTATTCACATCCTGAACTTAAGAACGTTTTTTGCACTTCTTGTTAGTTGTCTTGGCAAAAAAACTAACTTATTTCTCTTATTTTTAAATTAATTTACCATAAAAGATAACCCTTTTATGTAACCTTGCCCTCAACAAGATGAACTATTTAGTCAAAAGGAAAAATCAATCCAATCGGTAATCTTAATGATCAAGTTAAACAAACATCATTGAAAAGACAATAGGATACAGAGTCATTAAACAATGCTGTAAAAACCGTGTCATATGATATATATGTTCCTTTCTAATAGAAATCTGGAATAGCCAGCCTTGTCTTTTGTGGAGACTATCCGTCATATATGTAGAGAGATCGATAGATGTTAGTGTGAGAAACTACACATTTTTCATCCTTTATTGCAATAACACATTGACATGAAAACAAGCTATGGTCTGTCACAAAACATCATATCAGAATTTTCCATCTTTTCCTCACATGCCCATTCATGTTTCTATAGATGGAAAGAGGTAACAAGTTTTCTAAATATTCAAGCAGATGTGGATAGATCTTCGATTGGAAAATGCCTTACACAGTAGTTCGAGAGACAAAAATAAAATAGGGCTCTTCCTTTCTACATCATTTGGGGTATTTATAGGAGCAAGAACACCAAAATATTTGAAGAGATTGTCCCATAAGTGAGAAAAACAAACCTAAATATTGTGGAATATTTCAAGGAGGTTGGGCCTTGGTGTCAAAAATGACATAGGAGAATGTGTTGCAATAGAGAAATTGATTCGTCCATATTGGTGGGCTATTTTGATGGTTCTTCAACAAATGGAGTATGTGGGTGTGGGGCAACACATTGTTTTGGTTCCCACGCAATGCTATCACTTCAATTGGTTTGGGGGTGCAGGTACAAATAACATAGTTTCTTTCTCTATGGGGTTACTGCATTGTGCTAGCTGGATGGCAATAGAGAAGATAGAGGTTGTTGGCGACTCCAAATAAGTAATTGAGTGGGTACAACGACATTCTTCTTCTGGTCCTCCCTATTTATATCACTGAAAGAAACAAATCCGAGATCTGAAGGCGTCCTTTAACAACATCTCCTTCTCCCACATATACAAAGAGTAGAACAAGGTGGCCTATCTCCTATCCAAAGTAGGGTGCACTGTTATGTCAAGTGTTATCTGTTATAAGACCTTAATTGATAATTACTTGAAAAGCTCTGGTTTCTTCTTCTATAATGGTCGGTGTTTATGGTTTCACCTCTGCTGCTCCATTGGTGTATCAACATTTATGGTCATTTCTGAGTTGCAATGTTACAATTGAGTTATTTTAACTTCGAAGAGAACCCAACCATCATATCCAATTTTTTTTTCAAGATGTTATTCCCCTGTTTTTTTGGTCAGTTTTTCTTGTTGTGGGTCATAACTACTAAATCACAAGTATTGAATGGAGACACTCTATTTGTCTTAGGATTTTATGGGGCAACTCTATTTTTCATTGCAAATTTGAGTAGATTTTAGATCAAGCGAGAGCGGTTTGTATTTCAATATTTAGAAATTCAAATATAGATCCTGGATTCACTCCAGGAAAATTTTTATACAATCTCAATGATAGGAGATTCAAAACTATGGAAATGTAGAATATTTCTTATATAAAGGACAATTGGTTTTTTCTATTTGAAAAAAAATCATATCAAAATTTAAAGCTTTGCAAACTTGCTCCCCACTGGAGATCACAATGATTGCAAAGTAACGTGCACAGTGTGCCTTTGTGGATGAGAGATTCCAAAACACACCGATAAAAGTTTAATCATTGGATATTAATTAAATTGGATTATTGTTTTTGATGTAAATTGTGTGAGAGTGAAAGTAATTTCCATGTTTCAGCCACACAATCCACTTATTATTTGTGACAAAGAAGTTAAAGAAAAATTATGTGTGAGTGAAAGTAATGTCATATATTTCTGATGGACACTCCACCCATCATCAAGAATAACTAAATTTTTTTTTAAGTGGCTTTATCATCTTTGTCCTGGATGATAAATGGAGTGTCTACCAGAAACTTTGGCCATTGATTTTGCTCACACATAATTTACAAAAAAAACAACAATCCAACTTAAAGACATTGTTTTTGCTTGCACACAGTTTACATCCAGAAACAATAATCCAACTTGAATAGATATGGAAACCTGCATCTGCATAATAATTAAAATTATTGAGTTAACATAGCATTGAACCAATCATCTCGTTAATTGAAAGAGATACAACTCATCAATTTCACCATAGATACAAGTATTCAACCGAAAAATCTTACATAAATTATAAAATGATGGAGAAATTGAGAGGCTTATCTCAAATCGACAAATAAGAAGTGATAATTGGCAAAAAGCTTAAAACTTGAACATGAAATCAGACAAAATAAGGGAACTACATTGCATTTTATTCAGTGAAGGAATGAATGCAGAGGATGTGATTACATAGTAGGTAGTGATTGTGGCGAGTATCTACAAAATTTCTAGATATAAACTTGATTTGCATATCAAATTTTTCAGACAGATGCGCCTTTTTGGAATGAAATCCAGAACTTGTCATCATGGAAGGAATAAGATTAGCTGGACTTCATGGAGAGAGAGGTGTGCCGATGACTATAGTTGTACTTTGTTTTCTAATGAAAATGTAATCAGAAGGAAAAGATATATCAGCGAAATTGTGCTCAGTGTTCTCCAAACAGTGAACTTACACTGCTATATTTTCTCCTCCTTGCAATTTTACCAACGATCGCCAATTCATAGAGAACTTGCCTAGTTTTCTGACTAAACATGTATTGGTCACTTGGTTTTTGATATCCTCCAACCACTTGTTTTATTCTGATCAAGAATGAAATTCTTACATTGCTTTTTATGGCTTCAATTAAAATCAAAATCTACACAATTAAGCATGACAAATAGTCAAGGGAAACTGCTCTTTTGGACTCTCTAGAGAGTAAGAGCATGGCATAAGGAAAAGATATAGCAATAAAAGCGTGAGAAGGAAAAGTTATTGCAGTCAAAGTGAACTCATTGTTCTCCCAATAGTGAGTTTTTACTGCTATATATTTTCCTCGCAATTTTTCCAATGATCACCAATCTGAAGAACACTTGCCCAATCTTTTGATTAATCACACACTTGACACTTGGTTTCTGATAATCCACCCTTGCTTTCAACAATGTCCATTCACATGTTGCTATTCTTCCTCACTCTATGCCTTAGGATGTTTCCTTTGCAACATTAGGTGCAAATGCTAGTACTTTTATTCTCAGGGAATTAAGAGGACCATCCTATAAAGTAATGGATATTTTTATAAAGTGTGTGCATCACTTTCTCTCCCACAACGTTTTCGTTAACAGCTTTATCCTAAAGTGTATTAAATTTGTATCAAATTTATATAAGTCTAGTTTCAAAAAATATTATATTCGTATTCCTGTATAGATTTTTTCACATAATTATTTATTTTATAATATATTAAATTAAATTAAATATTTTATTAGCAATAAATTTTGAATAATTTTGTTTTCTATATTACATACTATTTTTAAGTAATATTATAAATTGGAAAAATATATTTATTTTTATAATTATATAAAAATAATTGTATATCTAAATATTTATAGTAATTAAGATTTTGTTTTTTTATAATGAATGAGGTTTAAGATTGACTTATAATGAAGAGTAATTAGGAGGGGATATCTAATATCTATGCATATTAAAATTTGATGGTCAACTACCAAATAATTTTAACTAATTTTAATGCTTCTCCATAATAACTATTTAAATATCTAAAAAAATCTAATTATTATTTTTTCACATATTTTTTAAATGTATAAAAACAACAATTTAAAAAAAATTAAGCAAAATAATTCTTAAATAAATACAATAGTAGAAATAATATTAGTATCAATAAACATGAATTAAGCATAATAAACATGAATTAAGCATAAACTATTAATAAAATTCAATATTGCCAATTAAAAAAAGATGATATTTAAATAGAAGTACAAACTATTTTTAAAGTAAAGTGAAAAACAATAGATAACATTATGAGTTTATGGGGTATTATGTAAAGTGATAGACTTTGAAGGAATTGTCTTTTTTAAATTTTATAATTAAAGAAGTGAGATCTTAAAATCATATACACTATATTCAATATAATTATTTAAGTATGTTATTTTTTATAATAAATTTTCAGGCTAATTTATGACTAAAGAAGTAAGATTTTATAATCATATATGCCATATACATTATAATTATTTGATTGTGTTATTTGTTATAATAATTTTTTAAGAAAAAATCATATATATATATATATATATATATATATATTAAAAAAATACATTAATTTGGTCAAATATTATTAAATAATTTACAAAACTATTTTATCTAAATTATTTTTCAATAAAAAAATATACTTATTTTTATTAAATATTTCCTAATTTTTCTACATATCTTCTTTTATATTCATTGTACTTCTTAACCATCCTACATTATATAAATCTATTTTTTATAAATATGTTGATTTTATCTTTTATAATTTTAAAATTATTTATATAAATAAAAATAATAAAATATTAATTAATACAACTAAATTCCCTAATTTTACATGATACTACTCTTTAAATCAATATTTATAATTTATAATTTTGATTTATATGAATTTTCAAAATCTTTATACATCCCAAAATAGAAAGACTAAAAGTTTTCCAAATCTATATGAACAAATCTTAGAAACTCAGACATTGTTATGAGAACGTGAGTTGCTACATACACGAGATCGTAGCATTTGCTTCGACTTCACAGTTTATCATGATTAACCATTTAATATCTAATAAAATGTATACACATTTATTTCATAATAATTAACTTCCATCTACATGGATCGTGCAAATGCCTTTATTTAAAGTTAGATATCTGTTGATACATCACACTGAAAGTGACTTTATAATTTCACGAATGGTAAAACTAGTTTACTTGACAGTAAATGATAGACCTCTGTTGAGACATCACACTGAAAGTGATGTTATAATTTCACGAATGGGAAAAATAGTTTACTTGACAATCACTTGATCATTGCGAAGCATGGTCCATATTTTTATAACATTATAGTTGGAAATGCTATATACAACATATCTTTCAAGATAACTATTCTTCTGTCACATTTTTTTCTTTATATTTATTATATCTAACTTATTATATCCATGGAAAATTCTTCGTACTTTCTGTTAAAACATTTAATACATTTTGCTTTGTTATGATTAATTTATGTAGATGATGTTATATTATTAACAAATCATGCAAATAGTTTAATATAATTATTTCAAACATTTAATTTTTAGATAATATTATTGTTATTATTAAAACTTTTATATAAAAAAAAACCATAAATCATGAACACTAATACCTTTTATTCCGTACATAATTAAAAAAACAATTATTTATATTTTTTAATTATTTATTTATATAGTTATATTAAAATAAATTATAAAATAAATTCACCAAAGTTTCTATATAAATATATAATATGTAATATAATTTTAAAATATAAAAATTAAATATTATATTGTTAACTATTAAATATATTCAATTGTAATTTCTTTCTTTAGAAAATAGGTTAAACTTAAAACTTTTCTTTTCTCAGTAAAGTAGCTTCGTCTATGCCTATCTAAATTCGCAGCTTCGTCTATGCCCATCTAAATTCTCTTCATTTTCTTTTCATATAATATTATTTTATAGAATTAAATTGATATGCGGAAAACTTAGAATTAAATTGATATGTGAAAAACTTAGATGGTGATATTGAGATAATCTTAATCAATATTGTGTAAAAAAAAAAATCAATATTTTTTATATTATATTATTTTAAATAATAAATGGTAATGGGGTGTATTATCATGTGTTTTATTTTAAAAATATTTATTTGAAATTTATGAATTATCTAACACATATATAAATAATAATAAAATAAAACATACTTTATATTTTATAATATAACAATTTTATTTAAAATAATATTAATTTTAATTTTTTTTTAAATAATTTTTTTCCATGGGTCTTGGATAGAGAATGACCGGATGTTATATTAAGGTGCTTTTATATGTAACATCCTACCTACGAATATATATATATATATATAATTTATTTCGTTTATCTATTATGCATTATCATTATAATACTAATATCATGTCTTTCGCTTGGTCCATCAGATCGTGGACTCATATGATTGTTGCATTAATAAATTTGGTTTTCATATATGATTTGGGTTAGAAATTGAACTACGGGGTCGATACAGGGTCACCACGTTGGCAGCCTACGTGACACATTCCACAGCTACCTGTATTGTTCCGCACTCCTATATCGGTCTCGGGTAGGCTGCCCTCCATTAATGCTGAAGGGTTCCGAGGTGTCCTCCTGCCTGGATTATAAATGCTTGTCCTCACCACCTGTGATGGTGTTAATGCTCTCACCTACCTTATCGTGGAAGAATCCCGAGACTGCTTTAGCTGCCTCTCTATCGATCTATCGATGACGATCAACGACCTTGATTGCTCAAGCCTGGCTAGGGGGTTTATCTACTGTATTGGCGGAAGGAATGGTTCATTTGATTATTCTCTGTCTCATCGCACTACTCTGTTATGGAAATCCTATGAAAATCTGCGGCCATTCCGCCTCTGAGGCTTTAGGTGCCATCCTCGTTCCCATTCCGCTCACATTACGTTGTTAATGTCTTTTCTCACATTGAGGGTGGGTTATGACAGTTCTAGAGGTTGTTTGATGGGTTATTTGCAGTTTGGAATAGCAATGGAGAACCCAAACTAGTCTTTGGCGGCCTTGAGGAAAGAAACATTGCTCCGACATTCCAAGGTAACCACTGTTTTGCTGTTGATAATGTCGTTCGATTCTTCTGCATTTATTTTCCATTCCTTCCTCACTGAGGTGGTCTGGTTCCATACAGGTCTGGTCGTGGCTTCAAAGGTTACCCAGCTCACGCACAGGTAAGCCATACTATATTCCATGGTTGGTCGTTACTGTTGAGTTATTATAGAGATGGTATTTATCTCATAGTTGCTTGTTGTGCAGGTATCGCTTTTGGGTCTAGTTCGAAACGCTTGCTTGTTTTGTGCATGGCAAAAGGTGACACTTTGCTAATCTTCTCTCCTTCCTACACTTTCCAGGTGTGTTGGAAACCTCATTTATGTGTCTTAGTTCAGAGAACCACTTTTTGTGACAGAGGTTGTAAGAGCTGTAATATTTGATGTTGTGGCTACGACCAAGAGGTGCTGTTGATTTTGAATTGAAGTAATAATTCAGATCTTGGGTTTATTTTTTTTGCTTATATGAGCCACCCCAGAGTTGTTGTAGCTCATTTCTCTTCCTGCACATTCTCTTCGAGCACATGACAAAACTTATTTATGTATTTTGTGTAATGTTTTGTTGGACTGGATTGATTTCGATGGAATACAATTATATCAAACTTGTTAATGAATTTTGGGTCTTTATTTATGTGAATTCCAGTTGCGGCATAATCAATTGTTGAACTTTGAAATTTGGTTGATTACAAAAGGTTATTTGATTTGATGACTTTGACATATGATTGCAGGTCATGTAATTCATTTTAGATACTATATATATATATATATATATATATATATATATATGATTAGAATTCATGGGTTTTGGTTTAAGGAACCAGGGTACACGGCTCTGGATGTTTCCAAACCCATCCAAGGCTACAAACCCTAGGTGTATAACAAAATGTAATGTAAATGCGAACGTAATCGAAAGCATAGAGCAATGGTTTTGTGTTGTCTTTTCTCTGCAGTTTGAAGGAAGATTTTTTGTGTGTGATGGAGGTATGATATTTAGACATATATATTGCTACATAAACATGTTTACAATTCATATCTTTTATTTATTTATATTCTTGCGGGAAACTGATAGGCATTTTCTCTACTGTTTATACACCTATATGTTATCAGGTTAAATTGACAATTTTCTGTAACACTATTTTGTATTAGCTCAGCATTTATTGCTAATTGACAGTGTATAGTTCTTTGTATGTTTATCAGTATCCATTGGAAAGCATGCATCATCTATTTGTTTTACTATTTCGCTCAGAAATTAGTGAAGGATTATCATTAATACTAAATCATTTCCATAATTCCTACTTACAGTAGACAGGTCATTCACTATTGCTATTTTATCTCTATTTACAGTAAACATTCAAATTACTCTACTGATAATGATTACCATGTTAGTATCACTTATCTGTCTTTCGTTATGAACACATTAAATAATTGGAAGATCTCTCCACCCAGCCTTGGAACTGGAAATTACGTCCAGATTCCCCCTCCAAGCCCTTCCACTTCTGCTAATCAGGAATAACTAGGTACCTTGGGCATCAGGACTTTGTCTAGCCTCAAGTCCCGTACCTCACAGCTTGTTACCTCAACTTTCTTTCCCACTGGTTATGTTTGCCAGCTCAAGGAAGAATGCAACATAGTCCTCTTTTTCCCTTCCAACCCCCCCAGGGTTTTGCCCTCTTTTCCTCTTAAGGCAAAAAAGGTGAAAGAATAGTTGTAACTATTCTCAGAAGTTTATTCAACTGTTTCTTTGATTCTTTTAACAATCTGGTCCAAAGTATTTTAATTAATAATTAACAGTATTTGTTCTGGCTATTTAAGCCCAGTAGTTTAAATAGTTAAGTAACATAAATGAAATTAATCTTGGTAAAAACAACTCATGATGTCTCACTGTATGTGACAGATCCCTACCCTCGAGAGGAACACTGTCCTTGGTGTTCTTTCTCTATGTAAACAATGTAGGATAAGCTTTTCGCATGGCCTCTTCTTCTTCCCAAGTAGCCTCATTCGGGCCAAAGTGCTTCCACTACACTTTAACCTCGATTATGGCTCACCTCCACAAGGTGGCTTCTCTCTGATTGAGGATACAAAGAGGCTCTGCAAGAAATTCTCCCTGTAGTTCTACCTAAATACTTTCCCAGTTAATAATATGTTGAGGGTCGTAAATATTCTTTTGACAAGGACACATGAAAGACATTATGTACTCGGATGTGGCCTGGTAGTGCTAGTTTATATGCCACGAGCCCAATCCATTCCAAAATTTGGAAAGGCCCATAGTATCGTGGTGCCAATTTTGCACAACCTTTCCATTATAAGGTGCTCTTCTAAGGTTTCACCTTTAGATACATGTGATCACCCAGATGGAATTATTTATCAGATCTCTTCTTGTCTGCATACACTTATTGTCTGTCTTGTGCTGCCTTTAAGTTCTGGCGAACCTTCTTAACGGTAGCCTCCATTTCCGCTAGCATGTCGAGACGCAATGCTAATTTATTCTCTGGACTATTCCAATCTGTGGGTACCCGAAACTTTCTTCCGTATAGTACTTCGAAAGGACTCATACCCAAAGATTCATGATGCCCGTTATTGTGGAGGTAATCTTCCCACTTCTGTGGTTGTTGCATTACAAACATTCACAACATATCCTTGAGAACTTGATTTACTCACTCTGTCTGACCATCGGTCTACGGATGGTAAGTAGTACTGAAATGGATTTGGGTACCCAATCCTGCAAAGAGAGTTTTCCAGAAAGCAGATGTAAATTTTACATTTCTATCGGAGATCACCACTCAGGGTATCCTATGTAGGCGGAAGATTTCTCTCATAAATATGTCTATAATCTCTACAATTTTATAGGTGGATTTCACAGGAATGAAATGAGCAGACTTTCTCAGCTTGTCTATGACCACCATGATTGAGTCGTGTTGCTTTCTGGTATGAGGTAACCCCGTAATAAAATCTAGAGTGACGGTCTCTCATTTCCATTCTGGAATGGGTAGCAGTTGCAATGAACCCGCATGATGCTAGTGTTCTGCTTTCACCAATTGGCACTCTAAGCACTTGGATAAAGATTCAACCACATATTTTTGTAAACTGGGCCAGAATAACTCTTCTTAATGTAGAATACAATTTTTGGTATCGTGGGTGGGCAACATAAGGTTTCCTATGAAACTCATCTAATAACATCTGCTTCATGGAAATCTGGTTAGGAATGTAAATTTGATTTCTGAATGTTAACATTTTATCAGAATTAATTGCATACTCACATTGCTTCCCTCTTTCTTTGGCTTCCGAAGCTTTCTGACATAAGAATGCATATTCCAGATCCTTGAGGGAGGCTTCTCGGATAACCTCTGGTAGGTGGTATTGGGATTGACTGAAATGTACTTCATAGATGCAATGTAATTTTCTGCTTAAAGCATTAGCTACTCAATTTTCTTTGCCTTTGATGTGTTTCAAGTCAAAATCAAATTCACTCAGGAACACAATCCATCTGGCTTGGCGTGCATTTAAATTAGATTGATTAAAGGAATTTGTCAAACTACTATGGTCAGTTAACAACAAAAATTTCTTCCACAGAAGGTAGTGCCACCACATCTTTAGCACATGCACTACTGCGGTTAACTCCAAATCATAGGCTGGGTAGCGTTGTTCATAATCCTTCAATTTTCGTGACTCATAAGCAATGACCTTTCTTCCTGAGATAGTACTCCACTAACGCCTTCTTTCCTTACATCGGTACATACCACAAAGGATTTTTCTGGATCTGCTACCCTTAGCACCGGAGTAGTTGTAAGCAGTTGTTTTAGCTTCTCAATTTTTTTTTGGCATTCTGCTGTCTAGTGGAAAGATCGTCCCTTTTTCTGAAGTGAAGTCATTGGTAAAAGCTATTTTCGAAAAATCCTTAATAAATCGACAGTAATACCCTGCCAAGCCTAAGAAGGATCTTATGTCGGCCACATTCTTTGGTGTGGTACATTCCATAATAGTTTTTATCTTCTCCAGATCCACTGCTATCCCTTCTGCTGATATAACATGGCCTAGGTACTGGATTTGATCTTTGTAAAAATCACACTTGCTAAACTTCACGTACAGCTGGTTTTCTCGCAAAATCTGCAGTACTGTTTTCAAGTGTTGTTCATGTTCCTCTTGATTTTTAGAGTATATTAGTATATCATCGATAAAAATCAATACAAATTTATCTAGAAAGGGTTGGAAAATACCATGCATTAGGGTCATGAATGTGGCTGGTGCATTGGTAAGGCCAAAAGGCAATACCACGAACTCGTAATGTCCATAACGAGTTCAGAATGAGATTTTATACATGTCTTCATCCTTTATTCTGATTTGGTGGTATCCAGACCTTAAATTGATTTTCGAGAACACGCTAGCTCCCTACACTTGGTCAAATAAGTCATCAATGCGAGGTAGCGGATATTTGTTCTTGATGGTCAGCTTATTTAGCTAATGATAGTCAATGCATAATCGTAGGGTCTCATCCTTTTTGTGTACAAATAGCACTGGGGTTCTCCAAGGAGACACACTTGGGTGTATGTATTTGTTAGCTAACAGCTCCTGCAGCTGCATTTTAAGTTCAGTCAATTTTGGAACAGTCATATGATAAGGGGCTTTCGAAATAGGTGTTGCCTTGGGCACTAGTTCAATTGTAAAATCGATGTCTCGCCTTGACGGTAATCCTGGAATAGATTCAGCGAATACGTTTAAGAAATCCTGGATTACAGGGATATTCTCCAAAGAACTCATTTTATTTTATCATTGTTTTACCCTACCTGGACAACATATATCTGGCACCCTTTTCTTATACACTTTCTGAGTTGATTGGCTGTAATAGGGCGCAACTTGATATTTCTGTTAATTCCTTGAATTTCCTTCCACTATCTTGACTCGGTAAGATAAGTTATGGACTTTTCTTTGCAATCTACCAGGGACCAATGATCTTCTAACCAGTCCATCCCTGTTAATACATCATATGAGCCTAGGGGAAGAATATTTAGATTGACCCGAATAGGCTGTCCTGAAACTATTATAGGGAAGTTTTCTGTTTTAGCTGACACCTATCTTTTGGTCCCAATAGCTAGTTGAACTAACCACGACTGTTTATATTTACTGCTTTGTAGCTGACATCTTTCTACCACTTCAGGACTAATGTATCTTAGACTAGCGCCTCATTCAAATAAAACAGAAATAGATTGATCAGTAATCATACCTTCTCATTTGATCATGGTGGGCTGATATTCTGCCTGATGATCGTCCAAGGTAGCATTAATCCTAGGCATTCTCCTTGGGATATCCCCTACCATAGAGGCTTCTTTCATGTTAGAAAGTTGCTCAGTTCGAGCTTTGTGCAGGCAGTTTTTGTAATAATGCGCTTCTTCGCATCCCCAACATTGTAGTGGCGGTTTTGATGGCTGTTCAATAATAGTTCTACTAATTCCTTCAGGTTGTCTATTCTCAGTGAATGTTTAAGTTCTAGGTGGGTTTCTAGTAAACTTTCCGAAATTCCTTCGCTGATTGTTTCTGCCATGTATGGTTTTCTAATGTCTGTTTGCTGGCAAATTCCTCATTTTCTTGGCAACAACTCCATTAGATCCCTCATTTTTCTGCTTCATCTATTGGTAACAGATGCGAGCCTTTCGGACCGCATTGTGCATGGTTCTGGGATAGTCGATTTCTAATTTTTCTTTCATGAAGTTGGCCAAACTACTAATAAATCATTAGATCTTAGCTTTTTCTCCTTGCATATATGGGACGTATTGCAACAGGGAAGTAAAGCATGAGACATATTCATCCATGGTTAAGGTTCCCAGCCTTAACTCATTGAACTCTTTTTCTTTTCGTCATAATAACATTCTATTAAATAATTATCTTTAAAGTGTTTCTGGAATTCTTGCCATGTTACTTGTTCTTCTTCAATATTTCTTATGGTTTTATTTTCTTCCCACCAGAGAGTGGCTTTTCCTCGTAATTGGTAAACTACCAGCCTTGCTTTAAGTGTTTCAATATATTCATAAATCTAGAAGTATTTACCCATGTCTATCAGCCAAGCTTCCATTGCTTCTTCTGACTCTCCTTTGAACAATGAGGGTCTAATTTTTTTGAGCTCACCATGTAATTATATCTTTGGCCTTTTTGGATTTATTTGGTCAAAAACGTTATTTGAATGCCCCTCATCTTCTTCTTTGTGACCTTCTACGAATTTTGCATGATCCTCCTCATTATGAGTAGTTGGGGTCTTTTCTCTATTTTCTGTACTGGGATCTGGTCCTCTCTGATTTTGCTAATCTGACAAAATTTTAAGAATCTTCCCCTGCTCCTCTCTTAATTGTTCATTGTTCTTTCTGAGATTCATCATCTCTGCTCGAAGATATTGTATTGTCTCAAGTAAGGCAGTTTAAGCCTGTCTTGATTCTGCTCCTAATTGCACCCATAGTTCTATGTTGGCCTCTAAATAAGGCACCTCCAGTTGGCTCGATGATTTGGGGCTCCTATGCATTTTATCCTTGATGCTAATTCACCTTCTATGTTGATAATCAACCAAAACTCAGTTAATTTTATTTCATATCTATATATGAACATCACAACTTAATTTCCTGTTAGAATAACCTAGAGGTCTCAGTATGTGAGCCTAGGCTCTCATACCATTTGTAACATCCTACCTACATATATATATATATATTTATATATATAATCTAATTCGTTTATCTATTATGCATTATCATTATGATACTAATATCATGTCTTTCCCTTGGTCTGTCACATCGTGGACTCATATGATTGCTGTGTTAATAGAATTGATTTACATTTCTGATTTGGGTTAGAACTTGAATTGTGGGGTTGATATGGGTTCACCACGTTGGTAGCCTATGTGGCACATTCCACAACTTCCTGTATTATTCATGCGCTCCTGCATCGGTCTCGGGTAGGCTGCCCTTTGAGGTGTCCTCCTGCCTGGATTATACATGGTTTTCCTTGCCACCTATGATGGTGTTAATGCTCAAACCTACCTTACCATGGAAGAATACCAGGACTGCTTTAGCTACCTCTTTGTCGCTCGATTGATGACGATCAACATCCTTGATTGCTCAAGCCTAGTTGGAGAGTTTATTGACTGTATTGGTGGAAGGAATAGTTCATTTAGTTTTTCTCTGACTCGGCTCTCTGTTGTGTTATGGAAATCCCATGAAAATCTGTGGCCATTCTGCCTCTGAGGCTCCAGGTTCCATCCTCGTTCCCATTCTTCTCATGTTAATGTATTTTCTCACGCTGAGGGTGGGTTATGACAGTTTTGGAGGTTGTTTGATGGGTTATTGGTATTTTGGAATAGCAATGGAGAACCTTAACTGGTCTTTTGCGGTCTTGAGTAAAGAAACATTGCTCCGACATTCCAAGGTAACCATTGTTCTGTTGTTGATAATGTTGTTTGAGTCTTCTGCATTTATTTTCTATTCCTTCCTCGTTGAGGTGGTCTGGTTCCATACAAGTCTGGTCGGAGCTTAAAAGGTTACCCAACTCATGCACAGGTAAGCCATACCATATTCCACGGTTGGTCATTATTGTCGAGTTATTACAAAGGTGGTCTCTCTCTCATAGTTGCTTGTTGTGAAGGTATGGCTTTTGGGTCTAGTTTGAAACCCTTGTTTGCTTTGTGCATGGCCGAAGGTGACTCCTTTTCTAATCTCCACTCCTTCCTACGCTTTCGAGGTGTGTTGGAAACCTCATTTATGTGTCTTGGTTCAAAAAACCACTTTCTATGACAGAGGGTTTAAGATATGTAATATTTGATGTTGCGGCTATGGCTAGGAGGTGCTGTTGATTTTGAATTGAAGTAATAATTTAGATCTTGGGTTTATTTTTTTTCTTATATGAGCCATGCCAGAGCTATTGTAGCGTAATTATCTTCCTCCATATTCTCTTCGAGCACATGACAGAACTTATTTATGAATTTTGTGTAATGTTTTGTTGAACTGGATTGATTTTGACGGAATACAGTTATATCAAACTTGTTAATGAACTTTGGGTCTTTATTTATGTGAATTCTAGTTGTGACATAATCAATTGTTGAACTTTGAAATTTGGTTGATTGCAAAAGGTTATTTGATTTGATGACTTTCACATTTGATTTTAGGTTATGTCATCCGTTTTAGATACATTATATATATATATATATATATATATATATATATATATATATATATATATATATATATATATATATATATATATATATATAGATATATATAGATATATGATCAGAATACACGTGCTTTGGTTTAAGGAACCAGGGTACACGGCTCTGGATGGGTTCTAGGGGGTGACCGTTCAACAGAGCAATTTATCATTTAGTAGAATATAAAAAAAATGAAGCTAGTATACAGAACTTACTTCTTAAAATCTCGCAGCTTTCTGGAAATAAAAGTCTGACTCTTTAGCTCTTCTCCTCAGGGAACATGCACGAGTCTCATACGACCTCTTTCCTCAGGTCTTTACTCTAGCGCCTTACAGTTCAACCTCTCTCGGATTTCAGAAACTATCCTCAGACGTGCAGAACTGTCCTCAGACAGACGGCCCAGTAGGCTTCGATATTAATAAAAAGCAAGAACAGAATACAAAGCTTATTACAACAGAAGCGTCTCAGAGTTCATTACAACACACATGCTCTCAATCGAACGATGCCCTGAACTCATGAGAACTCATTCTTAAATAGGCCTAAAATGAATCTAAACTTAGCTAAGACATGACATAAAGTAGAAATAATTGAGGGTCCTGTCGGTATCTTTTTCCACCGACGGTGTCTACTCAATCTTTCTTTTGTACAAAAGATTCTTGTCACAACATGTGACCAACACTGTCACATTGCTGACAAGAGATTCTTTTACCAGGGTCCCATCGGACTCCTAGTTTCCCATAAATCTTCTTCGGACGATCCGGCAGATGGTTCGTACTCATCGATGAGCTGTTGATGGTATCTATTCATAAGTCGGTCATACTGTTCTTCGATTCCTTCATTTGGATCTTGTGCATCTGTCATTTCTTCTTTTTCTTTTGGCGACCTTGTCATACGGCGAGATGCTGCAGATGACGATTCTCCCTTTATGATATTTGTTTTGATCTTGTGAAGTCCTGGCTGTTGTGGTGTATGCATCAATTCTTGTTTTTCCCATTTGTTTAAAAAAGGAAGAGCACTTATCTCAATATCCAGGAAAGAATCTTTAAAAGCATTGCGTGTTGCAGGTGATCTTTGTACTGCCAATTCTACACCATCTAATGATTCCCATTTGAATATCTGAAACATATTGGTTGAGCTCTCGATAGCGTGTTGAATCCATAACCTGCAATTTTCACTCAAACAGTCTCTATGCTGCCATCCTAACTCAAAAATCATTGACGTGCATATCCTTTTTGATATCATCAAACTAATAATGTGGATGACATTATTGTTCCAATTTGGAGATAAAACTGAGATGGTGATTAATGCCTTTTGATTAATTGCAAATTTTAAAGCTTTTGGCTGTCCTTGTAGACTATCCATTTTATTAAGAATTTCAATTTTCTCTACCAGTCTTAAATTTCCAAACTCGTGGAACCATTTAGCATGCTGTTTGATTAACTCCTGATTGTTACCAATTTCAGAATTACCAATCCTTTCATGATTGAATACTTGAGAAAAAGGATTTGGTTCTATGTTGTCTCTAATTCTTAAACTATGAAAATCCCACTGATAAGCATATGTTTTCAAATACTGCACAGATCTCTGTATGCACTGGGATACTCTGGTAACTTGGATTTTTCTGCATTCTCCTTCTTGGATTCTCCAATCTGCAAAATTCTCAAATATTTCATACTGAGGGAAAGTATCAGTATTTGCATAATTCTCATCAATCCTTTGAAGGAAAGAGGATTCAAGTTCTTCAAATATATCTGGAATTCTTAAAGAAAGCAGATATTTTATCATTTCCTCTTTTATGGGAATTTCTTCTAGATCCAAAATCTTGGCACCTGTGAAAAGACTTAGGGCAAAATCAACACTTCCTATGATCTAATAATAGTTCAAAATTCTAAGTGTCCAGATCATTTCTTGTGTGTAGACACTAGACCATAAATCAGATAAGCTTCTAAAGAAAAGCTTAACCTTCATATTTGGTAAAGAAAAGACTTTTACCAAGTTTTCATCAAGGCCTAAAGTTATGCCCAAATTCTTTGACTGCCATGCTTGGCATCTTCTGATCCACCAATTTCTCCTTAGTATGAAACCGACCACTTTTTTGATTTCATCTGTCACACAACTTGCATGATTTTCTAAAATTCTAAATCTGTCTACAAAAGTGGCAAAACTATCATCTACAGGGCTTTTGCCTGGAATCTCAAAAACTGAATATTTACAAGTTATGAACTTTTTACTCATATCTCTGGTTAGAACATCTGTCAAGAAATTTGAGTTGCCTGGTATCCACTCAACCTCAAATTCAAATTGCTGAAACCAGATTTGCCAGGCCAAAATTCTGCCTTTTGCAAGTTGTCTTGAAATCTTTGCTGACAGAAAATACTTAAAATTTTTGGAGTTTGTTCTGATTAAAAGCTTAATCGGGGTTAGATATACCTCAAACCACTGAATTCCATTGAAGATAGCTAATGTCTCCTTTTCAGATATGAAGTAGTTTTTCTGACTTGTTGTAAACTCCCCAGAAGCATATTCACACAAGTTTTCTTCAATTTCTCCTTTACTATTTCTTCTTTGCTCTAGAAATATAGCTGACCAAAAATCAAGTGAAGCATCAGTTTGTAAAATTAATAAACCGTCACCTGGTGGTTGAAGTTTTGGTAGATGCTGACATTCTTCTTTGAGCTTCTTTACTGCTGCAGTAGCTTCATCTGACCATCCTCCATTGATGTATCTTCTTATAGGAGCTGCCTTTTCTGAGAGATGTGGGATATATTTGTGCAAGTAATTCAGAACTCCAATAAATCTTTGAATTGCCTTTTTGTCCTTTAGTTCATCAGGAAACTGTGTTAATTTTGTTAGCACATGGGGTTGCATTTGAATAGAACCATTTGCAACATTTATCCCCAAAAAATCAATGCTATCCTGAAATAAGGACATCTTAGTTCTTGACAAAACAATTCCATGATTTCTAACTTCTTCAAGAAAATCTCTAGATGCTTCAAATGAGTATATACATCTGGGCTATGAATCAAAATATCATCTATATATGTAACTATAAAATCATATTTAGCAAAAATATAATCCATCCTTCTTTGAAAGAAGGCTGGAGCGTTCTTCAAGCCGAATGGAACGAATTTCCACTGATAGAATCCTACTGGACATATGAAAGCTATTTTATGTCTGTCTTCTGGTTGAATCTGGATCTCGTAGTATCCTGACTTCATATCAAATTTACTGAAAACCTTACTATGCTGAATCTTTTGCATAATCACTTCTAGTCTTGGCAATGGATAATTAAAATTCTGAGTAATAGCATTAAGAGGTTTATAATTTATAACCATCCGTGGTTTACCTCTTACTATCTCAAAAAGATTTCTAACTAAAAATGCAGAACATGCATAGTGAGATTCACTGGGTTCTATAAGCTGCATCTTTAGTAGTTCTTGAATTTGATTCCTCATTTCTTGTTCATCAGCTGGTGTACAGAAAATCACTTTTCCTTTCACTCCATTGTCATGTAAGGTGACTATTTCTTGCATCAGACTTTCAGTTTCCCAGAATTACTGCGGGCTGTCCGAGCAACTTTTTAGAAGTCTTTGATAGATGTCTTTCTGCTCTATAGACCAATTTTCTTCAATACATGCCGATTGTTTATTTATCCTCTCTGCTCTAGCCTCATAAATCTGTAGGACTTCTTGCCAGTCATCTGAGTCTTTAGACGACCTTCTAGTTCCTACTTTCTTTTGACTATTCTCGCGCCTAGCTTCAGAGTTTGCAATACTTAGCCTAGGCACAGATATAGCTTTTTTCTTCAAATTTATTATCAGCTTGTCTTGGCTGATAGTTACTGGAAGCACAGAGTTTATAAATGGCATGCCTAACATCAAACTTGCTGAAGGGTCATAGTGCTGAATTGCTGAAATTTTTACAATACTCCCCCCAACTTTTAAAGAAATATTGTCTACATAGTGTGTGAGCTGGACAGATCCTCCAATTGTTTCTGAAACTAGTATATTCTTTAATGGTTTCCAGAGAGGTTTGAACAAAGATGGTCTAGCTAGATTATTTGATCCTCCAGTGTCTACAAATGCATCTACTGAAATCCATTCATTTCTGACTTGTACTTCCACTGGGATATAAATCAAGCTATCTGTTTTGACATTATTTTTCAACAATGTGTTTTGTTCATTTCTCGTCATCTCTGGCAGTGGTATACTAGTTGATGGTGTAATTTTCTTTTCAAATGGACAGAAAGAATTTAATTGAGGCAAAGGTAATGCAATTTGTTTACCTTTGTCTGGTCTTTCTGATGTTTCTTCTTCGTCGGATTCTTCCTCTGATGTTTCGGCTTCTTCGAATGTTTCTGTCTCACTTGATGACTCAACAGTTGAAGAACTTTCGATTTCACTATAGTGTTGTTCACTAGAAAAATCATCATCAGAACAATTCAAACAAATATTCATTTTCTGTACAGGATCTTCATCTTCATTATCTGAAACTTCTGTAAGAATATATACATCAGAAATTTCTTCATCAGATTCTACTACAGACCAATCATCTTGGAACTCTTCAATATCTATACAAGCTTTGAGTTTACTAGATGATTTCTGGGGACACTTTCTGGCAAAATGTCCTTCCTTTTTACAAATGAAACAACAATTGTTGTTCCTTGGAGCAGTTCTCTTTTTCAAATATCTGAATTTTTTGAAAGGTCTCTTCGGGTTCGATACTCTTTTGGGTTTGTATCTACCATACCTTTTGTATTTCTTCTTCTTTGATTTAAAAGGCGTCCATGGTAGTACTGTTTTGCAGACATCTGAACTTGGGGTGATGTCATGCACCTTCTTCTGCCAACACAAATATTTGACCTTTTCTGAGACTCTAAATAGAAGGTCAACCCAATAAACTTGATCTAAACTTTTCATTTGAACTTCAAGATCTTTCATTATCAGATCTCCTAAGTTTCCTGGTAATTTTCATAAATAAGAAACCTTTTGGGCAAGGTCATTGAACCGATTAGCTTTAAAGACTCTAGCCATAAAATCTTTACTGAATTGATCTAAATATTTTAGATCTCTTAATTCCATACGGCTAAGGTCAGTCAATAGCCATTTCTTTTCATCTACTGGTTCTGGCACAAACTGAGTTTTCAACAACATTTCTAATGTGGCTAAACCAGCTTCCATGACCGCTATTCTCTCTGCTTCTGAACCTCCCATCCACCAATCAAACACAATTCTTGCCATCCTCGTTTCTGCTAGAATCATGATAGACACATTGTCTAAGTTTGTTGTGACCTGCATTTGATATAAGGCTCCTATCCAGATTCTAATAGACTCTCCAGGATTGGATGAGTTATCTAGATCTAGAATGTAACCACTAGAATTTGTAGCAAACAGATCTTCTTCGATTCTAGGATACTTAACAGCTTCTTTTAGGATGTGAGCTTTATTTTGATTTTTTATTGATGGCATAATAAAGGATGGAAACTTTATTGCAGCTTGTTCTAAAGTCATGACTTCCTTCTTAGATTCAAAAGGTTTTTCTGCCTTGAATGTTCTAGAAGATCCACTGGTTAATTTTCCAGTGTCTCTGGAAGTTCCTTCTCCAGCACTTGTTTCTGGTGCTTCTTCTTCTTGTTCTTCTTCTAAGTCCCAATAGTTCGGGGCTGACATATCTACATGAAATTTAGGGATTTTCTTGGCCTTTTTCTTCATTTTTCTTTTTCTTCTCTCTTCTCGTTCTCTCTTTTCTTCCTGTTGCTCTTCATACAACAATTTTAGATTTGCATTTATCAATTCTGCTTGTTGTCCTAAATTATCTAGAACATCTTCGGCATGAGAACACCAAGTAGTCAAATAATTTCCTACTTGATAGACCTGCTCCAAGTCATTGGGATCTTGAGAGTCATGTTCTAGCAAAGGTGCACAGTCTGCTCTTGTAGCAGGTTGTTTTGACAATGATGAAGAGACACAAAATTTTGTTTTTGGTGGCCATTTTCCCCCTCTGACAAATCTTTTGTTAGCATACTTTTATTCTTCCATAGGTGGAAAAGTATGTACATGAGCTCTAAACATTTTATTTACAGCTAAAAATGGTTTTTCTTCAGGTATATACAACTGATTTTCAGATCGGGGTGTACTTATGGAAGTAGAAGGTTGTTCTTCTAGTATTGTCAACTGTCTGTAAAAAGACTTCTTCCACTTTGGACTGGACTTTCTACTGGTAGTACATGTTTCTCTGGCAAGACTATTGGCTTAGGAATTCTTGGATAAGTAGAATGATTAGGAATAATTTTTACCCCTCCATCTTCAAGAGCCAATCTTTTAATTTTACTGCTTGCATTATCTGAAGCCAAAGACTTATATTGGATGTACCAGTGATCGGGTAGTGTTTCTCTATCATAATGCACACCTTCAATCTGTGCATTTCCTATCCCGACTGTCACACAATCTTTCAACACCGGCTGTTTTAGTTTAGGATGTACTGTATTTGTTAACTGAAAGGAAGTTTGAACAATTACAGACAAAAATTCACTTTCATCTGCCATAGACAATCCTTGTACTCCTATCAAGGCTTTCCAACATTCTTTAAGATGAATATCTGTCAGACTGATAGCATAATCAGGATAAATTGTTCCATACTGACAACCAGACATCAGATTTCCAAGTATTGTTCCTATTCTGGCATGATCATATTCATTGTGCCTTGAATCAAACAATTCTGCTATGCAGGGAGTATTTAATCCATGTCTAAACAGAGGAGCCAAACCAATCCTTATTGCTCCAAAATGTAAATAATGAAATCTTCCTTCCTTAGCATATTTTCTAAACTTTTTTATTTCATCTTCTGAGAATATATTTAACCCTATTATCTGTACATGTGGACCTTTAATTCTGATCTTAACTTCAACTTCTTTGAAGTAATATTTCTTTGAAAGCTTAAACATCATTGGAACTGGATAGACTTCTTTAGTATCTAAGGCAGGAGGGTTCCAGCTTTCGGGATCTTCAACTTGTTCATGTTCATTTATATCTGTCTCAACAGATCTATTTTCTACTTCTGATATCGATCTTTTATCTATGGTAGAAAAGGATCTCAAAAATCTAGCCATAATGGACTGATACAATCTATTCCAGAAGTCGACTGAAGGAGCTTTTATCTACTCAGCACAATGTAAAACAAAGATACTTTTCGAAGGCTTCCTGGCTTTCTTCAGATTCTGTCTATAGAATGTATTTCGTCATCTAAATATTTTCAAAGGAACGGGATTGGCTCTGATACCAAAATAGGGGGTGACCGTTCAACAGAGCAATTTATCATTCAGCAGAATATAAACAAGATGAAGCTGGTATACAGAACTTACTTCTTAAAATATCAAAATCTCTAGATGCTTCAAATGAGTATATACATCTGGACTATGAATCAAAATATCATCTATATATGTAACTATAAAATCATATTTAGCAAAAATATAATCCATCCTTCTTTGAAAGAAGGCTGGAGCGTTCTTCAAGCTGAATGGAACAACTTTCCACTGATAGAATCCTGCTGGAAATATGAAAGCTGTTTTATGTCTGTCTTCTGGTTGAATCTGGATCTGGTAGTATCCTGACTCCATATCAAATTTATTGATGGCATAATAAAGGATGGAAACTTTATTACATCTTGTTCTAAAGTCATGACTTCCTTCTTAGATTCAAAAGGTTTTTCTGCCTTGAATGTTCTAGAGGATCCACTGGTTAATTTTCCAGTGTCTCTGGAAGTTCCTTCTCCAACACTTGTTTCTGGTGCTTCTTCTTCTTGTTCTTCTTCTAATTCCCAATAGTTCGGGGCTGACATATCTACATGAAATTTATGGATTTTCTTGGCCTTTTTCTTCATTTTTCTTTTTCTTATCTCTTCTCGTTCTCTCTTTTCTTCCTGTTGCTCTTCATACAACAATTTTAGATTTGTATTTATCAATTCTGCTTGTTGTCCTAATTTATCTAGAACATCTTCGGCATGAGAACACCAAGTAGTCAAATAATTTCCTACTTGATAGACCTGCTCCAAGTCATTGGGATCTTGAGAGTCATGTTCTAGCAAAGGTGCACAGTCTGCTCTTGTAGCAGGCTATTTTGACAATGATGAAGAGACACAAAATTTTGTTTTTGGTGGCCATTGTCCCCCCTCTGACAAATCTTTTTTTAGCATACTTGTATTCTTCCATAGGTGGAAAAGTATGTACATGAGTTCTAGACATTTTATTTACAGCTAAAAATGGTTTTTCTTCAGGTATATACAACTGATTTTCAGATCGGGGTGTACTTGTGGAAGTAGAAGGCTGTTCTTCTGGTATTGTCAACTGTCTGTGAAAAGACTTTCTTCCACTTTGGACTGGACTTTCTACTGGTAGTACATGTTTCTCTGGCAAGACTATTGGCTTAGGAATTCTTGGATAAATAGAATGATTAGGAATAATTTTTACCCCTCCATCTTCAAGAGCCAATCTTTTAATTTTACTGCTTGCATTATCTGAAGCCAAAGACTTATATTGGATGTACCAGTGATTGGGTAGTGTTTCTCTATCATAATGCACACCTTCAATCTGTGCATTTCCTATCCCGACTGTCACACAATCTTTCAACGCCGACTGTTTTAGTTTAGGATGTGCTGTATTTGTTAACTGAAAGGAAGTTTGAACAATTACAGACAAAAAATCACTTTCATCTGCCATAGACAATCCTTGTACTCCTATCAAGGCTTTCCAACATTCTTTAAGATGAATATCTATCAGACTGATAGCATAATCAGGATAAATTGTTCCATACTGACAACCAGACATCAGATTTCCAAGTATTGTTCCTATTCTGGCATGATCATATTCATTGTGCATTGAATCAAACAATTCTTCTATGCAGGGAGTATTTAATCCATGTCTAAATAGAGGAGCCAAACCAATCCTTATTGCTCCAAAATGTAAATAATGAAATCTTCCTTCCAGCATATTTTCTAAACTTTTTTATTTCATCTTCTGAGAATATATTTAACCCTATTATCTATACATGTGGACCTTTAATTCTGATCTTAACTTCAACTTCTTTGAAGTAATATTTCTTTGAAAGCTTAAACATCATTGGAACCGGATAGACTTCTTTAGTATCTAAGGCAGGAGGGTTCCAGCTTTCTGGATCTTCAACTTGTTCATGTTCATTTATATCTGTCTCAACAGATCTATTTTCTACTTCTGATATCGATCTTTTATCTATGGTAGAGAAGAATCTCAAAAATCTAGCCATAATGGACTGATACAATCTATTCCAGAAGTCGACTGAAGGAGCTTTTATCTACTTAGCACAATGTAAAACAAAGATACTTTTCGAAGGCTTCCTGGCTTTCTTCAGATTCTGTCTATAGAATGTATTTCATCACCTAAATATTTTCCAAGGAACGGGATTGGCTCTGATACCAAAATAGGGGGTGACCGTTCAACAGAGCAATTTATCATTCAACAGAATATAAACAAGATGAAGCTGGTATACAGAACTTACTTCTTAAAATCTCGCAGCTTTCTGGAAATAAAAGTCTGACTCTTTAGCTCTTCTCCTCAGGGAACATGCACGAGTCTCATACGACCTCTTTCCTCAGGTATTTACTCCAGCGCCTTACAGTTGAACCCCTCTCGGATTTCAGAAACTATCCTCAGACGTGCAGAACTGTCCTCAGACAGACGGCCCAGTAGGCTTCGATATTAATAAGAAACAAGAACAGAATACAAAGCTTATTACAACAGAAGCGTCTCAGAGTTCATTACAACACACATGCTCTCAATCGAACAATGCCCTGAACTCATGAGAACTCATTCTTAAATAGGCCTAAAACGAATCTAAACTTAGCTAAGACATGACATAAAGTAGAAATAATTGAGGGTCTTGTCGGTATCTTTTTCCATCGACGGTGTCTACTCAATCTTTCTTTTGTACAAAAGATTCTTGTCACAACATGTGACCAATACTGTCACATTGCTGACAGGAGATTCTTTTACCAGGGTCCCATCGGACTCCTAGTTTCCCATAAATCTTCTTCGGATGATCCGACAGATGGTTCGTACTCATCGATGAGCTATTGATGGTATCTATTCATAAGTCGGTCATACTGTTCTTCGATTCCTTCATTTAGATCTTGTGCATCTGTCATTTCTTCTTTTTCTTTTGGCGACCTTGTCATACGGCGAGATGCTACAGATGATGATTCTCCCTTTATGATATTTGTTTTGATCTTGTGAAGTCCTGGTTGTTGTGGTGTATGCATCAATTCTTGTTTTTCCCAGTTGTTTGAAAAAGGAAGAGCACTTATCTCAATATCTAGGAAAGAATCTTTAAAAGCATTGGGGGTTTCAGGTGATCTTTGTACTGCCAATTCTACACCATCTAATGATTCTGTTATGAAACCAGCTCAAGAAAAGATAGAAAAGATAGAACAACGCCTTAGAATTCAGCCTCTTCGAGGGGGCAACCTCCTTTACATTACATAAATGAACAATTCTTGGATGATTCAAATGACAAAACCTCCTTTCTATATATAGGAGTCTAAGGAGTCACAATATAATCCAGCCGACCTAACAATAATAATATAAAGCCACAAAAATAACAATAGAGGGATTCTATGGGGCACAGAAATAACAATATGGGGGTAATAGGGGCACAACAATATAAATAAGGGGTATAACTACAATAGTAATGGGGTAATCACTAGTATTATAGGGACCCAACATGCCCCTCTCCTTCAAAAAAGTGTTGTCCTCAACGCTTGAGTAGTTCTGGATACTTCTGCATAAAATTCTCATCCTCCCATGTGGAATCTTCAGCGGATAAGTTCTTCCACTTGATAAGATACTCTGAAATTGATCGATTTCGTAGCTGTCGAGTTCTTGTTTCTGTGACTGCTTCTGGTTCCAATATAATTTTTCCTTCCTCGTCAAGTTCTGGCAATATTGTTTGAATTGGGAGCTTGTCACCTATAACCTTCTTTAAACATGAAACATGGAAAACTGGGTGCAATCGAGAAGCTGCAGGAAGCTCCAATTTGTATGCCATAGTACCAATCTTTTGCAACACCTTGTACGGACCATAATACTTTGGTGATAATTTATTATCCTTCTTAGCTTGCTTTAGGGACATTTGCTTATATGGTTGTAGCCGTAGGAATACCCAATCACCTACATCAAAACTTCTTTCACTGCGATGTTGATCTGCCTGTTGTTTCATTCTATTTTGTGCCAACACGAGGTTATCCTTTAAGAGTTGGAGGACTTGTTGTTGATGTTCGATGTGATGTTCCACTGCCTGAACCTTAGAATTTTCTCTTAAATATGATGTGATGGATGGTGGTTGATACCCATAAAGTGCCATAAATGGGGTCATTTTTGTTGCTGTATGGAAGGAAGTGTTATACCACCATTCAGCCAGAGGCAACCATTTGACCCATTGTGTCTGTTTATCAGATACAAAGCAACGAAGATATCCTTCCAAACATTTGTTTACTATCTCAGTTTGCCCATCAGATTGAGGATGATAAGATGAGCTATGAGCTAACTGAGTACCAAGACAAGAAAATAATTCTGTCCAAAAATTTCCAGTGAAAATGGGATCTCTGTCACTTACAATAATCTTTGGGTTTCCATGTAGCTTTTGAACTGTTTCCATAAATGCAGTAGAAACTGTACTGGCTTTAAATGGATGTGATAATGCACAAAAGTGTGCATACTTGGTAAGTCTGTCAACTACCACCATGATGACACTCTTTCCCTCAGACTTGGGTAAACCTGTGATAAAATCCATTGAAACCTCCTCCCAACGTTGGCTTGGAATGGATAAAGGTTGTAATAGACCTGGTGTCTTAATTGTTTCAACTTTATTTTGTTGGCAAACCAAACATTCCGCCACAAACTTTTGAATATCTGATTTAAGGCCATCCCAAAAAAATTCCTTCTTAACCCTGTGGTAAGTTTTTAAAAATCCTGAGTGCCCTCCTAAGGGAGAAGTGTGCAATTCCATAAGAATCTTTTGTTTTAGCTGGGAATTCTTACAGAGGTATAAGCGATCTTTGTACCATAACGAATCATTTTTCCAGCTAAATGTATCAGAGTACTGGAATCTTGTTGTAGCTTTCGAATAAGTGCCCACACTTCTTCGTCATTCTTCCATTCCTCCCTTGCTTCGTTTATCCAATCTGGTTGGATAATAGAAATGGCACACAACAATGCTTCCACATCCTCATCCTTTCTTGAGAGTGCATCTGCCACCACATTTTGCTTCCCTTTTTTGTAGATGATTTCAAAGTCATAACCCAACATCTTTGTGACCCACTTTTGTTGCTCTTCAGAGGATAATCTTTGTTCTAAAAAGTATTTAAGGCTATCATGATCCGTTTTTACCTTGAAGTGTCTTCCCATTAGGTAGGGTCGCCATTTCTTAAGTGCATGGAGTATTGCCAACATTTCCTTCTCATAAATAGCTTTGCTTAAAAACTTTCCCTTGATTGGACGACTTTCAAAAGCAATGGGTCTTTCATCTTGCATTAGAACAACACCAATTCCATTTCCTGAAGCATCACATTCCACAATAAAGGTTTTTGTGAAGTCCGGTGTAGCTAAGACCGGTGCTTGGCACATTGCCTCTTTAAGATGTTCAAAGGCCTTTGTTGCTTCCGGAGTCCATGAAAATGAATCTTTCTTCAATAATGTTGTTAGAGGTGCTGCTATTCTCCCATAATTCTTAACAAACTTGCGATAATACCCTGTCAACCCAAGAAATCCTCGCAGATGCTTTATGGATGTGGGGATTTTCCATTCCTTAATGGCTTTAATTTTGCTAGGGTCTACCTTAACTCCTTCATGAGATACAATATGACCCAAATATTCCACCTCCTGGACTCCAAAGAAACATTTGGATCTTTTTGCATATAATTGTTTCTCCTCCAATAGTTGTAGCACCCTGTCAACATGTTCAACATGATCCTTCCAAGACTTGCTGTAGATTAGTATATCATCAAAAAATACTAACACAAATTTTCTAAGGAATGGTTTGAAAATTGAATTCATCAAACCTTGAAATGTTGAAGGTGCATTGGTAAGGCCAAAAGGCATGACCAAAAATTCATAATGACCCTCATGAGTTCTAAATGCCGTTTTCGGAATGTCTTCAATCTTCATTCTGATTTGATGATATCCCGAACGAAGATCCAACTTGGTGAAGTAAATTGATCCATGCAATTCATCCAGTAATTCATCAATGACAGGAATGGGGAACTTATCTTTAATAGTGAGCTTGTTGAGCTCCCTATAATCCGGACACATGCGCCATGATCCATCCTTCTTGTGCACCAATACTACTGGAGCAGAGAAAGAACTTTGACTTGGTTGAATTATACCAGCCTCTAGCATTTCTGCAACCATACGTTCAATTTCACTTTTTTGGACATAGGGATATCTGTACGGCCTGATGTTTGGAGGAACACTTCCTGGAATCAGATGAATAGCATGATCATGATCACGCATAGGTGGGAGACCTTTGGGAGTCTCAAATACCTTGGAATGATTGTCCAGGACTTTTTGGAGATCTGGAGAAATAGATGATTCCAATGTGGAAACATCTAGCGAACATAATTGTGCAATTACACCTCTTTGCTCCTTTTTTAGAAGCTTTGTCATGCCATTAGAGCTGATTATCTTTCCTGGTTTCCCTGCAATACCCCTTAATTCAACTTCCTTTCCTTCCGTAGAAAATTTGATGAAAAGTTCTTGAAAATTAAAAGCTATTGTACCCAAGGATTGTAGCCATTGGACTCCTAGTACAACATCAGCACCTCCCATTGGAATGGAAAGCATTGGGCTAGTCAATACATATTCTCCCATGGATAGCTTGATATTATGGCACTTTCCAGAGCAATTTATTGTTCCTCCATTTGCAATCATCACTTGACACTCTGGTGCTGGATATAGGAAGCAATTCAATTCTTTTGCTACCCTACAATGAATAAAATTGTGGGTGCTTCCTGAATCAATCAACACTATTACCTTTTTCTTCTTGATTTGTCCTTCTATCTTGATGGTTTGAGGAGTGGTAATTCCCGCCAATGCATTACAAGATATGGTCGGATTTATTTGTTCTTCATCTAGGCTTTGTTCCTGGAGTATATCTTCTTCTTTTGACCTTTCTTGCTCCTTTTCTTCTTCCTCTTCACAATCTATGTAGAATAATTTCTTCTCAGCACACTTATGACCTTTAGTGTATTTGCTATCACAACTGTAACAAAGCCCTTTTGCTCTTTTTTCTTCCAATTGTTGTGGTGTCAACCTTATAGGTTGTGGAAGACTAGGGGCAACAACACTTCCGTCTTTATAGTTGTGAGTGGTATGCTTCCTGGTTGCCATAATTTTGCTTTCCATTTTTCTTGCTAACCTGAATGCCTTCTCTAATGAATCAGGTTCCCAAAGGCGAACATCATGTTGGATATTATCCTTTAAAGACCCTATGAACACATCAATCCTATGCTCCTCTGGAATATCTTTTACCCTTATGTTCAATTTTTGGAACTCCTCAATGTGCTCCATTATTGAACCCTTTTGTTTGAGACTTATCAATTGGCTAAAAAAAGTGTTGCTTTTTGTATCTCATAATGTGCTATCAATTCTTCCGTAAAAATTGCCCAAGTGATAAATTGTTTACGAGAGCAAAGCCATTGATACCATACAAACTGATTTGGTTCCAAATATACAGTTGCCATACGTACCTTTTGTGCGTTTTGCACATTATTGAGATCGAAGAATTGCTCCATCTGTAATATCCATGTGGCGGGATCCTTGCCATCAAACTTCCTCATATCGATTTTTGGAATATGGTGATTCTTCGATCCAACATTAGCGTCTATGGAATCATGATTAACATTTCTTTTGTTCTCATCATGAGTTTCCTTTACTACCTTTTCACCATTAGTGACCCTTTCTTGTAGCAAATTCTTCAATTCTTCCATGTCTGTCTTCAAATCTATCTTCAAATCTGCCATGTCTGTCTTCAAATCTGTCTTCGAATCATCCATCTTAGCTTCCATGCCCTTTATCTTAGATTCCACGCCATTTATCTTAGATTCTGTTAGCTTTTGTGAGCGTGACATTTGTTGCACTTGTTCTTGTAATTTTGATATATCATGTAGCATTTCTTCCTCTTCTTCATGAGTCATGCTAGAGCTTTCAGGTTCCTTACTAGGTGTTTGCATTTTCTTTCCTCGGGGCATCAGTTACCGATAATAATGCTTTACTATGCCCTTTGAATTCCGTTAAACCAAGCTTACACAAAAATTTAAAAAAAACTACACACCTTTTTTCACTTTATAGAAGCCTGATATTGAATCTGATGTATCTCTGTAATTTCGGATCATCCAGTTCTGAAATTGCTACCTGTAGTAGCCTTCTCCGTCCTCTTTCCAATGCCACAAGTCTGAGCCAAATTGGATTCTCCAAGGAAGAGTTATGTGAAATCTCCCACAGTGACTTGCTTTTAGACTGGTTCAGTAGAGCGAACTTGTACGACGTGCCACGAGTCACTGTTTCAACCTTTGAATCTGAAACACACACAAAAGAAACTACAGTCCGTCCTCTTTCTGTACCTTCTTACGAAATTTCAATCCGATCCCCAGAGAGAAAGTTATGACGATTTTCCCCAGGTCACCTGTTTTGAATGTAATTCAGGAGTCTGCAAAAAGACCAACTTCCTCAGATCATATCTCCGCAAATATCACGCGAAAAGCTCTGAAATTTGGACCCAAGGTTCAGCGCGATTTCTTCTCAAATGGGTTTTTTTTGCGACTTCTGAAACGTCACAGAAAAAAGTTATAGCGAAAATGCCACGATGACCTGTTTGGAGCAGCGAAACCCTAGAATCCAAAGCTCTGATACCAAATGTTATGAAACCAGCTCAAGAAAAGATAGAAAAGATAGATCAACGCCTTAGAATTCAGCCTCTTCGAGGGGCAACCTCCTTTACATTACATAAATGAACAATTCTTGGATGATTCAAATGACAAAACCTCCTTTCTATATATAGGAGTCTAAGGAGTCACAATATAATCCAGCCGACCTAACAATAATAATATAAAGCCACAAAAATAACAATAGAGGGATTCTATGGGCACAGAAATAACAATATGGGGGTAATAGGGGCACAACAATATAAATAAGGGGTATAACTACAATAGTAATGGGGTAATCACTAGTATTATAGGGACCCAACAGATTCCCATTTGAATATCTGAAACATATTGGTTGAGCTCTCGATAGCGTGTTGAATCCATAACCTGCAGTTTTCACTCAAACAGTCTCTATGCTGCCATCCTAACTCAAAAATCATTGACGTGCATATCTTTTTTGATATCATCAAACTAATAATGTGGATGAAATTATTGTTCCAATTTGGAGATAAAACTGAGATGGTGATTAATGCCTTTTGATTAATTGCAAATTTTAAAGCTTTTGGCTGTCCTTGTAGACTATCCATTTTATTAAGAATTTGAATTTTCTCTACCAGTCTTAAATTTCCAAACTCGTGGAACCATTCATCATGGTGTTTGATTAACTCCTGATTGTTACCAGTTTCAGAATTACCAATCCTTTCATGACTGCATACTTGAGAAAAAGGATTTGGTTTTATGCTGTCTCTAATTCTTAAACTATGAAAATCCCACTGATAAGCATATGTTTTCAAATACTGCACAGATCTCTGTATGCACTGGGATACTCTGGTAACTTGGATTTTTCTGCATTGTCCTTCTTGGATTCTCCAATCTGCAAAACTCTCGAATATTTCATACTGAGGGAAAGTATCAGTATTTGCATAATTCTCATCAATCTTTTGAAGGAAAGAGGATTCAAGTTCTTCAAATATATCTGGAATTCTTAAAGAAAGTAGATATTTTATCATTTCCTCTTTTATGGGAATTTCTTCTAGACCCAAAATCTTGGCACCTGCGAAAAGACTTAGGGCAAAATCAACACTTCCTATGATCTGATAATAGTTCAAAATGCTAAGTGTCTAGGTCATTTCTTGTGTGTAGACACTAGACCATAAATCAGATAAGCTTCTAAAGAAAAGCTTAACCTTCATATTTGGTAAAGAAAAGACTTTTACCAAGTTTTCATCAAGGCCTAAAGATATGCCCAAATTCTTTGACTGCCATGCTTGGCATCTTCTCATCCACCAATTTCTCCTTAGTCTGAAACCGACCACTTTTTTGATTTCATCTGTCACACAACTTGCATGATTTTCTAAAATTCTAAATCTGTCTACAAAAGTGGCAAAACTATCATCTGCAGGGCTTTTGCCTGGAATCTCAAAAACTGAATATTTACAAGTTATGAACTTTTTACTCATATCTCTGGTTAGAATGTCTGTCAAGAAATTTCAGTTGCCTGGTATCCACTCAACCTCAAATCAAATTGCTGAAACCAGATTTGCCAGGCCAAAATTCTGCCTTTTGCAAGTTGTCTTGAAATCTTTGCTGTCAGAAAACACTTAAAATTTTTGGAGTCTGTTCTGATTAAAAACTTAACCGGGGTTAGATATACCTCAAACCGCTGAATTCCATTGATGATAGCTAATGTCTCCTTTTCAGCTATGAAGTAGTTTTTCTGACTTGCTGTAAACTCCTCAGAAGCATATCCACACAAGCTTTCTTCAATTTCTCCTTTACTATTTCTTCTTTGCTCTAGAAGTATAGCTGACCAAAAATCAAGTGAAGCATCAGTTTGTAAAATTAATAAACCATCACCTGGTGGTTGAAGTTTTGGTAGATGCTGACATTCTTCTTTGAGCTTCTTTACTGCTGCAGTAGCTTCATCTGACCATCCTCCATTGATGTATCTTCTTATAGGAGCTGTCTTTTCTGAGAGATGTGGGATATATTTGTGCAAGTAATTCAGAACTCCAATAAATCTTTGAATTGCCTTTTTGTCCTTCAGTTCATCAGGAAACTGTGTTAATTTTGTTAGCACATGGGGTTGCATTTGAATAGAACCATTTGCAACATTTATCCCCAAAAAATCAATGCTATCCTGAAATAAGGACATCTTAGTTCTTGACAAAACAATTCCATGATTTCTAACTTCTTCAAGAAAAATCTCTAGATGCTTCAAATGAGTATGTACATCTGGACTATGAATCAAAATATCATCTATATATGTAACTATAAAATCATATTCAACAAAAATATAATCCATCCTTCTTTGAAAGAAGGCTGGAGCGTTCTTCAAGCCGAATGGAACGACTTTCCACTGATAGAATGCTGCTGGACATATGAAAGCTGTTTTATGTCTATCTTCTGGTTGAATCTGGATCTGGTAGTATCTTGAATTCATATCAAATTTACTGAACACCTTACTATGCTGAATCTTTTGCATAATCACTTCTGGTATTGGAAATGGATAGTTAAAATTCTGAGTAATAGCATTAAGAGGTTTATAATTTATAACCATCCGTGGTTTACCTCTTACTATCTCAGAATGATTTCTAACTAAAAATGCAGAACATGCATAGTGAGATTCACTGGGTTCTATAAGCTGCATCTTTAGTAGTTCTTGAATTTGATTCCTCATTTCTTGTTCATCAGCTGGTGTACAGGGAATCACTTTTCCTTTCACTCCATTGTCATGTAAGGTGACTATTTCTTGCATCGGACTTTCAGTTTCCCAGAACTGCTGCGGGTTGTCCGAGCAACTTTTTAGAAGTCTTTGATAGATGTCTTTCTGCTCTATAGACCAATTTTCTTCAATACATGCCGATTGTTTATTTACCTTCTCTGCTCTAGCCTCATAAATCTGTAGGACTTCTTGCCAGTCATCTGAGTCTTTAGACGGCCTTCTAGTTCCTACTTTCTTTTGGCTATTCTCGCACCTAGCTTTAGAGTTTGCAATACTTAGCCTAGGCACAGATATAGCTTTTTTCTTCAAATTTATTATCAACTTGTCTTGGCTGATAGTTACTGGAAGCACAAAGTTTATAAATGGCATGCCTAACATCAAACTTGCTGAAGGGTCATAGTGCTGAATTGCTGAAATTTTTACAATACTCCCCCCAACTTTTAAAGAAATATTGTCTACATAGTGTGTGAGCTGGACAGATCCTCCAATTGTTTCTGAAACTAGTATATTCTTTAATGGTTTCCAGAGTGGTTTGAACAAAGATGGTCTAGCTAGATTATTTGATCCTCCAGTGTCTACAAATGCATCTATTGAAATCCATTCATTTCTGTCTTGTACTTCCACTGGGATATAAATCAAGCTATCTGTTTTGGCAATCTTTTTCAACAATGTGTTTTGTTCATTTCTCGTAATCTCTGTTAGTGGTATACTAGTTGATGGTGCAATTTTCTTTTCAAATGGACAGAAAGAATTTAATTGAGGCAAAGGTAATGCAATTTGTTTACCTTTGTCTGGTCTTTCTGATGTTTCTGCTTCTTCAGATTCTTCCTCTGATGTTTCGGCTTCTTCGAATGTTTCTGTCTCACTTGATGACTCAACAGTTGAAGAACTTTCGATTTCACTATAGTGTTGTTCACTAGAAAAATCATTATCAGAACAATTCAAACAAATATTCATTTTTTGTACAAGATCTTCATCTTCATTATCTGAAACTTCTGTAAGAATATATACATCAGAAATTTCTTCATCAGATTCTACTACCGACCAATCATCTTGGAACTCTTCAATATCTATACAAACTTTGAGTTTACTAGATGATTTCTGGGGACACTTTCTGGCAAAGTCTCTTTCCTTTTTACAAATGAAACAACAATTGTTGTTCCTTGGAGCAGTTCTCTTTTTCAAATATCTGAATTTTTTGAAAGGTCTCTTCGGGTTCGATACTCTTTTGGGTTTGTATCTACCATACCTTTTGTATTTCTTCTTCTTTGATTTAAAAGGCGTCCATGGTAGTACTGTTTTGCAGACATCTGAACTTGGGGTGATGTCATGCGCCTTCTTCTGCCAACACAAATATTTGACCTTTTCTGACACTCTAAACAGAAGATCAACCCAATAAACTTGATCTAAACTTTTCATTTGAACCTCAAGATCTTTCATTATCAGATCTCCTAAGTTTCCTAGTAATTTTGATAAATAAGAAACTTTTTGGGCAAGGTCATTGAACAGATTAGCTTTAAAGACTCTAGCCATAAAATCTTTACTGAATTGATCTAAATATTTTAGATCTCTCAATTCCATACGGCTAAGGTCAGTCAATAGCCGTTTCTTTTCATCTACTAGTTCTAGCACAAACTGAGTTTTCAACAACATTTCTAATGTGGCTAAACCAGCTTCCATGACCGCTATTCTCTCTGCTTCTGAACCTCCCATCCACCAATCAAACACAATTCCTGCCATCCTCTTTTCTGCTAGAATCATGATAGACACATTGTCTAACTTTGTTGTGACCTGCATTTGATATAGGGCTCCTATCCAGATTCTAATAGACTCTCCAGGATTGGATGAGTTATCTAGATCTAGGATGTAACCACTAGAATTTGTAGCAAACAGATCTTCTTCGATTCTAGGATACTTAACAGCTTCTTTTAGGATGTGAGCTTTATTTTTATTTTTTATTGATGGCATAATAAGGGATGGAAACTTTATTGCAGCTTGTTCTAAAGTAAAAAATAGGGGGTGACCGTTCAACAGAGCAATTTATCATTCAACAGAATATAAACAAGATGAAGCTGGTATACAGAACTTACGTCTTAAAATCTCGCAGCTTTCTGGAAATAAAAGTCTAAATCTTTAGCTCTTCTCCTCAGGGAACATGCACGAGTCTCATACGACCTCTTTCCTCAGGTCTTTACTCCAGCGCCTTACAGTTCAACCTCTCTCGGATTTCAGAAACTATCCTCAGACGTGCAGAACTGTCCTCAGACAGATGGCCCAGTAGGCTTCGATATTAATAAGAAACAAGAACATAATACAAAGCTTATTACAACAGAAGCATCTTAGAGTTCATTACAACACACATGCTCTCAATCGAACGATGCCCTGAACTCATGAGAACTCATTCTTAAATAGGCCTAAAACAAATCTAAACTTAGATAAGACATGACATAAAGTTGAAATAATTGAGGGTCATGTCGGTATCTTTTTCCACCGATGGTGTCTACTCAATCTTTCTTTTCTACAAAATATTCTTGTCACAACATGTGACCAACACTGTCACATTGCTGACAAGAGATTCTTTTACGAGGGTCACATCGGACTCCTAGTTTCCCATAAATCTTCTTCGGACGATTCGGCAGATGGTTTGTACTCAACGATGAGCTATTGATGGTATCTATTCATAAGTCGGTCATACTATTCTTCGATTCCTTCATTTGGATCTTGTGCATTTGTCATTTCTTCTTTTTCTTTTGGCGACCTTGTCATACGGCGAGATGCTGCAGATGACGATTCTCCCTTTATGATATTTGTTTTGATCTTGTGAAGTCCTAGCTGTTGTGGTGTATGCATCAATTCTTGTTTTTCCCATTTGTTTAAAAAAGGAAGAGCACTTATATCAATATCCAGGAAAGAATCTTTGTTGCAGGTGATCTTTGTACTGCCAATTCTACACCATCTAATGATTCCCATTTGAATATCTGAAACATATTGGTTGAGCTCTCGATAGCGTGTTGAATCCATAACCTGCAGTTTTCACTCAAACAGTCTCTATGCTGCCATCCTAACTCAAAAATCATTGACGTGCATATCCTTTTTGATATCATCAAACTAATAATGTGGATGACATTATTGTTCCAATTTGGAGATAAAACTGAGATGGTGATTAATGCCTTTTGATTAATTGCAAATTTTAAAGCTTTTGGCTGTCCTTGTAGACTATCCATTTTATTAAGAATTTGAATTTTCTCTACCAGTCTTAAATTTCCAAACTTGTGGAACCATTCAGCATGGTGCTTGATTAACTCCTGATTGTTACCAGTTTCAGAATTACCAATCCTTTCATGACTGAATACTTGAGAAAAAGGATTTAGTTATATGCTGTCTCTAATTATTAAACTATGAAAATCCCACTGATAAGCATATGTTTTCAAATACTGCACAGATCTCTGTATGCACTGGGATACTCTGGTAACTTGGATTTTTTTGCATTCTCCTTCTTGGATTCTCCAATCTGCAAAATTCTCGAATATTTCATACTGAGGGAAAGTATCAGTATTTGCATAATTCTCATCAATCCTTTGAAGGAAAGAGGATTCAAGTTCTTCAAATATATCTGGAATTCTTAAAGAAAGCATATATTTTATCATTTCCTCTTTTATGGGAATTTCTTCTAGATCCAAAATCTTGGCGCCTGTGAAAAGACTTATGGCAAAATCAACACTTCCTATGATCTGATAATAGTTCAAAATTCTAAGTGTCCAGATCATTTCTTGTGTGTAGACACTAGACCATAAATCAGATAAGCTTCTAAAGAAAAGCTTAACCTTCATATTTGGTAAAGAAAAGACTTTTACCAAGTTTTCATCAAGGCCTAAAGATATGCCCAAATTCTTTGACTGCCATGCTTGGCATCTTCTCATCCACCAATTTCTCCTTAGTCTGAAACCGACCACTTTTTTGATTTCATCTGTCACACAACTTGCATGATTTTATAAAATTCTAAATCTGTATACAAAAGTGGCAAAACTATCATCTGCACGGCTTTTGCCCGGAATCTCAAAAACTGAATATTTACAAGTTATGAACTTTTTACTCATATCTCTGGTTAGAACGTCTGTCAAGAAATTTCAGTTGCCTGGTATCCACTCAACCTCAAATTCAAATTGCTGAAACCAGATTTGCCAGGCCAAAATTCTGCCTTTTGCAAGTTGTCTTGAAATCTTTGCTGTCAGAAAATACTTAAAATTTTTGGAGTCTGTTCTGATTAAAAACTTAACCGGGGTTAGATATACGTCAAACCGCTGAATTCCGTTGAAGATAGCTAATGTCTCCTTTTCAGATATGAAGTAGTTTTCTGACTTGCTGTAAACTCCCCATAAGCATATCCACACAAGTTTTCTTCAATTTCTCCTTTACTATTTCTTCTTTGCTCTAGAAGTATAGCTGACCAAAAATCAACTGAAGCATCAGTTTGTAAAATTAATAAACCGTCACCTGGTGGTTGAAGTTTTGGTAGATGCTGACATTTTTCTTTGAGCTTCTTTACTGCTGCAGTAGCTTCATCTGACCATCCTCCATTGATGTATCTTCTTATAGGAGCTGCCTTTTCTGAGAGATGTGGGATATATTTGTGCAAGTAATTCAGAACTCCAATAAATCTTTGAATTGCCTTTTTGTCCTTCAGTTCATCAAGAAACCGTGTTAATTTTGTTAGCACATGGGGTTGCATTTGAATAGAACCATTTGCAACATTTATCCCCAAAAAAACAATGCTATCCTGAAATAAGGACATCTTAGTTCTTGACAAAACAATTCCATGATTTCTAACTTCTTCAAGAAAAATATCTAGATGCTTCAAATGAGTATATACATCTGGACTATGAACCAAAATATCATCTATATATGTAACTATAAAATCATATTTAGCAAAAATATAATCCATCCTTCTTTGAAAGAATGCTGGAGCGTTCTTTGAAGCCGAATGGAACGACTTTCCACTGATAGAATCCTGCTGGACATATGAAAGCTGTTTTATGCCTGTCTTCTGGTTGAATCTGGATCTGGTAGTATCTTGACCTCATATCAAATTTGCTGAACACCTTACTATGCTGAATCTTTTGCATAATCACTTCAAGTCTTGGAAATGGATAATTAAAACTATGAGTAATAGCATTAAGAGGTTTATAATTTATAACCATCCGTGGTTTACCTCTTACTATCTCAGAATGATTTCTAACTAAAAATGCATAACATGCATAGTGAGATTAACTGGGTTCTATAAGCTGCATCTTTAGTAGTTCTTAAATTTGATTTCTCATTTCTTGTCCATCAACTGGTGTACAGGGAATCACTTTTCCTTTCACTCCATTGTCATGTAAGGTGACTATTTCTTGCATCGGACTTTCAGTTTCCCAGAACTGCTGCGGGTTGTCCGAGCAACTTTTTAGAAGTCTTTGATAGATGTCTTTCTGCTCTATAGACCAATTTTCTTCAATACATGCCAATTTTTTATTTATCTTCTCTGCTCTAGCCTCATAAATCTGTAGGACTTCTTGCCAGTCATCTGAGTCTTTAGACGGCCTTCTAGTTCCTACTTTCTTTTGGCTATTCTCGCGCCTAGCTTCAGAGTTTGCAATACTTAGCCTAGGCACAGATATAGCTTTTTTCTTCAAATTTATTATCAGCTTGTCTTGGCTGATAGTTACTGGGAGCACAGAGTTTATAAATGGCATGCCTAACATCAAACTTGCTGAAGGGTCATAGTGCTGAATTGCTGAAATTTTTACAATACTCCCCCCAACTTTTAAAGAAATATTGTCTACATAGTGTGTGAGCTGGACAGATCCTCCAATTGTTTCTGGAACTAGTATATTCTTTAATGGTTTCGAGAGAGGTTTGAACAAAGATGGTCTAGCTAGATTATTTGATCCTCCAGTGTTTACAAATGCATCTACTGAAATCCATTCATTTTTTACTTGTACTTCCACTGGGATATAAATCAAGCTATCTGTTTTGACAATCTTTTTCAACAATGTGTTTTGTTCATTTCTCGTAATCTCTGGCAGTGGTATACTAGTTGATGGTGCAATTTTCTTTTCAAATGGACAGAAAGAATTTAATTGAGGCAAAGGTAATGCAATTTGTTTACCTTTGTCTGGTCTTTCTGATGTTTCTGCTTCTTCGGATTCTTCCTCTGATGTTTCGGCTTCTTCGAATGTTTCTGTCTCACTTGATGACTCAACAGTTGAAGAACTTTCGATTTCACTATAGTGTTGTTCACTAGAAAAATCATCATCAGAACAATTCAAACAAATATTCATTTTTTGTACAAGATCTTCATCTTCATTATCTGAAACTTCTGTAAGAATATATACATCAGAAATTTCTTCATCAGATTCTACTACCGACCAATCATCTTGGAACTCTTCAATATCTATACAAGCTTTGAGTTTACTAGATGATTTTTGGGGACACTTTCTGGAAAAATGTCCTTCCTTTTTACAAATGAAACAATAATTATTGTTCCTTGGAGCAGTTCTCTTTTTCAAATACCTGAATTTTTTGAAAGGTCTCTTCGGGTTCGATACTCTTTTGGGTTTGTATCTACCATACCTTTTGTATTTCTTCTTCTTTGATTTAAAAGGCGTCCATGGTAGTACTGTTTTGCAGACATCTGAACTTGGGGTGATGTCATGCGCCTTCTTCTGCCAACACAAATATTTGACCTTTTCTGAGACTCTAAACAGAAGATCAACCCAATAAACTTGATCTAAACTTTTCATTTGAACCTCAAGATCTTTCATTATCAGATCTCCTAAGTTTCCTGGTAATTTTGATAAATAAGAAACTTTTTGGGCAAGGTCATTGAACAGATTAGCTTTAAAGACTCTAGCCATAAAATCTTTACTGAATTGATCTAAATATTTTAGATCTCTTAATTCCATACGGCTAAGGTCAGTCAATAGCTGTTTCTTTTCATCTACTGGTTCTGGCACAAACTGAGTTTTCAACAACATTTCTAATGTAGCTAAACCAGCTTCCATGACCGCTATTCTCTCTGCTTCTGAACCTCCCATCCACCAATCAAACACAATTCCTGCCATCCTCTTTTCTGCTAGAATCATGATAGACACATTGTCTAACTTTGTTGTGACCTGCATTTGATATAAGGCTCCTATCCAGATTCTAATAGACTCTCCAGGATTGGATGAGTTATCTAGATCTAGAATGTAACCACTAGAATTTGTAGCAAACAGATCTTCTTCGATTCTAGGATACTTAACAGCTTCTTTTAGGATGTGAGCTTTATTTTGATTTTTTATTGATGGCATAATAAAGGATGGAAACTTTATTGCAGCTTGTTCTAAAGTCATGACTTCCTTCTTAGATTCAAAAGGTTTTTCTGCCTTGAACGTTCTAGAGGATCCACTAGTTAATTTTCCAGTGTCTCTGGAAGTTCCTTCTCCAGCACTTGTTTCTGGTGCTTCTTCTTCTTGTTCTTCTTCTAAGTCCCAATAGTTCGGGGCTGACATATCTACATGAAATTTAGGGATTTTCTTGGCCTTTTTCTTCATTTTTCTTTTTCTTCTCTCTTCTCGTTCTCTCTTTTCTTCCTGTTGCTCTTCATACAACAATTTTAGATTTGCATTTATCAATTCTGCTTGTTGTCCTAAGTTATCTAGAACATCTTCGGCATGAGAACACCAAGTAGTCAAAGAATTTCCTACTTGATAGACCTGCTCCAAGTCATTGGGATCTTCAGAGTCATGTTCTATCAAAGGTGCATAGTCTGCTCTTGTAGCAGGCTATTTTGACAATGATGAAGAGACACAAAATTTTGTTTTTGGTGGCCATTTTCCCCCTCTGACAAATCTTTTGTTAGCATACTTGTATTCTTCCATAGGTGGAAAAGTATGTACATGAGTTCTAAACATTTTATTTATAGCTAAAAATGGTTTTTCTTCAGGTATATACAACTGATTTTCAGATCGGGGTGTACTTGTGGAAGTAGAAGGCTGTTCTTCTGGTATTGTCAACTGTCTGTAAAAAGACTTTCTTCCACTTTGGACTGGACTTTCTACTGGTAGTACATGTTTCTCTAGCAAGACTATTGGCTTAGGAATTCTTGGATAAATAGAATGATTAGGAATAATTTTTACCCCTCCATCTTCAAGAGCCAATCTTTTAATTTTACTGCTTGCATTATCTGAAGCCAAAGACTTATATTGGATGTACCAGTGATCGGGTAGTGTTTCTCTATCATAATGCACACCTTCAATCTGTGCATTTCCTATCCCGACTGTCACACAATCTTTCAACACCGACTGTTTTAGTTTAGGATGTACTGTATTTGTTAACTGAAAGGAAGTTTGAACAATTACAGACAAAAATTCACTTTCATCTGCCATAGATAATCCTTGTACTCCTATCAAGGCTTTCCAACATTATTTAAGATGAATATCTGTCAGACTGATAGCATAATCAGGATAAATTGTTCCATACTAACAACCAGACATCAGATTTCCAAGTATTGTTCCTATTCTGGCATGATCATATTCATTGTGCCTTGAATCAAACAATTCTGCTATGCAGGGAGTATTTAATCCATGTCTAAACAGAGGAGCCAAACCAATCCTTATTGCTCCAAAATGTAAATAATGAAATCTTCCTTCCTTAGCATATTTTCTAAACTTTTTTATTTCATCTTCTGAGAATATATTTAACCCTATTATCTATACATGTGGACCTTTAATTCTGATCTTAACTTCAACTTCTTTGAAGTAATATTTCTTTGAAAGCTTAAACATCATTGGAACCGGATAGACTTCTTTAGTATCTAAGGCAGGAGGGTTCCAGCTTTCGGGATCTTCAACTTGTTCATGTTCATTTATATCTGTCTCAACAGATCTATTTTCTACTTCTGATATCAATCTTTTATCTATGGTAGAAAATGATCTAAAAATTCTAGGCATAATGGACTGATATAATCTATTCCAGAAGTCGACTGAAGGAGCTTTTATCTACTCAGCACAATGTAAAACAAAGATACTTTTCGAAGGCTTCCTGGCTTTCTTCAGATTCTGTCTATAGAATGTATTTCGTCATCTAAATATTTTCCAAGGAACGGGATTGGCTCTGATACCAAAATAGGGGGTGACTGCTTTCTGAAGCCATCCGAGGTTACAAACCTAAGGTGTATAACGAAATGTAATGTAAATGCAAACTTAATCGAAAGCATATAGAAATGGTTTTGTGTTGACTTTTCTCTACATTTTGAAGGAAGATTTTTTGTGTATGATGGAGGTCTGATATTTAGACATATATATTGCTACATAAACATGTTTACAGTTCGTATCTTTTATTTATTTATATTCTTGCAGGAAACTGATAGGCATTTGCTCTACTATTTATACACCTATATGTTATCAGGTTAAATTGACAATTGTCTGTAACGCTATTTTGTTTATTAGCTCAACATTTATTGTTAATTGACAGTGTATAGTTCTCTGTATGTTTATCAGTATCCATTTGGAAGCATGCATCATCTATTTGTTTTACTGTTCCACTCAGAAATTAGTGAAGGATTATCATTAATACTAAATAATTTCCATACTTCCTACTTACAGTAGACCGTTTGCTATTTTATCTCTATTTACAGTAAACATTCAAATTACTCTATTGATAATGATTACCATGTTAGTATCACTTATCTGTCTTTCATTATGCACACATTAAATAATTGGAAGATCTCTCCACCCAACCTCGGAACTGGCAATTACGTCCAGATTCCCCCTCTGAGCCCTTCCACTTCTGCTAATTAGTAACAGATGGGTAACTCGGGCATCAGGATTCCGTCCAGCCTCAAGTCCCATACCTCATAGCTTGTTACCTCATCTTTCTTTCCCACTGGTTATTTTCACCAGCTCAAGGAAGAATAAAACACAGTCGTGTTTTTCCCTTCCAACCCCCAGGGTTCTGCCCTCTTTTCCTCTTAAGGAAAAAAGGTGAAGGAATAGTTGTAACTATTCTCAGAAGTTTGTTCAATTGTTTCTTTGATTCTTTTAACAATCTGGTCCAAAGTCTTTTAATTAATAATTAACAATATTTGTTCGGGCTATTTAAGCATAATAGTTTAAATAGTTAAATAACATAAATGAAATTAAACTTGGTAAAAACAACTCATGATGTCTCACTGTATGTTACATCACCTATTCAATTTCCTCAATAAAATTTTAAATATGTATTAATTAAAACAAGAACTATTTTTCAAAACAAATTATTTAATTTTAATTATTTTCAAATTTACAATTTAAATTTGATTAAAAATATTTTAATTCATTATCTGATTAAGAACCTAATAATAATTATTTGAAAAACTTTAAGAAAATATTATATAAAATTAGCATAAGAAGCAAAACTATTTTTCAAAACAGATATATTTAATTTTAGTTATTTCCAAATTTACAATTTAAATTTGTTTAAAAATCTTTTAATAAATATTCATAAGTTTGATTAAGAATCTTATAGTAAATATTAGAAAAACTTTAGGAAAATTAGTCTAAGAACCACACATTTTCCCCAACTTTTTATTTTCAAAGCTGTGGCGATATTTTATATATATATATATTTGTGTATGGGCTTTAGATGATTAAAGATAAATTTATATTAAAGATTTTCTTTTAAAGATAACTTATTTGTAATAAAACAAAATATTAAATATAATATTTCAACAATATTACTAATGTTTATTTAAATTGTGATTATCCATGTAGTTATTTAATAATAATAATAATTTCAATTATGTTAATTGAACTTATCCATAGTGGATACAAGTAAATAACATGCAATATAAATCTCAAATAAAATTTAATATATTTCTCTATAATTTACAAATTTATTAAAAAAAATATTATAATAAAAAATTACTAATATTAAACCATTTTTAAACAATTACCTATCACACTTTACCTCTTTAAATGATATTGTTGGTAAAATATGAAAATATAGAATTTTTTCCATTAAATGTGTTATGAATTAAATACACCAATAGACATTTGACCAATGTTCAATAATGACATCCAGATTGTAGTCCTACATCTCATAAACCAAAAGCCACATGTAGAAGGATGAAATAATATAATGAAACCCGTTAACGAAGATCATGAAACCAATGGAAATAGATGAGCCTTCTTCATGGAAACTACTATAATAGATGAATTCATATATGGAAAACTATCCAAATTTAAAGATAAGATAGAAATTTATTTTTAAAATTTTCAAAAGTATTAATTTTCTCGTGTCACTATGTAGAGGGATCAAACTTCTTACATTTTACCTTAGACTTCAGTGTATTAATTTTCTTCTTATGCCACTATGTAGAGGGATCAACCTTGTTACATTTTACCTTATACTTCACTAGATAATTAAGACAATTTTGAGGATATTAAAAATGTTTACAAAATATTAAGTTCTTTCTTAATTTTAATGAATATTTTACAGTGTTGGTTAACTTAGAATTGGTGTTTCTCGACTTAAAATTATAGCATAGATTTTAAGAGGATTAAAGCATAGATAGAAAGGCATGTAGCTTGCTTCTTTTATTTTATTTACTTTTTAACAAAATATGTTTTCAAAATTAATTCTTAGTTTAACTCTAGTTATAATTTCTATGGTTATAATTTTATATTTATGAGTTTTTTTCTATTTATTATTTTATAGGTTTGGTGGATATAGTTATAGGATTTGAAGCAATAAATAAATAAATAATTACAAGCTTAGACGCAAGTCTAAATCTAAGAGGCATGAGATATTGTTAAAAACGATGAAGAGTTGGACTAGTTGAACAAAATATGTAGTTTATTTATATAATGTAGTTTTATCTCATTGTTACACTTCTTCACACACAAAACCTGGATGAACATTTGTTCACACATAAAAGCTGGATGAAAACAGTTACACTTGTTCACGCAAAAAACCTGGATGAACATTTGTTCACACATAGAAGTTGGATGAAAACAGTGAACAATCAAAGATACTCTTAAGAAAATTAAAAATTGCTTACAAATTAAATTAATTTCAGTAGTCCAGGAGAACCCCCCCCCCACACACACACACATATATATATATAAAAACAAAATTTGCATGCAAATCAACAAATTTCATAAATCTTAATAAAAAAAATATTTGAATTAAACATTGCTTACGAATTAAATTAATTTCAATAGTCCAAGGGAACCCCACATATATATATATATATATATACAAAATTTGCATGTAAATCAATAAACTTCATAAAATTATTTATTAAATAAAACATGACTAGAAAGGGTCTGCAAGAGAATAATATAAATTAAAATGTAGAGATATTAGAACATAATACTAGCAAATAAAAATATAAGGTGAACATTTTCAAAAAAAAATTGAAGATATAGTTGCAAGAATAATTCTTTTGAAAAGTGTTTACACTAAAATGTTTTTAAATTTTCTTTAAAATTGTATGAAAATATATAATACATGTAAATATTAAAAATATATGTATTGTTCTTGAAAATTAAAATCTCAAAAAAAATAATACATTCATGCAACAATCGAGAATAATAAAAAATGGCGGACCCTCCACACAAGATTAAGACTTTCATTTCTAGCAAGAATTGATTGACTACCTCCATGTGCGGAGTCTTCTTACCCGTACTAAATCATTGAAGTTAAATACTAATGAAGTAACATAATGATAATATTGAATCTATTTTACAAAATATAGTAAAAATAATAATGGGAAAGCACAAAATTTATTAATGAACAAAATTAGACTATTACGATATTAAAATATTAAACATAATGTTTAATTCTATAATTATTATAAGCTTCTTTAAAAATAATTTCCAAATTTTCTGACAAAGATCACACTTTCCATTTACAATTATTTATTATTGGTTAATACTCATAACATTGTTTTACATTTCTTATAAAATCTGTTCCCTAAAAAATAATTTCCAAATTTTCTGACCAAGATCACACTTTCCATTTACAATTATTTATTATTTGTAGTACTCATAACATTGTTTTACATTTCTTATAAAATTTGTTTCCTATTCTTATTCGCGGCCTAATAAGACTACAGGAAATTAATTCCATTGCATTTTGATTGGGTCTTTTTGTGTTTTGTGGCTATCAAAGAGAAAAATCCATGCATTGTGGAAGAATGACAATGAATGTAACAAAATAAGAGAAACAATTATGCTAACCAACTTTTTTCCTATAGTATCAAATAATTTGATTTAAATAAGTAATATATATTTTTACTTAAGTTTTTTTAATTTGATTCTTTAATATGTATATTTTTAAATAATAAAATATTTTAACTCAACTAAACCATATTAACTTAACGTTAGGTTGGTATTTAGAATTATTTATTTATATTAAATAAACATTTTCATAATTCTTAAAATTTATCGTTATACATGTATTTATTGCTATAAATATAATCATCTATAACTTTATGTATTTGTTTACTTTAAATATGTATCATTCTTTGAGCTTATATAGCCATTATACTATTATTTAATTATTAGTTTTTACAAATTTTATTAAAATAATTTTATTTGTATATATTTAATAATTTTATTTGTATATATTTAATAATTTTTAGGATCTTCTATGCTTTTCTTTTCTAGCTTTGTTAAATTTATTTTATTTACATATAGCTTTTATAATTAACAACTATTATGATAATAATTTATTATTTTTTAGAATCTTGTGATAGCTTTTCCCTAATTTTATTTAAAAAGTTTAATTTATATATAGTGACTAATTTTTAGGATATAATAAAAATATGTTAACTTAACACAACCATATTAACATTATTTTATGTTCATATTTGGAATTAGTCAATACAAAGAGTTAACTAATAAAAATTAGTTTGAATTATTCATTTGTTTTAAATTGATTACAAGATGCCACTTTACAATTATATATATATATATATATATATATATATATCTTTCAGTAATTTAACTTTAATCAAAATTAATATCAAATACTTTGATCTAAACGAATAATATATCTTATCAAATACTTCCTCTTAGAGTGCCCCGCGTACAGCCACATTAGATGTCAGTTTCATAATCTTTGTCACAATACTGACCTTCCTAGTCTTTTACAATGTCAAAATTATAGTGAGCTTGGGATGCTTCTCTCCAAGTTTTTTGAGCATAGAAATAAAATCTTAAATCAAATTAAATAATTTGTTTCTTTAGGTCTGATAGACCAAAGCTTGGTCTCAGTGGACGTTAACCATCATCATCATCATCATATATTTTTGAATTAAGAGATATTCTTTATTTGATTCTTTAAAATGTAGATTTTTAAATAATAAAGATATATTAACTCAAGACAACTAACATTATGTTATTTTCATATTTACAATTGGTTCATACAAAGAGTTAATTAATAAAAATAGTTTGAATTACTGATTTATTTTATGTTGATTACAATATGACAACCATGATCCCCATGAAAATTGGCGAATTATCATAGTTTTTTACTTTATTGATGTTATATTATGTTGGTATTTACAATTTGTTATTTACATTAAACATAATTTTACATGATTCCTAAAATTTATTACTATGCAATTTCATATAATCATCTATAATTTAATGTATTTATTTACTTTAAAATGTATTACTATTTGAGCTTATCTAGCCATTATCTTATTTGCTTATAATTATTTTTTATTATTATTTATATATATATATATATATATATAGATTTCTCTAATTTAACTTTAATCTAAAGTAATATCCATTAATTTTATTTAAATAAATAATATATATTTTTAATTAAGATAATTCTTTTGTTTGATTTTTTAACATGTAGATTTCTAAATAATAAATATATGTTAACTCAACTTAACAATATTAACATCAATACAAAGAGCTAATTAATAAAATGGTTTGAATTATTGATTTGTTTTATTTTTATTACAATATGTCAACCATGATCCCCATGAAAATTTGAAAATTGCCAGGGCGACCAAATTTCTTCAATGCCATGGGACAAATATCAAAAAAGTTGAAATGAGACACTAAAACTTTTAAGCCAATCACTTAGTAACAAATTATTATTTTTTAACTAGAAAAATAATTTAATGATTTCTAAATTTAAACATTAGAAGTTCTCATGGTCAACTCTAAACTATTAGTGGTCAATATAAAAAATGATTGCTATAGTTGTGCCTTGGCAGGGACTAATAACTAGCATTTGCACTAGATGTTGCAAAAAAAACGGCGGAAGGCAGTAGAAAATGAACTAGTATCTTGAAGTGTCTTGTAAACTCGATGCAATCTCTACAAAAAATTATAATGTTTCAAAACGATATATTTACAATCTCCAAGATCATTCAATCAACATTTATTACCACAACAAATAGCAATATAAGGATCTGGAAAATAGGCTTTTGATCACCCTATGAGGACAAAAATGAAAATTTTGAAGGTACTTTCATTGGACACAACTTTTGGAGTGCTTCCATGGTGCTAGATAATATCTAGAAACAAAATATGATAGTTGTTGGATAAATATCAATATTGGAAACAAGTTACAATTCTTCTAATCAGAGTCAACATCATAATTATAGTACTGGAACAAATTATCAAGCTAAGTCTAAGCATTCGTAACTCCATAAATATCTAGAGACTAATACTAAAATTACTTGTTTGGCATCATGTATCATTCTAGATGTATTATAAAATGCAACCTTTGTAGTATTACCTTTATACACAATTATAATGTATAAGTTATGTGGTAATGGTAGAACCATATGTCATATTTCCATGAACTTTGGGCAATTGGCTCTTACTATATCATTACAGTGAGTTGCAACATGTTATCAGGTTGTGTCTTATCTAATATGTTGTTATGTCATGATGGTACATGATTGGCCATGCATAATTCTAATGCAGAACATTGACTCTATTTTAGATGAACTATCTTTAATTGTTAACAATCCTAATTGGTATAACACATTTCTATATTGGTGTGTTGATTAAAAATGAGAAAACGTATTCATATCTATCTATGTATTTTTTTTATATAACTAGAGTCATGATAAGTCGAGTTGATTGCTAGGCATGGATCTCTTGATCTTGCACAAAAGGTTGTATAAAATACCATACAACACTTTGTGATTGAGTTAGAAAAAGTGTCACACAAGAAAGCTACTTTTAAAAAGCATGAAAGTAATTTAAACTATGCCAAAAGAAACCTATTTTGTTTTAAAAAACATTTTCTGTTGTTGACTTTTTGGAACTTGAATGGTAAGTAAGTCCCAAGATCATCCCACTTTTGATTTGCATGAGATTACAAAATCTTTTTTATTTCTACAAACGGGAAATATTGATAGATGACAACAACTGCCATTGATATTTTAGAACAATATTGGTTGAGAAGTTCTAGATAGTCATAGGATCATCTTGTTTTTTATGTGCATGAGACTAAGGAGTTCAAAATCTGTTATTTCTGTAGAGTGACAAGATAGATTGAAGACAACTAAGAACATTAATATCTCAACCTCAATTATGTATTGGCCTCATGGATAAAAGTGAGGAAGGACACTATCAACCACCTTGAGGTCAATTACCCGTTCTCCAACACTCAACAATTTTTTGTTTAAAAAAGACCATCAATTAATCACAAGGAAAATTTTCCCATAAAATTTTACATTTTTGGTTGAATAATTAATTTCAAACAAACACAAAATACTACCAGTTGAGATGGAAAACAAAGCTTGTAATGCTAGATGTACACTACCTCAAATAGATGACAAAATGGCCAAATTTTAAAATATGATGAAGATGATATCGATAAATATTAAAACCACTGATGTTTGTGCCAAAAACATGCCAAGTCATCTTTAATGAATATGGAAATAAGTGTAATACTACCTCAACTAAATATATAGAACATCAAAGAAGTTTGAGTGTATGTGTGAGTAACCAAATTTGATAAGAACAGGTAAATTAATCATTTTCTCTTGGATGTTGGATTTGCACTACAATTTAGGGAGAATAAACATGCTACCTTTGTTGGATCTTATATTTGTCATTAATTTTTACCATTTGCTGGAATGGGAAGCTCTTATTTATAAATAAGGCTTTACTTCGTTGACACAAAAGGTTTTCTGAATATGTCCAAACATTAATGTGATACCTATGTCCAAGTTCTCAATTATATTTCCATTCAGGACTATAAGCAAGCTTACTAATACTGAGACCAGACTTACATTATCCAATGATCAAAGTGAGCTTCTCATATGATTTGTTGGGAAAGGTTTGCAAAACACATCATCCTCTGTTGTTGGTTATTACAATAATTTTCAACCTTTAGTGCCTTATAATTAGGCATATTTATTTGAAAGCCTGAAATTGCACTAGATACTACCTCCAGAGCTCATCCTCATACCCTATCATCATTGTTGTATATATGGACATGAAACTAGGATTGGATCACAAAAATCAATCTTGGATCTAGTGATAACTTTGTGTCTTAATTCCACCGAAATATGATCTTTAGGTTCAAAATTTTGAAAGATGATAACATGACCTAGCATATGCCAAGTCAATGTTATGTTGAAGGGGGCTGGAATAATGTCTAAGAAAAGTGCATGTGGCAACCTATCCTCAACCTGTTTATCATCAAAATCACCCATAACACAAGGCTAGAAAAACATGTATAAACAAAATCCACATGTTGCACCACATCTACAATAATTCCTTCACACTTGTCCTCATAGAGATGAAGCCAATGTTTAGAAATGCCTTGAATAATTATGAAAGTGGTGATATTTAATTTCCAACAAGATTTTCATACCAATTAAAACCTTCATCTTCAAGAAAATCCAAGGAAATTATGAACATTTTTTTCATTTTGATATCCTCGTGGACAACATTATGTTTTCAAAGAACAAAAATAAAAGGACACAATATGAAACAAAGGTGAGTCTTTGAGTCCATGGAGATTTGGTATATCTTCTCTCCAATATTCATAATCATTTAGGTTCCCCAACATTCTTGAGAAATACAAAGAATCAAGAAAATATTCTAACAACCATTCCACCTCTAAAGATGTGTTGTATTCAACTCTTGCAACAAAATCACCCGCTCTGGTGCCATCCAAGTCGGTCTCAAGAGATTCTACTGCAACAATTCTTGTACCTTGATCTTGTTCATCTCCACACTCAAAAAATCTAATTAGCATCCTTGTCAAGTCATCATTCTCGGATGAATCAAGATGTAAACATAGGTAGGACCTTCTTTGATTGATATGGCACTGATATCGAACATTTCACTGACAACAACAGGGCTGTCTAACTAGGATTCATGCTAAACATCCTTTGCTATGCATATTCATCATACTCAACATGCATAGCTCCCACATTATAGCCATGGAAGGCATGATTGAGGGAGGGGACATATTTCAAATGGCACAAGAAATATGATGGCTTCTTCAATGTCCTAGGCATTCTTATAGAAAGCTTCACTATAATGATCTCCATTATCCAAAACACAACATAAACAATGAGGTCTTGGCATGTGAAAGAAACTCAAATTTTGGGACCTTCAGTTGATAATTGAGCCCAATCAACGTAGTAGGTGAAAACGGGAAGCTGAGAAAAATATACAAGTGGATACCAATACCAAAATTGACTAAATACTTCCATACCAACAAAAACAGTGATGTTGTCATGCTTAGACCTGCATGACAACTTAATTGAGACATTTTGACCACCTGCATCTAAAATAAAAGAAGCTAAAATTGCACCCATCTTGCTCATGGTGTCTTCATGCTTGTCAAGAATGATCTTCTCAATTTGATGCCTGAAGTATGAAATAAAAACAATGTCAGGGTGATAAAAATATCTATTGCGGTGAAACCTGGAGTTTGAATGCAATATAATAGAACCATCAGTCTTGATAAGATATAATTCTACCTTTAAATGCCAACATTTAGAAGTTATTATTTCAATTGGAAACTTTTCATTTATAATTACAAGTACAATGGAAATAATGAACATTTGTTTGCTAAATAAAAGCTTACAACATAGTATAATAGCATACCTGAATCTACCTACCACGAGGTTCACATGCTTAATTTGTTTGCACAAAACCATAGTGATGGCTATAAGGGCACCTTGACGAACAAAATCTACCACATTTGATGTTAATGGTTCAACAACAAAATGTCCTCACTTGTGTCTGTACAATAGACCCACTGCCAAGGTTGCGTCATATCTGACATGTGGATTATATGAATCAGACAGTAAAGAAATTGTTCGTGGGGTCTATTAAATTTGCAGAGTTTGATTTAGCACCAACATAAAGGAACAAGAGAGCATACTGAGCCCCTTGATATTATTCTTAAAATATTGAGCCAAATGCTCCATCAAGATGTAACACAAAAGTTATAACAAATCAAGTCTAAAATTGATTTAATAATAAAAACATGGTACACTGTAAGATAGCACATAAACATGCTCAAGTTCGGAGTATAAAACAAATCCAAGTGCTAGCATTGCAGTTCTTCTCACATTGTCACTAACATCAGAAACAACGAAGTGCAACACATGAAGAATGGATTTTTTATTGGTTGTGCCCTTGTATGGGAGGGCTAGAGCATATATCCCACCATAACATAGAATTTGGTCCTATTCACAAGTCATTTGTTCTATAATTGTGTCAACCTCCTCTTCTCTTCCATAGACAGTTAATGATATTTCAAGGGCCAGATCTCTGTACACAATTGTTTACAAATAGACATATTAAAATCTGGTTGAAAGTTTCAACTTGAGTAGAATTAGATAAGGAAAAATAAGTCTTTGAATGATATTTTCACATGAAAGAATTTTCAAAGTGCAAACATAAGTAACCAAAAATATGTGATAATCTTTTCATGTTGAGTACCATGTGCATATGCAAGCATCTCACTGGCCTTTTCACTCGAAGTTCCAACTATAAGAAAGCCAATACTTATGCCAAAAGCCTCTCCAACAATTGCACTATCTAAGTAAAGAACGTTCAGGTGTGTTGAATGTATGCACCTCATTCTAAATCTCGATCTAGTTGTAATACATTTCCTTCTTCACCCCTTTTTCTTCCATCACCTTTATAATATTGGATTTATCATGTCATCTACCAGCGACAACATAGATGTTGGACAACTACACATATGGTCCACTTCAATGTGGTTCTAACTCTACATGTTTTTCTATCTCCAACAAACCCTGAAGGCATTAATTTAATGTGCACATATCTACTCTCTTCAAAAAAATTAATATACTTTTCCTACAATGGAACACTCGAGCAGGAGTTGAGAGAATTTCACAAAATGGCTCTGCTTCAACTTTCCTTTCAGATGCAATATCCACCTGCAAAAATGAAATTAACCTGAATAAGAATAGAGGAAGACCGGGTTATGTAGATGGACAACTTGAGAAGAATCTCAAGATCATAAAATGAAGGAGCAATAAACTTTAAATAAAAGTGTTAAATTGAACTTGATTTTCTCAATACAACCATGACCATAAACAATAGTGGTGTGATACACTCCATTCCTAGATCTCACCTACAATATTCTCTACAGAACCTTTGTGCCCATTTTCGCTAAAGAAAAAACCATTACCTATAATAAGGTGTCAATAAGACAAAGATATCATAGATATGAAATGGGAAACAACCAATAAGCAGCGACAAGACTAAAATAACTATGATATTAAATTTGACAAATAACATTCTACGTATAATAACAGTTCAATGAATGGTAAAGGAGCTCTACAAAATCTAGAAGGAGCTACTATGAAGACTATTTAAAGAATGGAGGAAATTGACTATGGAATGCAAGAGTATCAACTTAGATCCATTCCACTTGATACCTCTTACATATAAATTTGATATTTAACATTTAAAAAATATTTAGTAAAATACATTAACTTGTTAATAATATAATTTTTTACATTAAAAATACTAATATTGATTCTAAATAAAATATCTCAATATTTATCTTAAATAAAATATTTTGATGTCAACTCTATATAGAGAGAAACGAAAAAGGAGACTGGAAAAATTGGTAATTTATTGAATTCATAATATGGAATTCATATATTTAATGCAACCAATGGTTGATAAGAAACATCCACACACTTAATACATTATACATATCACATTGCTCTACAACTCAATATACAAGAAATATGGTAAAATTATGCTATATAAATAATATAACTCAATAAAATTACATAAAAATAACATAAAATAAAATAAAATAAAATAGAAATTATTAATATATATTAAAAATTAAATCTATTTTAATTTTAATTTATTAAATACAAAGAATTTAAATAAGTTTAAGCTTTAAAAAAATTAATTCCTTTCCACAATTACATATCTTAATCTAGACCAAAAATAAAATTAAAACTTTAATTATATATCTTAATCTAAACTAAAAATGAAATTAAAAAATGACTGTAAGCTATATGTTACACATTAAGAATAATAAGAATCGTGGTTTATTCTTGCCTCAAATTAAAAAAAGCAAACCTTGTCGAAACTGACTCACACAATTTGTTACCACATTAATTTGCATACTCGATATGTAATCATTTTCTTATTGTTGTCCTAAAAGTTTTATAATAATTTGTTCTTCCCATGTGGAGACATCGTTGGGTTATACATCTTACACTGAGGTCTCTTATATAGATGTTACTTATAATGGCTTCTCATAGCTGTGCTCTTATATATAAATACTGCACCCAATGTTTTAGATCGAAATTATAGTTGATGGGTATATATATTTTAATATGGTGGGGTCCATCCAGAATATATAGGATTAACACCAATATTTATCACAACTTAACGTTTGGGGATTTCGATTAAGCATATGTTATGTTTATTTTTGAATTAATAGCATGAACTATGGTTCATGGCCCTTAGTCTATAGTGGAAAATTCTCGATGATACAACTGTTCCCAAGTCTTCATGCCTACACTTCTTCGCTGTACATCTGTCTGAATCTTGATCCGATGGTGGGAAAATTACTCCCGTCAGGTAGAGGTGTAACTACCTTCTGGGTTTCCACCGTAACTCTTCATTTTTCACTTCTGTCTGTAGAGAAAACCCTAACTTCGGCTCCTAGGGTTTTACTATTAATTTTGTTATTTTCCGCATTTTAGGGCATAGTTGGTTAACTAGTCCTTGGACGTCATTCTCTACTCACCTTGGTGCGTTCAATACATGTTTGTTGACATGGTAGGAAATTATGTTTTCGTGGGGTAAAGTTGTCACCATTTTCGTTAATCATAGAAAGGTTGCTCACCTATTGTGATAATGGTTTTTTGGGTTTCTTTTGCACGACATACTTTGTTGCTGCTCGTTTGGATTCATCACAAAATCCCATCCAATTTCCAAACTTGAATTAACTACTGGCCCTTCTATCTTAAAGATTTTAAAGGTATTTTTTTAATAGTTTCAATAAATCTTTGGGATTCCCATCGCTCTAGTGTTATTATTATTTTTATTTACTATCTGCAACTAAGGTAATTATAACTGGATGCAGAGAAAACAGAAGGGTTTTTTGTTCTCTTGTCACAAGTATACATTTTCTTCTATCTCTAACTTCCAGTGTTAGTAGCGTTCCTTCTCTTCATTTGATGAATGAAACCCTAACACGTTTTTCCCTTTTTTTTGTACGTTGGCTACAGGTTAACTCTAGTGTAGGATATGGCGTTTTCTTAATCTTTCGTGTGGATTATAACCCTTATTTATTTTTCAAGCCTAGTTTCAAGGTTCTAACATTTACTCCACTTCCGTTTGAATATTTAGGTTTTCCTATTCTCGCAGAGGCCGCGACCATGGAAAGACTTAAGTGTCAACAACCTTAAGGTTTTTTTATGGTCTGCCGGCAAAAAAGTAAACTAGGGTTTTCATACCCCAAAGTTTAGGGTTTTTAGGTTAATTATGTTTAAGTACTCTGCATTTGGCTATGAGCCCTCGGTCTAGAACATGCACCCTACATGTAACCAATTTTCTTTTGAAGTGGCCCTCGACCTTTTTAATTAAGTACTGTGCATTTGGCTACAGCCCCTTGGGATGGAACATGCACCCTACTTGTAATAGAATTTCTTTGGAAATGGTCCTCGACCCTTTTATGTGTCAATATTTTTTTACTGTTATTCATATATGTATATACTGGCCATTCCTGGCATATTGAATATTTTGACTTCTGACTTTGAATGAAGTTTTTTTAGAGTCTATGAGATGACTATTTTATTTTTCAATTTGTTCTCTGTGAAACTGTTAATTCAACTTTATATCATTTGTTTATAATTATTATCACATGGACAATCAATAGTATCTAAATATGTATACGTGGTTTGGAATTTCTAAGTTCCTTGTAGATGATGTACGCTCAAATGGAAGACATGATCTGATTTAGAGCACTAATCAATCCCAGAACAAAACCTTAGCCGTAGCCAAGCTTGACTATTAGATCTCTGCAATGCCCTCGTTAGAGTTGTTTACAAGGTCGAAGAAATTCTTAGCATAACATACTTCAACATGGCAATGTGTCATCTTCTTCTTTTCACTTTTACCCGAAGAACACATGTACACTTCTGCTAAAGTCTTTCACTTCTATAAAAGCTTTTATGTAAATTAGCAAGTCTTTCTGTAGATTAGTAGAGATGGTGTCCTTCTCAAAACGATCAATGGTTGCATATCCTAGAACTCTCCTAAGAATATTCACCATTCATTCTGGAGATTTAGCCTCTGTTTCAAGTACAATTATACATTTCAATATGCTTTCAGTGGACTTTTTATTGGATGTGCCCCTGTATGGGAGGGCTATAGCATAAATCACACCATAACATAGAATTGGATCCTAATAATGAGTCATTTGTTCTATAAGTGTATCAACCTATTTTTTTCTTCCATAGATAATTAATAATATTTCAAGGGCCATATCTTTGTACACAATTGTTTACAAATAGACATATTAAAATATGGTTGAAAGTTTCAACTTGAGTAGAATTAGATAAGGAAAAATAAATCTTTGAGTGATATTTTCACATGAAAGGCTTTTCAAAGTTCAAACATAAGTAACCAAAAATATGTGATAATATTTTCATGTTGAGTACCATGTGCATATGCAAGCATCTCGTTGGCCTTTTCACTCAAAGTTTCAACTATAAGCAAGCCCATACTTAAGCCAAAAGCCTCTCCAACAATTGCACTATCTAAGTAAAGAACATTCAGGTGTGTTGAATGTATGCACCTCATTAATAATCTTAATCCATTTGTGTCCCATTTCCTTCTTCACCCCTTTGTCTTTCATCACCTTGCTAATATTGGCTTTATCATCTCATCTACCAGCGACAATTGGACAACTGCACATATGGTCCAATTCAATGTGGTTCTAACTCTGCATGTTTTGCTAGCTCCAACAAACCCTGAAGGCATTAATTTACTGTGCAGATATCTACTCTCTTCAAAAAAATTAATATACTTTTCCTACACTTGAACAACTCGAGCAGGAGTTGAGAGAATTTCATAAAATGGCTCGGCTTCAACTTTCCTTTCAGATGCAATATCCACTTGCAAAAATGAAATTAACCTGAATAAGAATATAGGGAGAGTGGGTTATGTAGATGGACAAATCGAGAAGAATCCCAAGATCATAAAATGAAGAAGCAATAAACTTTAAATAAAAGTGTTAAATTGACCATGATTTTCTCAATACAACCATGACCATAAACAACAATGGTGTGATACAATCCATTCCTAGATCTCACCTACAACATTCTCTACAGAACCTTTGTGCCCATTTCCACTGAAGAAAAAACCATTACCTATAATAAGGTGACAATAAGACAAAGATATCATAGATATGAAATGGGAAATAACCAATAAGCAGTGACACGACTAAAGTAGCTATGATATTAAATTTGAAAAATAACCTTGTAAGTATAATATCGGTCCAATGAATGGTAAAGGAGCTCTACAAAAGCTAGAAAGAGTTACTATGAAGATTATTTAAAAAATGGAGGAAAAGGATTATGGAATGAAACAGTATCAACCTAGATCCATTTGACTTGATACCTCTTACATCCAAGAGACTTGTTCTTATGTCAAGTTAAATATAAATTTGATATTTAACATTTATAAAATATTTAGTACAATATATTAACTTGTTAATAATATAAATTTTTTTATATTAAAAAAACTAATATTGATTCTAGATAAAATATCTCAATATTGGTCTTAAATAAAATATTTTGATGTCAACTCTATAAAGAAAAAATAAGGATTTATTAAATTCTTAATATGGAATTCATATATTTAATGTAACCAATGGTTGATAAGAAGCATCCACACACTTCATACATTATACAAAGTGAAAAAAATTGGTAATTTATTGAATTCTTAATGTGGAATTCATATATTTAATGCAACCAATGGTTGATAAGAAGCATCCACACACTTAATCACTATACATCTCACATGGCTCTACAACTCAATATACAAGAAAAGTGGTAAAATTATGTTGTATAAACACTTTAACTCAACAAAATTACATAAAAATAAAATAAATGAAAAAGGAATAAAAAAATAATAATTATTAATATATATTAAAAATTAAATCTATTTTAATTTTAATTTATTAAATACAAGAAACTAAATAAGTTTAAGCTTTAAAAAAATTAATTCCTTTCCACAATTATATATCTTAACCTAAACCAAAAATTAAATTAAAACTTTAATTATATATCTTAATCTAAACTAAAAATTAAATTAAAAACAAAAATTAAACACAGACTTAACATGTGATATATCTAGAATTAAAATGACTCTAAGCTATATGTAACACATTAAGAATAATAAGGATCGTGGTTTATTCTCGCCTCAAATTAAAAAAAGAAAACCTTGTCGAAACTGGCTTACACAATTTGCTACCACATTAATTTATATACTTGCTATGTAATCATTTTCTTATTGTTGTCCTAAAAGTTTTATAGTAATTTGTTCTTCCCATGTGGAGACATCTTTGGGATTATACATCTTACACTTAGGTCTCTTATATAAATGTTACTTATCATGGTTTCTCATAGCAGTGCTCTTATATATAAATATTGCGCCCAATGTTTTAGATCGAAATTATATTCGGTAGATATATATATATATATATTTTAATATGGTGGGGTCCATTCAGCACATATAGGATTAACACCAATATTTATCACAACTTAACATGTGGGGATTTCGATTAAGCATATGTTATGTTTATTTTTGAATTAATAGCATGAACTATGGTTCCTGGCCCTTGATCTATAATGGAAAATTCTCAATGATCTAGTTGTTCACATGTCTTCATCCCTACAAATCTTTGTCGTACACCTGTCTTAATCTTGATCCAATTGTAGGTAAATTACTCTCGGTAGGTAGAGGTGTAACTACCTTCGAGGTATCACCCCAACTCTTCATTTTTCACTTCTGTTTGTGGAGAAAACCCTAACTTCGACTCCTAGATTTTTACTGTTAATTTCATTATTTTCTAGAAGGAGTTGTAAACATTTCCAAATTCAGTCAATGGAACATGGCTGAGAGATAGGAAAATCTAGGGTGCTTAATAGGACAAGATCAATGACAAGAGACATGTCCATTTGTTGGACTGTCTGGTTGGAGGGTGTTGTAACTATCGAGAAAATCGACGGCCAACGAGTGGTGAATGCTCTTTAAGACAAAAGTCACCACTAAGGTCACACTAGTGATGTGAAAGAAATTTAGAAAAGATTTGAAAAGGAAGCATGTCTCAAAATTAACATTGGCATCATTGCAATAGTTTAATTAAAGAGTGATATATATGAGTTTGAAAATGTATGAAAGAGCGATCTAAGTGGTTGTAGCAAGTCAGTGCTGGTAGATTATCGGATCTAAGTCTCCATATTTATGTCTATAAAGATTAAGGGTTTGGTGTCTCTTGCAAGTTGGTGTTTGTAAAAAGTGGGGATTGGTGTTTTTAGCAAGTGGTTGATTGCGAAAAAAATGAATTGGTGCCAACAATATCTTATGTAAATTGATATTGGTGTTTGCATTTACATTACAATTCAAGGAAGATTTCTGATTTTCTCTGATAAATATCTTATGTTGAATTTTTTATGTAATTCATGCACTTTTGTGTGATTAAATGTGTATAAATGAACAAATGGCTATTAATTTATAAAATCTAATTCACCTCCTCTTAGTATTTTCCTAAATATTCACCGTTACAAATTCCAAACATTTTTTCCTTCCCTCTTAATATTTTCCTAAATATTCACCATGGAAAACTCCAAATATTTTTTCCTTCACTATTGATTCTATAAATTTAATGATTAACCATTGAGAATTTACCCACTCTCAAATTCCACCACTCTCAAAATTTGACAAAAAAATTCTTATACAAACGCAAATTGTCATTCTAAATTTGATTTATTTCTAAAAATATCATAACTTAATTTTAATCCTCAATTACTAATTTACAAACATCATTCACTATGGCAGATTTGTCACATATCCAATATTAATGTATTCTTACTAAAAGAAAAGTATTTACATGTTTTACCATAATATCATATATATATATATATATATATATATATATATATATATATATATATATATATATATATATATATATATATATATATATATATATATATATATATATATATATATATATATATATATATATATATATATATATATATACCATTAACAAGTGAGAATGGTCTACTATAATTGTTTAAGATTCATGCATTGCTAGTACCACCAGGTTAGCACTGTACACATCTATTTTTTTATATTTAAAATTATGACAGAGAATCTTAAACCACCAGCAAAGGCTAGCATTTTTTGTTAAGTGATTTAATATGGCTTGCAGTCATGTCATGCCTTAACATATTAAGTATATATGTGATGGCATTTATAGCCATATCCTATCCTTACGATTCCCATTTAATAACCGGGATGTTAATGCCTAGGGCTTTGATTCGATTGCCGAGGGCCTCCAGCTAGGCTCTTTGCACGGAAATTTTTGTCAGATCTACGGTGCTTGTGCCTCCATCGGATCTAACGGTCGAGGTGTTGAATTGCGGTACATCGTATTCTTTGAGGTGTCTGTCCAGGTTTGTAGTGTTTCAGTTGAACATTCGTCGACCCTTCATGTTAATCATCCATTCCTTTTCTCAGATATGGTTCCATGCTTGCTTCTACATTTCGCTGTCGATCTTGTTCAACCAGGTTGCTTGCGTTTGGGTTCTTGCAGAGTTAATGCTTATCAATGGGTTGAAAAGTGTGCACCTGGTTCAGTTCCTAATTTTGGAAAGGTTTTGTCAGCTTGATCTACCTTAGGGCAAGTGTAGGTTTACATAATGTTTATGCTATCCATTTTTAATCGTTTAACCTCTTTTCACTGTTTGGTATTGTTCCCTCCTAATCTCATTATTTCTTGGTTTATGGATAGGTCTGCTTGAAATTAGATGTGAAACCCTCAAGGTTATTTTGGCTTGCGGCCATGTCTACTAGTTCTACGACACAATCTATAGGGTATGCCATTTGCAGGGTTTAACCAAGAGCATTATTTGTTTTATGTATCCATGCTTGAGTGGAAGGCTATATCTGTTTTCCTTTTCTTTAATGGTACTCTGGCTTAGAGCCAAGGGTTTATGTAATTAATCTTAGGGAGATTTTTCTAAATGCAGAGATATTCCATAATCAAGTCTTGTTCTGTTTTGAATTGTATCTTGCCTGGCTACTATATCTGAGCTATTTCTTATCTTTTTGCCTAAGTCTCTTATTTACTTAATCATGGGAAATAATATGTTCTTGGAAATTAATTCTCGTGGATGTACTTAATCCTTCTGAAGGATTCTACTGTTTATTCTTTTTCTTTTCCTCATATAGTAATGGAAAGGCGTGGTTACTTCTCTGTTGTTCTTCGTTTATGTACAATATTAGAACCTTACTGTCTATGTTTATACTCTAGTTTGAATGGCTTCATATGATGGGTTCATCTATAAGGTTTCAGTTATCATTTAATAGTCCATGAGAACTTCTATGTCACTTATTCATTTTTTGTATATTTTGTTCAGTTGCGAATATTTTATTGGAGTTCTAGCATATTTACTGAGGATTCTTGTTTTTCGAATACCCAAATGCTGTATCGAGATTTTTCTATTTTTGCATTCATTTAAATATGAATCAACATTAATCCAACGTTCTAAATTTGGTATTTATAGGTACCTGTAGTTTTTAATTCTACAGTTGTTGGTTAGGAAAATGGTCGTGTAACCTTGGTTCTATCGCTCTTCATATGTTTTATAAATAGAGAATGTTCATTCTTATTATTTCTAAATGTCATAAAACTCAGCAATTTTGGTTTACGAGAGTTTGTTGTATGGCTTGAATTTATTCTACAATTTTTCTATTTTGATTTTCTCTTAAACAGTAAAGAATAGCATCATAAATTCTTACTCTATTCCTAACTAGGACTTACTCCGATAATAAAAAAATTCTGATAATACCTCTACTTATTTAAGACAGAAGCCATACGCTTCCCACTACCAAGAATTACTTGTTATTTTAAGTTAAAGTATTTAGAGGTACTTATTTGTCTCAGCTTTCTAGGATTTTTGGACTAAGCCTTCTATCTGAATTTGCCTCCCAACCTTGAGACTAACTCTGTTCTGCTTGAAGTCTCCCCTCGAGCTACCCTTTTTAGGGTATTCTCTTCAAGAATTCCTCCTTTTGAATTGATAGAGCTATCTCGTCCTAACCAAACATAGCCACTCCTTCACTGTCTGTCCCTACAACGTAGTATTTTAATCTTTTCTTTATTTACATTCTCTAGTTCTCTCTCTCTCTCTCTATGTCTCAGATCCATCATCCTCTTGATTCCTAGAATAAATATTCCCTTTGGAAGTAGTTAGGGCTGGAGTAACCACCCCGCCTAACTGTATGAGAACCAACTGTTATCTTTTGATAACTCACTTTTACTTTAAGTAAAATCAATTAATTTTTCCATAATTCCAACAATCCACTCATGACATAGAAACATAATTTCTATTTATAAAAAGTTAATCCAGTATTCAGTTTTATCCAAGAAATGCAATAATATAAATATTTACACAGGTATGGGGGACATCACATCTTTCCCCCCTAAGACTAAACATCGTCCCAATGTTCTTCTGTCAGAAATAACCTTGGGAATATCTCCCTCATGGTCCTTTCATCCTCCCAGGTAGCCTCGTTAGGATGAAAATGTTGCCACTATCCCTTAACTTGGGTGATAAATCATCTCCGATTCTGCTTTTATTTGTAAAAAAATAAATAGAGAATTACTTTAGTTATGTTGGCAAAATAAGAATATGAATCTACTATGCATACATATATACACATAATTCTTTTATTTATTTATTTGGTTAGTTCCTTTCCCCTTCACATATATTTATTGCTAGTTTATTATGTCTTTGGGGTCATAAATATATTTCTTTAATACCGAAATATGAAAAACATTGTGCACTTGAATATGGCTTGGTAAACCAAGTTGATAAGCTATGGGTCTAATCCGTGCTCAAATTTGAAAAGGGCCACAAAATCTAGGTGCTAATTTGGCACAACCCATCCATTGTAGTGTACTTTTCTTGGCCCGTACATGAACATAGACATGATCCCCTACTTGAAACTCTTGAAAACTTATTTTCCAATCCACAACATTATTTTGTTGGTCCTGGGCAGCCTTTAAGTTGGATTGCACTTCCTTGACCATCTCTTCCATCTCTGCTAACATATCAGGCCCCAACATTAACATATCATACGAACCACCCTAGTTTGAGGGAGTTCTACATTTACGACCATAGAGCACTTTGAAAGGACTCATTTGGATAGAAGTGTGGTAGTTTTTATTATAAGAAAATTCCACAAGACGTAAGTATTCCTCCCACTTAGATGGTTGTTGCATCACATATGCTCGTAACATATCTTCCACTGCCCAGTTTACTTGCTCAGTCTGCCCATTTGTTTGAGGATGGTATGTAGTACTGAAATGTAGTTGAGTGCCCAATCCTTCAAACAAGGCTTTCCAGAAAGCTGATGTAAACTTTACATCACGATTTGAAATTATAACCTTCGGTATGACATGCAACCTGAAAATAGTTTGCATAAATATATTAGCAATCTGCAGTGCCTTATAAGTAGATTGTACCAGTGTGAAGTGAGCAAATTTTCTTAGCTTATCCACAACCACCATGATTGAATCGTTCTGCTTTCTTGACCTGGGAAGGCCTGTTATAAAATCTATGGCAATAACTTCCCATTTCCATTCTGGAATTGGTAATGGGTGGAGTAAACCAGCTAGATGATGGTGTTCTGTTTTGACTTGCTCACATTCCAAACAACGAGCCAAATATTTTACCACCTCCTTTTTCATGCCAGGCCAAAAATACTATTTTCTAAGAGCGGTGATCAATTTATGATATCCAGGATGGCCGACATAGGGAGCTTTGTGATATTCATAAAAAAATAATTCCTTAATGGCTTTTATATTTGGTACATATAGCCTTCTTTTATAAATAAGAAAACCTTCCTGATTTACTTCATACCCAAGCTATTGTTCCTTACCATTCAGAATTTTTATTTGCTTCCACAAATTTTGGTACTCATGGTCCTATGTTGCTGCTTCTCTAATTTGTTCCTTGAATGTGTTTTGTGCTTCGTTGAATGACATTTCATATAAAAAGTTAGCTTTTATGCTTAATGCATCTGCAGCATGATTTTTCTTGCCTTTTAGGTGTTTAATTTCAAAGTCAAATCCGCTCAGAAATCGACCCAATGAGCTTGTCTACCATTCAATATAGGTTGTTTGAAATAATTAGTCAAGCTATGATGGTCAATCATTAGCATAAATTTCTTACGCAATAAGTAGTGCCACCACATTTTCAAAGCATGAATAACTATGGTCAACTCCAAATCATAGGTCAAGTACCTCTATTCATGCTCCTTAAGCTTTCTAGATTCGTAAGCTATGACTCTACCTTCTTGCATTAGTACGTCTCCTACACTTTCTTTACTCGCATCAGTACACACCACATAATCTTTATTTGGATCAACAATGCTTAATATGGGCGTAGTGGTGAGTAAATGTTTAAGCCAATCAAAACTATGTTGGCATTCACTACTCCATAAAAAGGCCATACCCTTCTTTTGCAACGAAGTGATAGGGTAAGCTACCCTAGAAAAACCTTCAATGAATCGCCTGTAATACCCGGCTAAGCCCATAAACGATCTTATATCCACCACATCTTTTGGTACTAGCCATTGCATTATGGTTTCTACTTTTTCTGGGTCCACAACTATTCCATCTTTAGTAATGACATGAACAAGATATTGGATATGTTCTTTAAAAATGTCACATTTACTGTATTTGGCGTATAGCTGGTGTTTGCTTAAAACTTACAAAACAATCCGGAGGTGTTCCTTATGCTCTTCCAGTGTTTGTGAGTAGATTAAGATGTTGTTAATGAAAATTAACACAAACATGTCCAAATATTTATGGAATATGTTGTTCATGAGGCACATGAAAGTCGCAGGTGCATTGGTTAGACCAAAGGGCAGCACCACAAACTCATCGTTCCCATATCGAGTTCTGAAGGCTGTTTTTTCTATGTCTTCTTCCTTGATCCTAATCTGATGATAGCCCGATCGAAGGTCAATCTTGGAAAACACAGTTGCCCATTTTTCTTGGTCAAATAATTCATCTATGCTAGGTAGGGGATACTTATTTTTTATGGTTAACTTATTTAGTTGACGGTAGTCCATACACATTCTCATAGTTCCATCCTTATTTTTTACAAAAAGTATCGGGGTTCCCCAGCATGATACACTTGGTCGGATATATCCTTTGTCAATGAGTTCTTGCAATTGCATTTTTAACTCGGTTAATTTGGGTATACTCATATGATAAGGAGCTCTAGACACAGATGCAACTCCTGGTACTAATTTGATAGTAAATTATATGTCTATTATTGGTGGAAGTCTTAGGATTTCCTCTGGAAATACATCCAGGAAATTCTGCACTGTAGCTATATCTTTTAAAGCAGTAGATTTTTCTTTTGAATTAGAATATTCTACTTGAATCGCGTAAATCTGGCATCGTTTCCAGATTCTTTTGACCAATTGAGAAGTTGTCACAGGTCTCAGCCTTAAGGGTCTTATTATTCCTTGAATTTCCTGCTTTTCCCTGTCCTCATCCATGTAGTCAATGGTTTTAGTTTTATAGTTGAGGAGTGACCAGTGTTTTTTCGACCAGTCCATTCTTATTAGAATGCCATATGACCCTAGGGAGAATACATTTAAATCTGCCATAATGGGTTGTCCTACTATTTGTAGAAGACAATTACTAACCTTGGTTAGCACTCTTCTTTTGGCCCTGTGGCCAATTGTACTAACCAGGGATTCTTAAATTTAACCGTCTGCAGCTTGAATTGTTCTACTATTTTGGGGCTAACATAACTTAAGGTAGCCACAGGGTCAATTAAAATAGACACAGTTTGGTTGGAAAATCTACCTTCAAACTCTATCATAGTCGGTTGGTATTCTGCCTAGTGGTCCTCAAGGGCAACATTAATTTTCGACATGCTTCTTGGCACTTCACTGATTGTTGATGCCTCTTGAACCTGAGCAGCCTGATCAGTTCCTTTACAATGTGGGGATTTTTTAACATAATGAGGCTCTCTGCATCCCCAACACTGTACTAGTGGTCTGGCTACCATTTCCACTTTAGTCCTTACTGATTGCTCATTTGTCTTGGTTTCACTAGGAGCTTTGAACCTGGAGGGATTCCTATTCACATTTCTATGCATCTGCCCGCTAGGATTCTTATTGAGCACAAATTTGTTTAGTTTATGACCAAAGGAGAATTTGCCTCCTTTCTTGTCATTCCATTTCTTCCCTCCTTCCCCTTTGTGCTTGTTCTGCTGATAGCACACCTGAGGCTTCAGTATGACTTCGTCCATGGTTTTTGGATTATCAAACTCAAGGCATTCGTTCATGAACAATGGTAAACTACTGACAAACCATTGTACCTTAGCCTTCTCTTCCTGTATGTATGGAACATATCGCAGCAAAGAGGTGAACTTGGTTATCAACTCATCCATAGAGAGTTGTCCCAAATGAAGGTCATGAAACTCCTTGGCCTTTTCATCGTAAAAACTTTCGGTTAGATATTTTTCCTTAAAATATTTTTGAAATTTATCCCAGGTTATGCTTTGTTCGTTTACACCACGAACTGTTTTTACTTCCTCCCACCACAAGGTTGCTTTCCCCTGCAACTGAAAAATTTCTAATCTAGCCTTCAGACTATGGTTGTATTCATACAATTCAAAATACTTGTTCATGTTAATGAGCCAAGCTTTGGCTGCCTCCTCCTATTCGCCATCAAAGAGCGAAGGCTTTATCTTCTGAAATTCTCCCTGAAGTTCTACTTTCCGTCTCTTGTGCTTGTTGTGTTTTGATGCATTTCCGGATTCTTCTTCTTGGTTCTCTTCACCACCTTTAGCTTTTTCTCATTCAGTATGATATTCATGTTCTCCTGTCATATTTCCTTGCTTGGGAATAGGAATGGTTTGCCTCTGATTCTGTCTCTCTGATCGACTCTTCATGATTTTCTCCTGTTCTTGCATTAATCGTTCATTATCTGCCCTTAGTCAAACCATTTCTGCTTTTCATTCTTGCACAGTCTCTAGGATCATGGAATTGGTGTTTCGAGGTTCCTCACCCAGTTGCAGCAATACTTTAGGATTTGTCTCCTAAAAAGTTCCTGCTCTTGGTCTTGTCACAGCCCGATGTAGTATGGTTCCCATTCTTCTCATAATAGCTTTGTCTGTTCCTCGCTTTTGCTGTGCACATCACACAATATTGTTAATTTTGTTTTTTCTCTAGAGGCCTTAGTTTTGATAACCTAAGCACTCTGATACCATATGTCACATATCCAATAATAAGGTATTCCTAGTAAAAAAAAATATTTACGTGTTTTACCATAATATCTCATATATATATATATATATATATATATATATATATATACCATTAATAAGTGAGAATGGTCTACTGTAATTATTTAACATTCATGCCTTGCTAGTACCACTAGGTTAGCACTATACACTTCTCTTTTTTATTTATTTAATAATATGATAGAGAATATTAAACCACCGACAAAGGCTGGAATTTGTTGTTAAGTGATTTAATACGGCTTACAGTCCTGTCATGCGTTAACATATTAAGTATATATGTGATGGTATTTGCAACCATATCCTATCCTTATGATTTCTATTTAATAACCCGTTTGTTAATGCCTAGGGCTTTGATTCGACTGTCGAGGTGCCTCCAGCTGGGGTTTTTGCGTAGAAATGTGTGTCAGATCTACGGTGCTTGTGCCTACATCGAGCCTGATGGTCGAGATGTCGACTTGCGGTACATCGTATGCTTTGAGGTGTATGTCTAGGTTTGTAGTGCTTCAGTTGAACATTCGTCGGCCCTCTGGGTTAATCGGCCATTCCTTTTTCCAGACATGGTTCCATGCTTGCTTCTACATTTTTTTGTTAATCTTGTTCAACCAGGTTTCCTGTGTTTGGGTTCTTGTAGAGTTAATGCTTGTCAATGGATTGAAAATGTGTGCACCTGGTTCAGTTCCTAATTCTAGAAGGGGTTTGTCCGCTTGATTTACCTTAGGGCAAGTGTAGGTTTATAGAATGTTTATGCTTATCCATTTTAATCATTTAACCTCTTTTCACTATTTGGTATTGTTCCCTCCTAATCTCGTTGTTGCTTGGTTTATGGACAGGTCTGCTTGACATCAAATGTGAAACCCTCAAGGTTATTTTGGCTTGCGACCATGTCTACCGGTTCTACAACACAATATACTAGGTATGCCATTTGCATGGTTTAACCAAGAGCGTTATTTGTTTTATATATCCATGCTTGAGTGGAAGGTTGTATCTATTTTCCTTACCTTTAATGGTACTCTGTCTTAGAGCCGAGGGTTTATGTAATTAATCTTAGGGAGATGTTGTTAAACGCTGAGGTATTCCATAATCAAGTCTTGTTCTGTTTTGAATTGTATCTTGCCTGGCTACTATATCTGAGTTATTTATTGTCTTTTTGCCTAATTCTCTTATTTACTTAATCATGGGAAATACTCTATGCTTGAAATTAATTCTCGTGGATGTACTTAATCCTTCTAAAGGATTCTACTGTTTATTCTTTTTCTTTTCCTCATATGGTAATGGAAAGGCGCAACTACTTCTCCATTGTTCTTCATTTATGTACAATATTAGAACCTTACTGTCTATGTTTATACTCCAGTTTGAATGGCTTCATATGCTGTGTTCAGATATAAGGTTTTGGCTATCATTTAATAGGCCATGGGAACTTCTATGTCACATATTCATTGTTTGTATATTTTGTTGAGCTTCGAATATGTTATAGGAATTCTAGCATATTTACTGAGGATTATTGTTTTTCGAATACCCAAATGCTTTATCGGGATTTTCCTAGTTTTGCATTCATTTAACTATGAATCGGCATTAATCCGAGGTTCTAAATTTTGTATTTATAGGTAATTGTAGTTTTTAATTCTACAGTTGTTGGTTACGAAAATGGTCGCGTAACCTTGGTTCTATTGCTCTTCATATGTTTGATAAATAGAGAATTTTCATTTTTATTATTTCTAAATGTCATAAAACTCATCTATTTTGATTCACGACAGTTTTTCGTATGGCTTGAATTTATTCTATTTTGATCTTCTCTTAAACAGTAAAGAATATCATCATAAATTCTTACTCTATTCCTAACTAGGACTTACTCTGATAATAAAAAAATTCTTATAATACCTCTATTTATTTAAGACAACAACTACTTGCTATTTTAAGTTAAAATACTCAAAGGTACTTATCTATCTCAACATTCTAGGATTTTCGGACTAAGCCCTTTGTCTGAATTACTTTTTAGGATTTTCGGACTAAGCCCTTTGTTTGAATTTGCCTCCCAACCTTGAGACCATCTACTCTTTTTAGGGTATTCTCTTCAAGAATTCCCCCTCTTGAATTGATAGAGCTATCTGGTCCTAACCAGACATAACCGGACTTTCAGACTAAGCCCTTTGTCTGAATTACTTTCTAGGATTTTCGGACTAAGCCCTTTGTTTGAATTTTCCTCCCAACCTTGAGACCATCTACTCTTTTTAGGGTATTCTCTTCAAGAATTCTCCCTCTTGAATTGATAGAGCTATCTGTTCCTAACCAGACATAACCACTCATTCACTGTATGTCCCTAGAGCATTGTCTTTTAATCTTTTCTTTCTTTACATTCTCTAGTTCTTTCTCTCTCGTGGTCTCAGATCCATCATCCTCTTGATTCCTGGAATAAATCTTCCCTTTGGAAGTAGTTAGGGCTAGAGTAACCACCCGGCTTAACTGTATGAGAACCAATTGTTATCTTTTCATAACTCACTTTTACTTTAGGTTAAATTAATTAATTTTGCCATAATTCCAGCAATCCACTCATAAAATAAAAACAAAATTGCTATTTATAAAAAATTAATCCAATGTTCTGTTTTGTCAAAAAAAAATGCAGTAAAATAAATATTTACACAAAAATAAGAGACATCACAAAATTCCAAACATTTTTATCTCCATCGATTATTCTATAAATTCAAGCATTGAGACTTTCCTTACTCTTAAAATTTGACACAACAATTTTTATAAAAGCAAATTGCATCTCAAGGTACATCAACAGATTGTTATTTCCTTACTAAACCTTAGACCACCAAATTTTCTCCATGGTGTCCAACTTTTTGTACACTACAATATTAGTTGGAATTTAATACAGGAACAAGAAAATTAACAAGAAATTCAGTTGTTCCTTGTTGTATTATTTGATCTTTAATCGTGGAAAAAGAATCATGGGTGGGTAAAACCCACCAGGAAGCATGTAAGTTTCATGAGAATTGTTCATGCTCCAAGGTAAATAAAATTCAGATATTTCCTCCTCGTTCTTATAAAATATTATAAGATATACAACTTTTTTATACTACAACTTTATCTTATATCTTAAATTCTATTAAGTTATGTATTATAGGTCTAATCTTCATAAAGTATGATAAACTATTTATTCTGACACAACTTTTTCTGTTGTAACTTTACTTCATATTGTATTCTTTTATATGTCACATTTCATTCGGTATTCTGGTTTATTTATCCTTTATTAAGATTATTTTTAATATATGTATACCCTTTTATTAATTATATCATATAATTTTACTTTTATTCCCACGGAATTAAGAGGACCATCCTATAAAAGAATGCACATTTCTATAAAGTGTATACATCACTTTCTCTCCCATAACAGAGGTTTATCGTAACGTGTATCAAATTCATATAGGTCTAGTTTCAAAAAAATATTATATATCGTATTCTTGTATGGATTTTTTTCATAGTTATTTTATTTTATAATATAGTAAATTGAATATTATATTTTATAGACATAAATTTTGGATAGTTTTATTTTCTATATTACATATTATTTATAAATAATATTATAACGTGAGAAAAAATATTTATTTTTAAAATTATATAAAAATAATTTTATATTACATATTATTTATAAATAATATTATAACGTGAGAAAAAATATTTATTTTTAAAATTATATAAAAATAATTTTATATTTAAATATTTAAGATTTTGTTTTTTTAATAATGATTGAGATTTAAGATGCATTTATAATATAAATTAATTTGGAGGGGATATCTAATATCTATCCATATTAAAAATTGATGGTCAATCACTAAATAGTTTTAACCAACTTTAATGATTCTCCATAATAACTATTTAAATCTCTAAAAAATATAATTATTATTTTTTCATATATATGTTTTAATATATAAAAACAACAATTTAAAAAAAAAAAAAAAATTAAACAAAATAATTTTTAAATAAATATCCTAATAAAAATAATATAGTATCAATAAACATGGATTAAGGATAAACTATTAATAAAATACAATATTGTTAATTAAAAAATTTATATTTAAATTGAAGTATAAATTATTGTTAAAGTAAAGTGAAAAACAATGGATAACACTATGAGGATTAAGGATAAACTATTAATAAAATACAATATTGTCAATTAAAAAAGTTTATATTTAAATTGAAGTATAAATTATTGTTAAGGTAAAGTGAAAAACAATGGATAACATTATGACTTTATAGAGTACTATGTAAAGTGATAGAGTTTGAAGGAATTGTCTTTTTAAAATTTTATAATTAAGTGAGATCTTAAAATCATATACACTATATTCATGATAATTATTTAAGTATGTTATTTTTTATAATAATTTTTTTAAGGCTAGTTTATGACTAAAAAAGTAAAATTTTATAATCCTGTATGCTATATACATTATAATTATTTGATCGTCTTATTTGTTGTAATAAAATTTTAAGAGAAAATCATATACAATTTAGTAAATTTATAATATGTGTATTTACATAATCTTAAAAAAATACATTTGGTGAAATATTAATAAATACTTTACAAAATATTTTATTTAAATTATTTTTCAATAAAAAATATACTTATTTTTATTAAATATTTCCTAATTTTTCTACATATCTTTTTTTATATTCATTGTAGTTCTTAATCATCCTACATTACATAAACCCATTTTATATAAATGTATTGATTTTATTTTTTAAAATTTTAAAATTATTCACATAAAAAAATAAAAAAATATTAATTAATACAACTAGATTCCCTAATTTTACATAATACTACTCTTTAAATCAATATTTTTAATTTGTAATTTTGATTTATATTAATTTTGAAAATATCTATACATCCCCAAATATAAACAAGACTAAAAATTAATTAATACTAAACCTAATCATAATTAATACCATATCTAACTTTCTCATTTAAAACAAAATCAATGGATTAAATATAGAATTGACATAGCATTCAAAAAAATAAAAATAAAAATAAAATTTAAATATATAAATAACATGGAATTTATATATATATATATATATATATATATATATATATATATATATATATATAACAAGAAACTTAAATATATAAGTAAATAGGAAATATAATTTCAAATTAAGAAATATAATTAAAAAGTATTTAAACATATGATTTAACATGGTTTTTACATATACAATTTAACAAGAAATGTAAATATAACAAGAAATTAATTAATATCATTATCAATACTCTATTTAAACTCCCTCATTTAAATAAAATTAATCAAATCTGAATAGATAAACCATAAGCATTATCTTGAATCCTCAAATTCATAATATTTAACATGCATAATATCTAACATCTGTAAAATAATAATAATAATAATAATAATAAATTTATATTAATTAACTTAGTGGACATTAGATATTTATTTCAATTAATTATTAATTGCTTTATACTTTCAGGCTTTTTCTTCTCAAAATGCAGATCATTGCTCTAATGATGGACTCACTAAACTAGTCAGAAACATTGGTTTTCCAAAAAAACTGATTAACAAGTTTTTCCACCGTTTCTTTAGAAGACTAAAAGTTTTCCAAATCTATATGAACAAATCTTAGAAACTTAAAGACATTGTTGGGAAAACGTGAGTTGCGTCAGCTTTGCAATAATTGTCACGGTAAATACACGAGATCGTAGCATTTGCTTCGACTTCACAGTTTATCATCATCAACCATTTATATCTAATAGAATTTCATAATAATTAACTTCCATGTACAGAGATCATGCAAATGACTTTATTTAAAGTTAGATATCTGTAGATACATCACACTGAAAGTGACTTTATAATTTGACGAATGGTAAAAATAATTTACTTGACATAGATCTCTGTTGAGACGTCACACTGAACGTGATGTTATAATTTCACGAATGGCAAAAATAGTTTACTTGACAATCACTTGATCATTTGGAAGCATGGTCCATATTCTTATAACATTATAGTTGGAAATGCTATATACAACTTATCTTTCAAGATAACTATTCTTCCGTCACATTTCTTTGCTTTATATTTATTATATTTAACTAATTATATTCAGGGAAAATTCTTCGTACTTTCTGTTAAAACATTTAATACAAAATATGGTACCATATAGTTTATGCGTTAATCTTCAGAGGCATGAATTTCTCGAAGATTCTTTAGTAGTTTTCTGTAAAGTTGGATTATCCATCGTTACGGAAAAAAACTCTTGGTATCGTTGGTAAAAATCTTTGATAATATTTATTCATATGTGCAGTGTTTATGTATGTGTTTGTTTTGTTCTCAGTTGTTACTATGTTAGATAGCGATGGTTTGTTATTGACAGATCTTTGATCCATTATCACATTCACGAACACAACAGGATTTCAAAAGTTATTTGAGGAATCCCTGTTTCGCATTATATAATCCATATTCGTATTCTACTATACAGTTTGTCGGAAAGATATAAATTTTGATAAAAGGATCATCAGTGTAAACAGTTATGGATATTTGAATGATAACATATTTTAACATAAAACCGTGATAACAGATTCGAACTTAAAACCATCAGAGTGAGCTTGGATGTTAGAATAATAACATATTTAAACGTAACTATTATTAGAATTTGGGTATGCAAATAATAACAGATTGTGAGCATGGATATTTGAATGATAAGATATTCAATTTTTTTGGGGGTCTGTATATTTAGGAATGACTTCAAATAATCCCAGTGAGCTTGACTGTTTGAATGATAACAGACTTAAACATAATTATGATTTTTTTTGGGTCATAATAACAATTTAACCTTAAAACAATTAGTTTGGATATTTGAGTAACTTAATCTCAGTGATTTTGAATGATAACATATTTAAACTTAATCATGACTATTTTTTTTTCATATTTTAATGATAACAATTTAATTATTTGAATAACTTAACATAATCATTTTCTTATCGTTTAATATTTGAAAATTATTAAATAACACAATAATGATGGCTTGGATTATTATCTTTAATAAAACTGATGATAAATAAAAAGGTTGATCTACTAATCTTTTTCGTATTATTTAATATTTTAAAAATGTTAAATAATATAATGGAGATCACTTGAATTACTATGCTATATATGAAATCGATTATAAAAAAATAACACAATGAAATATGTAAATTTATTTTGGAAAATTAATATTTAATGGTTTGGTCGATTATAAAAAAATAACACAATGAAATATGTAAATTTATTTTGGAAAATTAATATTTAATGGTTTGGTATTTGGTAAGTTGATTGAATTTATATTATTGAGATAATTGTATTATATTATGAAAATAAGTGTTGAATTACTATGTTATATGAAATGGATTATAACACAATGAAATGTAAAAATTTATTTTACGAAAATTACTATTTAATATTTTTTTATTTGATAAGTTGATTGTATTTATATTATATAGATAGTTGTATTATATTATGAAAATAAGAGGGCAGTGTGATTTATGTTATTGAGATAAAAGATAATGTTGTTATAAAATTTATATATAGAAATTATTAATATCATATAAATAAAGCATATTATATTATGTAGTTGGTAGAATTTGTTTGAATCATAATTAAATTAAGTGTATATACAACTGAATAGATGTCATATTTATATAGATTTGAATTAAAAATTGTCTAGTATAATGAACAATTACATAGTGTTCGTCAATTTGGCATGACACTTAACATGATGCTAGACTCATGCACCCGCAAGGACTAATAATGTTAAAATTGTGAGGGATTTTTCTGGGGTTTCTTTTGGCCTAAGTATTCAATCATTGACCATCTCATAAAGTGTAGATGTTTTGAAAAAAAGATGAAGAAACAATATTTAATAATGCTTCTACATTTTTTTCTAAAAAAATATCATACATTGTCTAATAACTTTCTAATTATATGAAAATTGTACCATAAAATTGAAGATTCCAATAAATAATAATATTAGAAATATCACTCAAAATCAATAGTAGAGGAGAAATGACATAAGAATGTCTATTTAACTTATAAACTTATATATAAATAATTTTAAAAATTGAATCACAAAAAATGAAGTATATAATAGTAGAGGAGAAATGACATAAGAATGTCTATTTAACTTATAAACTTATATATAAATAATTTAAAAAATTGAATCACAAAAAATGAAGTATATATATAAAAAATTATGCTTTGTTATGATTAATTTATGTGAATGATGTTATGTTATTAACAAATCATGCACATAATTTAATATAATTATTTCAGACGTTTTATTTTTATTTTTAGATAATATCATTGTTACGTGTGTGTTCAATTTGGGTACCCAAAATTTGGCCATGCTCCCCGACTCCCCACCCATCGATTTAGAAATCAGATGAAGCATATTCGGATCGAGCTCAGTCGTGGTTGTCGGTTAATTTAAAATAAATGTAAAAAAAAAAATCAACCTTGGTACATCCATATGGTCTCGAACTAGAGAGAGCTATCTGAAAACAAGTTTCCTCGAATAAGTCAATAGGGGCAGATCTACGATAAGAGGGGGCTCAAGTCCATCCAGAAGTTAATCCATATGGTGTCGAAATAGATACAGCTATCTGAAAACAAGTTTCCTCGAATAAGTCAATAGGGGCAGATCTATCATAAGAGGGGGCCCAAGTCCATCCAGAAGTTAATAGGGATTCAACCCAACAATGGAAACCATCATGGTTTATGCTTGATTAACTAGAAGACTATGATTGCCTACAGGAACCCCAGGAACCCCCATTGCTGTGTACCCAAAACCAGGAAGGGTTCCTCATGATACCAACCGCTTTTTAGACGAAAGTCATTGGTTATAGTCATTGGTTACAGGGAACTTGGCGGTGACTTACCAGGGGCCTATCATACCGCTCGAAATGAGAGTTTTGCAAGAAACAACGAACTTGACTGCCGAGCGATAGGTCGACCCCAGATGTCATGGACACCAGGTGGCGTGGATGACGTGGACCCAACGGAAAAATTAACATGGAAGCTTATGAGGAGGACATGTGGCAATTGGATTCAACACTTTTGACGGGTCAAATGGAGAATTGGTGAATGACATGTGGCACACACACGTGTAGGAAGAAACGTGGAAAAATGCTATTAGCGATAGTAGTTGACATGTCACAAATGATGGCAGGTGATGTGGTAAGGTGCGTCTCATACCCGATTACTTGATTTGACGGGTTTTGCAACAAACCGTGAATGTAGCGAACAAGTGGTGGATGACCAACAAGTAACAATGTGCAAGAATGTCTGTGAGAACGTCAAGCTGTTTGCACATCACCGTGAACTTCGCTGATGAACGTCAAGATTTTTGCACGTCACGGTGAACTTCGCTGATGAGCGATAGGCGACAGATAGGAAAATAAGCCACAACATTTAATAGTGAACAACATTTCAAGTGTCTTTCTATCCTACACGAGGATGGAAGGAGTTGAAAACATTAGCAAATTCGGCCAACGGGCCATGGCTGAGAGACAGGAAAATCTGCGATGCTTAGCAGGACAAGATCAATGACAAGAGACATGCCCATTTGTTGGACTGTCTAGTCGGGGGGTGTTGTAACTATCGAGAAAATTGTGGGCCGACGAGTAGTGAACGCTTTTTAAGCCCCCAGTCACCACTAAGGTCACAGTAGTGCTCTGAAATTAATTCAGAAAAGATTTGAAAAGGAAGCATGTCTCAATATAAACATGGGTGTCATTGCGATAGTTTAATTAAAGAGTGATATATATATCTAAGAGGTTGTAGCAATTCAGTGCTCGTAGATCACCCGATTGAAGTTTCCATATTTATGCTCTTAAAGATTAAGGGTTTGGTGTTTCTTGCAAGTTGGTGTTTGTAAAAAGTGGGAGTTAGTGGTTTTACTAAGTGGGTGATTGCGTCAAAAAAAATGTGTGTAAACAATATCTTATGTAAATCGAACTGGTGTTTGCATTTACAATTCAAAGAAGATTTTTATTTTCCTTTGATAAATATCTCTCTTGAATTCTTTAGGTGATTGATGCACTTTTGCGTCATTAAATATATATAACTGAACAAATGACTATTAATTTATAAAATCCTAATTCACTTTTTAATATTTTCTTAAATATTCACTATTACAAATTCCAAACATTTTTTAATATTTTTTCTTTCCTCTTAATATTTTCCTAAATATTCACCATGGCAGATTCTAAATATTTTTTCCTTCACTAAAGATTCTATAAATTCAATGATTAAACATTGAGAATTTATCGACTCTCAAATTCCATCACTCTCAAAATTTGACAGAGAAATTTTTATACAAAAGCAAATTGTCATTCTAAATCTGCTTTATTTCTAAATATATCATAACTTAGTTTTCATCCTCAATTACAAACTTCCAAACATTTTTATCTCCATTGCATATTCTAGACTTTCCGCACTCTTAAAATTTGACAAAAAAATAAAAAAGTTTTATAAAAGCAAATTGCATCTCACTATACATAAATACATCAGCAGGCTGTTATTTTCTAATTAAACCTTAGACCACCAAATTTTCTCCATGGTGTCCATTTTACTGAGTACAATATTAGAAGAAATTTAATACATGAACAAGAAAGTCAATAAGAAATTCAGTTATTCCTTGCTGTATTATTTGAGCTTTAATAATGGAGAAAGAATTATTGGTGGGTAGAAACAGCCAGGATGTAAGTTCCATGAGAATTCTTCATGCTCTAAGGTAAATAAAATTCAGATATTTCCTTTTCATTCTTATAAAATATTATACAATATACAACTTTTTTATACTACAACTTTACTTTAAATTTTATTAAGTTATGTATTATAGTTCTAATCTTCATAAAATATCATAAACTCTTTATTCTGTTACAACTTTTTATGTTGTAGCTTTAGTTCATATTGTATTTAGTTATATGTCACATTTCATTCAGTATATTTGTTTTTTTATTATTTATTAATATTATTTTTAATATATGTATACTTTTTATTAATTATATCACATGATTTTTATGCCGTAAGGAAATCAACTCCCTCAACTATTTTTTTGTCCTAATCCTAACTCTCATATCCATAGTTAGATGATTCAACAATGGTCTGCTGTCCAATTTAATTAAAAATAATTAAAATAAAATTAGTTAATTAAAAACTTAATTAATTCTTTTGTGCTCATCCATCATGTGCGTGTGGATAGCCGCGTTTGCTGTAGAAAAGGGTCAGGGGCAAATATCTTCTTCTTTGTTGCAGGAGAATGAGGGGGGTCGTGGAATGCAGAGAGGGAATACCTTCTTCTTTACTGCAAGATGAGGAGGGCCGCAAAGTGCAGGGAGAAAATACCTTCTTCTTTGCTGTGGGACAATGACTTAGGATTGTTGAAGTGACTCAGGATTGTTGAAGCATGGTTAGGGTAACGACCCCAACGAAACAAGGAAAACACCACCATTTTCTCCATCATTCGATTAAGAGAATAGATCTGCAACTAGTTCACCATTGGGGTTACAAATGCAAGTTCTCGGATGGTTTTCTATGGTTGCTAGGCCCAGTAATACCTCCGCTCATAATTCTTAGTCTTAGCTTCTTTCCTTTCCTGCGTATTTCAAGTAGTGACCCTGTCATACTTTTTCTATTGCAGCAACGGGGAGGTTTGTTTTTTCCTTTTGTCTTCAACATTAGAAATGTAGGTCTATCCATGACGCACAAAGCTCGTAGTCTGGAGGTGATCGATTCCACCATGATGCGGGAGCATAGGACTCAGAGGGGAAAATCTCCCAAATTATTCAAAAAAATCCAAAAAAATCTACAGGCAAGGGAGTGGTGTCCTTTAGCCTGCAATTTCCATGTTTTTTTAGTTAAAATTAGGATAAAGTAGGGAAATAATACATGCTATTTATGCTAAGCTGTAGTAAAGCTTTTCAAGCTTTAAATCAATCTATAAAGCATGCTTTTCGTTGTATCGGATAAGGACCGAAAAGGCTTATCCTTGGTTATAAATAAAATGGCAGCAAAGCTCTCATCAGACAGAGGAGAGGGGCGAGTGCCTTAGTTTCACTTTGGGAATTTTTATTCTCTCGATGTCTCTTATTTAATGACTCTGTAAATTGCTTGCTAGGTTATTTTTATGACGCCTTAATATTGTTGAATGATTCTGATACGGTCTATAAATCAACGAATGTTCCTTTTCTTTCATTCATAACTATACTACGTTGATTCTTATTTAGCTGTGGCGCACATATCTTCTTGGTATGGCAACAACGCGTGTAGTTTTCATTAAATAGCAGTGTCGCTGTTGAGAATTCATAGCGAAGGGCGTAGAACCATATCGGCCAAGACATATCAGCATCGAGAGGAATTTTATTTCACTGTTCATTGGATTGTATGCGACTCATAAAGCCTTCTGTCCGAGCGATGGTGTAGTGTGGTCAAGAAGCTCGTTGAAACTGTATTGAATGCCGCTTGACAAAGCGTTCTGGTCCGAACAGAGCATAGCATGAATAAGGCGAATTCCGGATTTAGTGAATTGATATAAACTACAGTATATATTTATCGCTGAGTCCATAATTCGGAGGTGGAGAACTTATCAATTGAACCGACTAGTGACAAGCGGAACTAGCGATGTATTAAGGTTGCGTAATAACGTGTCGGGTCCGTTGAGAACCATCGTTTGAGCGATCGCCGGATGGTATATACATTGTCCAAACCCAACAGAAAGGACGGAGGTATATATAGAGACGGATATATATATATATCGACCCTAAATCGCATAAAGAGCAGAGATATAACTGTCGGTCATAATATAAGAGCCTTTGCCATGGCAAAAGCCAACGCATAATCACCGCCGGTGGAAAAGGAGGTAAGGAAACTCCGTGGGTATATATAACAAGTCATATGTATGTTGCGGGAGCGATTATAATGTGGAGGTATATATATGTAGAAGTCCACGATAGGTGAGTCTTTGCCTACTGTAATTCCATTATGTATTGTGTGGGCATATAGATAAGTGGGTATGTATACTGTATATGTGATCCAACAAAAGGTATATCGCTTTTAAGCCGTCACCGAGAGCCACGGTTAATTAGTAAAGCTTGATATTAAAATTTTTGAAATGAACCATCATTTTAATGACTGATGCGCTCAGTCCAGAAGAAAAGGAAATTAACCAAGGCGTAGAAGAACTTGCTGATAGATTGGGGAAATTGACTCTAACGCCTGCACCCCCGCCATCATTAGTGGTATCAGAGCCCACAACTGACATTGAATTGAATCTCAGGAGCAGAAAATGATGGCTTTCAGAGTTGGAAGAGGACGAGGACGTGGTGGAAGAGGACGGCCTGCTACAAATACTGAACTATTGGAAACTGTGGAAGAGCTGCGAGCTAGAATGGATGCTTTAACTTCAGATAGAAATATAGATGATGGAGATGTCAGTGAGCCTGAAATTGAAGCTGCTGAAGAAGAGGAATCTGTACAGGTTACTCCTGAGATGAGATTCTTCTAGTCAGTGTTAAAATCCACAGCCAGGCCATGGAACCAATTAGTACCAGTATACCAAGGAGGATTGAATCCAGAAGAATTGATCGACTGGATTAACAGCATGGAGAAATTCTTCGATTACGAAGAAACAAAAGATGAGAAGAAAGTAAAGTTTGCGGTTACCAAGTTAAAAGGCCACGCAGAACTCTAGTGGGATGGTGTGCAGGCGGAAAGGAAGAGACTTGGTAAGCATCCAATCAAGAACTGGAGCCGAATGGTAGCAAAGTTAAGAGGTAAGTTTTTGCCAAGTAATTATCAGCAGACGTTGTTTAGAAAAATGCAAAATCTTAGACAGAGAGCTTTAACAGTAAAAGAATATACAAAAGAGTTTTATAAAGTAAGCATAAGAGCAGGAGAAGCTCAAGATACAGATGAGAAGGTGGCTAGATATCTGAATGGCCTTAGGATGGATATTCAGGATGAGATAAGTCTGTTGTCTCCTAAAACAGTAGAGGAAGCTTATCAGATAGCGCTGAAAGCTGAGGAAAAACTCACAAGGAAGCAGTCTGCCAGAGGGAGAGAGACTTTCAAAGGAAAAGGAAGTCAAGGTGGTAGAGGAGGATCTACAGCACCTAAAGAAGGAGCTAGCAGTAGCTCAACCCAGCATGCACCCACAGGAGGTGATGCAAGAGGCAGAGGGAGTTTTTCCAGAGGAAGAGGAGGCAGAGAAATAAGATGTTACAGATGTAACAAGCTGGGACACAGAGCTTTTGAGTGTCCAGAGAATGCAGACATAAAGCAGAGGAATGCAATTGTTGCTCCAGCTGAGGGAGAGATGCCAGTGGCAGCGGTAGTAGAAGAAGAAAATTCACCAGAAAGAGGGGAATCTCTGGTGATTAATAAAGTCTTACTTAAGCCGGTGAAGGAGGTGGCTGCTGAACCGCCACAGAGGAAAACTTTATTCAGGACAGTGTGCAAAGTCCAAGGGAAATGTTGTCAGATGATCATTGATAGTGGCAGCACTGATAATTTGGTCTCTACAGAGGTAGTGGAGAAATTGAAGCTGAAGACAATGAAGCATCCAACACCTTATAAGGTGTCATGGTTACAAAAGGGACATCAACTGTTGGTAAGTGAACAATGTGAAGTGGAATTTCAAGTGGGCAAGTATAAAGATAAAGTTGTTTGTGATGTGATGCCTATGGATGTGTGTCACATATTTCTTGGAAGACCTTGGAAATATGACAAGGGAGCCATACATGATGGGAAGAGAAACACCTACAAGTCTGGAAAGGATGGTATCAATCATACATTGTTGCCTCTGCAAGAAGAAGATAAGCCGAGACAGAAGACTAATTCAGAAACCCTGTTACTTGGAAAAAAGGAATACCTTGAGTAGATGATAAGTATACCGTTGAGTCGTGAAGAGGAGATCATAGATGATTTCTTGAGTTATTGGATAAATCCATACTAGCTGGATAATGTAGCTGATACTTTTGATGTGGTTACAGGGGCTGAGGAGGATGTGCAATCTTGTGAAGCTGCTACAGCACAAGAGGAAGTTCTTATGGATGCAGAAGAAATAGATCAGTATGTAGCACGGATAAATGAAGCAACGATTGAGGCTGTTGAACTCTGTGATTTTCAAACTGACAGTTGTGTGTGAATGCAAGGACTATAAGTGATGATGAAATGCTGCAACAATGCCATAGAGACATTGCATTGTTAGAATACTTGCTGGAGAATCCAAAGTATGACACGGAGATTACAAATGAAAGAGTTCAGTACAGTGGACAAGGGCAAGAAGGTATCATTATAATAGATGGTGTGGAAGAAAGACTGATGGACAGTCTCATGAATTATGCTAAGAATTCAAATCACCATGATGATATGCTGAAAGAAGAGAAGGAGAAAACAGAGCAGCAAATTGAATTATTGCCAAAAGAAGATAAGGCACAGCAGCCTTATGTTTTTTTATTTTAACAAATGTTTTGTGGGTGCAGGTGATGAAGAAGACAATCCATCACTTGGAATTGTCTCGAGGGAAGAAGAACTGTGGCAGAATGAAAATAAGACAGTCATGTCTCATATGCAGAAACTTGTTTCTATGGGTGGTAATAAAGAGTTGGCTTGCCTAAATAGCCAAGAGAAGACTGGTATGTAGAATATTGGAACTGCTGCAATGTTAGAAGATGAGGCTACAATGTTTGAAGAACTTGATTTGATTGAAAAAACCAATCAAGATGATGTTGGACAATTACTAAAAATTGTCAAAGAAGGTGGTGAGCCAAAGAATGTTGCAGAGAGTCAAGAAGTTTGGGAGGAAGCAGCATCAATGGCAGCAACATCTATAATGACAGCTAGAGCAGTTATGGTGACAGTTGAGACAACATTGACAGCAGCAGAAGAGGCACTGAAGCCTTATGGTTTTTATTTTAAAAATTGTTCTATGAATGCAGGTATTGTTGCCGGTGCTGAGGAACATTTGACTGAGTTGAGCAGAAAAGAAGTTCTCTGTTCCAGAAGACAAGAGGGTGTGGATGATCGGGTGGCTGTCAGAACAGAGACCAGCATAGAGGCAAGAAGTCAGCAGGCAGCAAGAAATCAACAACTGGGAGATTTATTGGACCAAGAGATTGAAAGCATCAGAAAACTGATGACGGCAGTATCCTTGAAGAGGTCAACAGCAGTAAAACAAAGGAGAAGCAACAAAAGAAAGATAGCAGAAAATTATGAAGACTTAGTCAGTGCGGCGATGCAGCATAAAGTGTGGAGACCTGGAGAAGAACAACAAACAGAAGCAGTGACAAGTGGAAAATGGCAGCACAAGATATGGGATCCAGGGAAACATAGATCTGAACACATGATCAGGAGATCATGAAATTTTTCTACCTTGGGAGTCTGATGCGGGAGCATAGGACTCAGAGGGGAAAATCTCCCAAATTATTCAAAAAAATCCAAAAAAATCTACAGGCAAGGGAGTGGGGTCCTTTAGCCTGCAATTTCCATGTTTTTTTTAGTTAAAATTAGGATAAAGTAGGGAAATAAAACATGCTATTTATGCTAAGTTGTAGTAAAGCTTTTCAAGCTTTAAATCAATCTGTAAAGCATGCTTTTCTTTGTATCAGATAAGGACTGAAAAGGCTTATCCTTGGTTATAAATAAAATGGCAGCAAAGCTCTCATCAGACAGAGGAGAGGGGCGAGTGCCTTAGTTTCACTTTGGGAATTTTTATTGTCTCGATGTCTCTTATTTAATGACTCTGTAAATTGCTTGCATAGGTTATTTTTATGACGCCTTAATATTGTTGAATGATTCTGATACGGTCTATAAATCAACGAATGTTCCTTTTCTTTCATTCATAACTATACTGCGTTGATTCTTATTTAGCTGTGGCGCACATATCTTCTTGGTATGGCAAGAGCGCGTGTAGTTTTCATTAAATAGCAGTGTCGCTGTTGAGAATTCATAGCGAAGAGCGTAGAAGCATATCGGCCAAGACATATCAGCATCGAGAGGAATTTTATTTCACTGTTCGTTGGATTGTATGCGACTCATAAAGCCTTCCGTCTGGACGGTGGTATAGTGTGGTCAAGAAGCTCGTTGAAACTGTATTGAATGCCGCTTGACAAAGCGTTCTGGTCCGAACAGAGCATAGCATGAATAAGGCGAATTCCGGATTTAGCGAATTGATATAAACTACAGTGTATATTTATCGCTGAGTCCATAATTCGGAGGTGGAGAACTTATCAATTGAACCGACCAGCGACAAGCGGAACTAGCGATGTATTAAGGCTGCGTAATAACGTGTCGGGTCCATTCAGAACCATCGTTTGAGCGATCGCCGGATGGTATATACATCGGCCAAACCCAACAGAAAGGACGGAGGTATATATAGCGACAGATATATATATATCGACCCTAAATCGCATAAAGAGAAGAGATATAACCATCGGTCATAATATAAGAGCCTTTGCCATGGCAAAAGCCAGCGCATAATCACCGCCGGTGGAAAAGGAGGTAAGGAAACTCTGTGGGTATATATAACAAGTCATATGTATGTTGCGGGAGTGATTATAATGTGGAGGTATATATATGTAGAAGTCCACGATAGGTGAGTCTTTGCCTATTGTAATTCCATTATGTATTGCGTGGGCATATAGATAAGTGGGTATGTATACTGTATATGTGATCCAAAAAAAGGTATATCGCTTTTAAGCCGTCACCGAGAGCCACGGTTAATTAGTAAAGCTTGATATTGAAATTTTTGAAATGAACCATCATTTTAATGACTGATGCGCTCAGTCCAGAACAAAAGGAAATTAACCAAGGCGTAGAAGAACTTGCTGACAGATTGGGGAAATTGACTCTAACGCTTGCACCCCTGCCATCACACCACCTCGCTCAACTGGGTTGAGACGTCATTCATGAGCGTTCAGATTCACCAGGGCGACTTTGCATTCCTTTGCCGATAAAGGTATGTACCCAGTTTTATCTTTTCATCTTAAAGAGTTTGGAAACCCTAATTCAGTTTTATCTTTCCTATAGGACTCCGAAAACTCTCAAAATGGATGGTTCAAAAGGAACGCAATACCAATTCTCAATCTGCCTTGAAATGCACAATCATCAGTTGGGAAGGTCTGCTTTGCAACCAAATCCTCGCGCAACCCCAGGTAAGGTTTGATCTATAACCAAACCCTCACAAAACCTCACGAAATGTCCAACCATTAAATATATTGTATTCAAAATTGTTGGGTTCATCCAGAAATTTAATTCCTCCTTCCTTATCACAATGTGAGAAATGGCCATGGCAACCCTAGGTCTCAGCCCCATAGGTAATTCTGATTTCATCTTTCTACCAGTCATGCTACACATATTTTCAAGTCTTGAAATCAACTCACTCACTCCTTCTCAACTCTAAGTAAACTTCGCCAGAATTACCAAAAATAAAGGTTTCATGTTTGCTCGAAATACCCAGGTTCTCTCACAACCCTCTGACATGTATGTTGGAGGTTGTCCATTATTGGTCAAACCCTCCAAGGTTCCAGTTGCTTATGTATGATTTTGAGTTCTATGAGAACTATAGATCTGCAGGGATTTTTGGATTTTCAGTTCTCTCATAACAGTTTCCATGGGATTTTTTCATTGTTCGAGGAAATTTACCCTAAAAGGAATTTTCTCTTTACTTAGATTTATGTATTATACTCTTGTTAAGTTTCTCAGAAAGTGTACTCACATGAACTTGAGACGTGTAGTTTTTATGAGCACTCGGATTGTTTTATGACTAATAATGCCATTCAAAAATAGATCAATATATATATTTTTTATAAACTTCTTGACAAAGCTTTCCATGAAATCATAATTCGTTCTAAATTTTCTCACTATAGTGAGTCAATTTCTAATATAGTTATTCAGTGCTAATGTTAGCAGTCGTAATTCTCCAATCCTTCTTTGTTGGATTTTTAAATTGTTTTGAGCATGCATGCAATTATGATTATATTTTTTTTATTACTCCTACGCCTTAGGGTCTTATACAGAGGCCTCCCTGCTTGACATATTAATGATCTTAATTCGTTGGGTTGAACAAATCCAGAAATGGATTTTTAAAATGGAATGAGATTATCTGCACTTTTGATGTATGGCATTTTCCTCGCAGTTTACACTACTACATGGACAACTATGCTATGCTTTTGTTTGTTTAAGGGTGGTTAGCCCAACTTTGAATTTACTATTTATTTATGTAGTTATGCATACTTGGAATATTTTCTTCTAGATGTGATCAATAAAATTTTATACGTTGTTTCTTAGTTTCACCTGTGCGACTATTTTCCAGGATTGATATGTAAAAATATCGGATCGAAAAGCTTCCTTACTTTAGTTAATGACACCATTACATAATTACTCCCAAATCTCCAATCATGTTGTGGGTGTTTTTTTCTTAATGTATCTTATTGCGGTCCTCACTAGGTAAACCCTATCAGCTAGAATATCACTCTTTATTAAATTGTAGAATATATTATTACTGCAGTTATTTGGGCTTTCCAATATTACAGGTATTATATTTCCTCTTTATATATATTTAGTATCAATAATGTGTCCTAGTACCGATGGTTGCTTATAATGTATTTTGGATGAGTATCTACAAAGACAATTTATAGAATGTAAGATATATTTTCCTACTTCCTTCCATTGAGTTTCTTTTCTTAATCTGGAAATTTGGAATGGAACTTAGCCCTGGGGTTTGCTCACTCATCCCCCAGTGTTCACATCCTGAACATAAGAACTTTTTTGGGCTACTTGTTAGTTGTCTTGGCCCAAAAACTAACTTATTTCTCTTATTTTAAAATAAATTTACCACAAAAGATAACCCTTTTGCATAACCTTGCCCTCAACAAGATGAACTATTCAGTTAAAAGGAAAAATCAATCCAATTGGTAATCTTAAGGATCAAGTTAAACAAAAAACACTTAAAAGACAATAGGATACAAAGTTATTAAACAACACTGTAAAAACTGTGTCATATGATATATCTGTTCCTTTCTAATAGAAATCTGGAATAGCCAACCCTGTCTTCTATGGAGACTATCAGTAATATATGTAGATAGATCAATAGATGTTAGTGTGAGAAACTACACTTTTTTCATCCTTTCTTGCAATAACACGTTGACATGAAAACAAGCTATGGTCTGTCACAAAACATCATATCAAAATTTTCCATCTTTTCCTCACATGCCCATTCGTGTTTCTATATATGGAAAGAGGTAGAAAGTTTTCTAAATATTCAAGCAGATGTTGATAGATCTTTGATTGGAAAATGTCTTACACAATGGTTCGAGAGACAAAAATAAAATAGGGTGCTTCCTTTCTACATCATTTGGGGTATTTATAGGAGCAGGAACACCAAAATATTTGAAGAGATTGTCCAACAAGTGAGAAAAACAAACTTGAAGACTGTGGAATATTTGAAGGAGGTTGGGCCTTGGTGTCAAAAATCACATAGGAGAATGTGTTGCAATAGAGAAATTGAATCATCCATATTGGTGGGCTATTTTGATGGTGCTTCAACAAATGGAGTATGTGGGTGTGGGGCAACACATTGTTTTGGTTCCCATGCAATGCTATCACTTCAATTGGTTTGGGGGTGCAAGTACAAATAACATAGCTTCTTTCTCTATGGGGATACTGCGTTGTGCTAGCTGGATGGCAATAGAGAAGATAGAGGTTGTTGGTGACTCCAAATAAGTAATTTGAGTGGGTGGATGGCACTAGAGAAGATAGAGGTTGTTGGCGACTCCAAATAAGTAATTGAGAGGGTACAATGACGTTCCTATTTTGGTCCACCCTATTTATATCACTGGAAGCAACAAATCAGAGATCTGAACGCATCCTTTAAGAACATCGCCTTCTCCCACATATACAAAGAGTAGAACAGGGTGGCCTATCTCCAATCCAAAGGAGGGTGCACTATTATGTTGAGTGTTATCTTTTATAAGACATCCATCAATAATTATTTGAAAAGCTCTGGTTTCTTCTTTCTATAATGGTCGGTGTTTATGGTTTCTCCTCTACTGCTCCATTGTTGTATCAACATTTATGGTCATTTCTCAGTTGCAAGGTTACAACTGAGTTATTTTAACTTCGAAGAGAACCCAACCATCATATGCAAATGTTTTGTCAAGATGTTATTCCCCTATTTTTTTGGTCAGTTTTGCTTATTGTGGGTCATAACTGCTAAATCACAGGTATTGAATGGAGACACTCTGTTTGTCTTAGGATTTTATGGGGCAACTCTATATTTTATTGAAAATTTGAGTAGATTTTAGATCGAGTGGGAGTGTTTTTTTATTTCAGTATTTAGCAATTCAAATATAGATTTTGGATTCACTCCAGGCAAATTTTGATACAATCTCAATGACAGGAGATTCAAAACTATGGAAATGTAGAATATTTCTTATATAAAGGACAATTGGTTTTTTTTTTTTTTTTTAAATCATATCAGAATTTAAAGCTTTGAAAACTTGCTCCCCACTGGAGATCACAATGATTGCAAAGCAATGTTCACAGTGTGCCTTTGTGGATGAGAGATTCCAAAACACATCGACAAAAGTTTAATTAAATTGGATTATTGTTTTTGATGTAAATTTTGTGAGAGTGAAAGTAATTTCCATGTTTTAGCGAGACACTCCACTTATTATTTGGGACAAAGAAGTTAAAGAAAAATTGTGTGTGAGTGAAAGTAATGTCAGATATTTCTGATGGACACTCCAACCATCATCAAGAACCACTAAAATATTTTTTAAGCGGCTTCATCATCTCTGTCGAGTGTCTACCAGAAACTTTGGCCATTGACCTTTGCAATAATTGTCACGGTACATACACGAGATGGTAGCATTTGCTTCGACTTCACAGTTTATCATTATCAAACATTTATATCTAATAAAATGTATAGACATTTATTTCATAATAATTAACCTCCATGTACATAGATCATGCAAATGCCTTTATTTAAAGTTAGATATCTGTTGATACGTCACACTGAGAGTGACTTTACAATTTCACGAATTGTAAAAATTAGTTTACTTGACAGTAAAAGATAAATGTCTGTTGAGACATCACACTGAAAGTGATGTTATAATTTCACGAATAGGAAAAATAGATTACTTGACAATCACTTGATCATTGGGAAGCATGGTCCATATTTTTATAACATTATAGTTGGAAATGCTATATACAACATATCTTTCAAGATAACTATTCTTCTGTCACATTTTTTTGCTTTATATTTATTTTATCTAACTTATTATATCCATGGAAAATTCTTCGTACTTTCTGTTAAAACATTTAATACAAAATATGCTACTATATAGTTTATGCCACAATCTTCAGAGGCATGAATTTCTCGAAGAATCTTTAGAAGTTTTCTGTAAAGTTGGATTATCCATCATTACGGAAAAAGTCTCGGTATCGTCGGTAAAAATCTTTCATAATATTTATACATATGTGCAGTGTTTATGTATGTATTTGTTTTGTTCTCTCTATTTACGGTGCGACTTAAGTTGTTACTATGTTAGATAGCGATGATTTGTTATTGACAGATCTTTGATCCATTACCACATTCACGAACACAACAGCATTCCAAAAGTCATTAGAGGAATCCCTGTTTCGCATTATATAATCCATATTCGTATTCTACTATACAGTTTGTCGGAAAGATATAAATTTAGATAAAAGGGTCATCATTGTAAACAGTTACGGATATTTGAATGATAACATATTTTAACATAAAACCGTGATAACAGATTCGAACTTAAAACCATCAGAGTGAGCTTGGATGTTAGAATAATAACAGATTTAAACCTAACTATTATTAGAATTTGGGTATGCAAATAATAACAGATTGTGAGCTTGGAATATTTGAATGATAAGATATTCAATTTTTTTGGGGGTCTGTATATTTGAATGATAAAGAGGAATGCCTTCAAATGATGCCAGTGAGCTTGACTGTTTGAATGATAACAGACTTGAACATAATTATGACTATTATTATTTTTTTTTTTGTCATATTTTAATAATAAGTATTTAACCTTAAAACAATTAGTTTAGATATTTCAGTAACTTAATCCCAGTGATTTTGAATGATAACAGAATTAAACACAATCATGACTATTATTGTTTTTTGTCCTATTTTAATGATAACAATTTAACCTTAAAACAATTACAGAGAGTTTGGATATTTGAATAACTTAACATAATCATTTTCTTATCGTTTAATATTTGAAAATTATTAAATAACACAATAATGATTGCTTGGATTATTATCTTTAATAGAACTGATCATAAATAAAAAGGTTGATCTACTAATCTTTTTCGTATTATTTAATATTTTAAAAATGTTAAATAATATAATGGAGATCACTTGAATTACTATGTTATATACGAAATGGATTATAAAAAAAAGAACACAACCAAATATATAAATTTATTTTGGAAAATTAATATTTAATGGTTTGGTATTTGGTAAGTTGATTGAATTTATATTATATAGATAATTGTATTATATTATGAAAATAAGTGTTGAATTACTATGTTATATGAAATAGATTATAGCACAATGAAATCTATAAATTTATTTTAGGAAAATTACTATTTAATGGTTTTGTATTATTATATTTATATTATATAAATAATTGTATTATATTATGAAAATAAGAAGCAGCATAGTTTCTGTCATTAAGATTAAAGATAGTGTTATAAAATTTATATATAAAAATTATTAGTATTATATATAAAACATATTATATTATGTAGTTGGTATAATTTGTTTGAATCACAATTAAATTAAGTGTATATACAACTAAGATGTCATATTTATATAGATTTGAATTAAAAATTGTTCAGTATAATGAATAATTACATAGTGATAGTCAAATTTGGCATGACACTTAACATGATGCTAGACTCATGCACCGACAAGGACTAATAATGTTAAAATTGTGAGGGATTTTTCTTGGGTTTCTTTTGGCCTAAGTATTCAATCATTGACCATCTCATAACATGTAGATGTTTTGAGAAAAAGATGAAGAAACAACATTTAATAATGCTTCTACTATGTTTTTTTCTAAAAATATCATACATTGTCTAATAGCTTTCTAATTATATGAAAATTGTACCATAAAATTGAAAATTCCAATAAATAGTAAAATTAGAAGGATCACTCAAAATCAAGAGTATCAAGAGTAGAAGAGAAATAACATAAAAATGTCTCCCCTATTTAACTTATAGACTTATATCTAAATGATTAAAAAAAAATGAATCATAAAAGATAAAATATGTATATAAGAAATTATGTTGTGTTATAATTAATTTATGTGGATGATGTTATGTTATTAACAAATCATGCAAATAGTTTAATATAATTATTTCAAACATTTAATTTTTAGATAATATTATTGTTATTGTTAAAATTCTTATATAAAAAAATCCATAAATCATGAACACTAATACCTTTTATTTCGTATATAATAAAAAAATACAATTATTTATTTATATATAGTTATATTAAAATAAATTATAAAATAAATTCACCAAAGTTTGTGATGATGATGGTGATAGTGGTTAACGTCCACCGAGACCAAATTGGTCTATCGGACCTATAATTTTCTTAGTTTTTAATTGTCTAGCTCCTTGTCTTTTTTGGTGAGATTGATGCTGTAGCTTTCCTTTTTTTCTCTACGGTCTTCCAACTTCCTGTTTCTTGCATCCCCTTCATCTCTTCTGGTTCTTGGGACATTGGTGTCTTAGCTTCGCGATCTATTGTGTTCGTCCTCTTGAAGATAGACGGAGAAGAAGTTTGGTCTAGGAGATCTGCTTTGCTGTTAAATGACGATTTATTTTGTGCGGTATCCAAATCCTCATCACTGTTGATGCTTGAGGGGTTGTCGAGTTCACTTTTTTGTTGCTGGGCGAGGCTTTCTCCCTGCTTGTCTTGAGAGTTGTTTCTTTCTTGTGATTCAGAGTTTTCTCTAGAGTATTCTTCTTTGATGACAGTGTAGTGTTCTTTTTGTGCTCCTTCCCACCATGTAGATCTGTGGTGGTTTTTTCTAGCATAATGTTTCTGGGAGGCTTTTGGCCAATTTTTGGCTAGATGGCCCGTCTCAAAGCAGGATCGACATCTGAAGAGGACACTTTCATAATCGAGTTTCTGGTTCCACACATAGTCTTTACTTGTTAGGTTTATTTCAACGGGGAATCCGGCGCTGAAGTCCATTTCCACACAGATGCGTGCATAGATGGTTCTGGCATATTCCTCTGTTTCTGGGTACCTGCAGTGAAATTTGCCAATTGCATTTCCAATGGCTTTTAGCGAGGAGAGATTCCAAAGATGCAAGGGTAGGCTCGACAATCTCACCCAAAGTGGTGCTGAGGTTATGACTGCGGTTGAGGGATCGAATGATGGGTTCCATGGCTTCATGAATAGGCTTGAGTTTTCCCAAAACCAAGGGCCGGAATCTAGAATACATTGTCTGCTTTCAGGATTTTGAAAATCTACTATAAAGAAAAAACTAGCACAGGGGTAGATATTAATTTCATTAGAAATGACAGGCTTCCATACCTCCGAGATCCAATTGTGGAGAGTTGTCAACCGCGGCCAAAAACCATTGAACTGGCAGATTAGGTCACTTTCGGAAAACTTCAAAGCCTCATCGAGTGAGGCCTGGACCAACTGGATAATGGGAGCTGGGGCTTCACTGACGATATGCGCAGGAGCTTGCCCTCCAGAAGCGGATGAAACTGAACCAACAACTATTTTCGCAAAGCTGGGAGCCATATTTGCCCCTAGAAAACCGAGACCCAGCCGCAAAGAAATAAGGCTGAAGATTAGATCTAGATCTAGCCGCAGAGGATTAGATCTAGAACCCAACCGCAAGGAAGATTATACCTAAGTTAATGGTTAAATTCATACCTAAGTTAATGCCCACTGGTGGCATACCTCAATTTCTTTTCCACTTACCAACTCCCAAAGGTGCCAGTGCTGCAACTTTTAGCTCTGGTACCACTTGTAATGTACCCCGTAACCTCACATGTAAAAGCAGGGAGTTAGAATTTTTTATACAAATTACCACAAGTAATTATCCAAATCACAACTCCACATTCCTTATTAACCATTATATATAATATTCATTAGAACATAAAGTGAATTTCGATAAAGGACAGTAAGTTGCATAACCATTAACAACCACTGTTGTAGTGTAATAACATAAATTGTCTTATGGACTTTGCAACCATTTATTGATTTCCTTAGCCATATTACTTAAACACATACTTGGACATTATGATTATCACATCAAATAAGGAATCATCATCATCATCAAACTGACACAAAAGGCAATCACACAATTGAACATCAATATACTCTGGAAACCCCATAGGGTGAAAACCAGCGGCCAGTCGAGCATGCTTACGCATTCTGCCGGTCCTCTCCTCTCCCTCTCTTTAACAGTCGAGCACCTAAAGGTGATATCGGCCTTAACAGTCGAGCCTGCTTACGCATCCTCTCCTCTCCCTATGGTCGAGTACCTAAAGGTCCTTAACATTCTTTAATCTTATTATTAAACACTCGTGAGGGTTTTCACCCCACTCAATGGCTTATAAGGGATTCCATCCCTTAACCATTGTTATACAATCATTATAATGAATTATCATTAAGTTGTCATATAACTAGCTAAAAGCCAATACATTTTCCATGAAACCCTTTACTTACATACCACCACATGCAACATTCCTTGTGGCATGATTGTTCTAGCAATGTACAATCCTGCAACCTGTACTCATCTGCATGGACCATTAATCCCTTTCCTGCCACACCGTTAAATATAATCTATGCCTTGCACAAGTAGTCCAACTTAACCTACCCATGTTATCATTATCAACATTGACATCATGATTACATTTATAAATAATCATATTAACTATCATTTCCCTTCGCATAAGCACATATTCTTAGAGAACAAAACACTAAGGCATTCCTTTGAAGGGACTAACTAAAACATCAGTTATAATCTTCTTACATGAAAATTTACATAAACTTTATCAAAAGATCTAGTCCTTTAGCTATTACTTTTGATGCATGCAAATATATAAGGAAATCTCACACAACCTGTAGTCTTTTCCCACATGCGAATACATATATCCTTTCTAATGAAAGCTAACACAAATCTCGTGTGCTTACACATCTCATTCAACAAGAATCTAAGATAATAGTTATGTTAGCATAAAAGTAATCACATATCATTTTCCTGAAGAAAATGACTCAACAGTTCTTTAATCCATGCAAAGAATATATCTCTATAACACATTGACTATACTTTGTGCATCCAATAGCTTATCATAATAGCCTTTCTAATCCCTTCTTTGGAATTCTACTATCATTTCATGTAAACAGTTACATACTTCATTCTTACAAGAGGTCATTATAACCCCATTTCTCTATCTTCCTATATGTAAGTTTCTCATGCTTCCCTTTCAAGAAAATATTATAGCTACCCATCTTTATGCTTAAAAATCAAGAAATAGTATCCAAATTATCTAACAAGACAATCTTTTCAAGAGATTAATATTTCCAAGGAAGTAAACATTGATTATTATTTTCAAGAGAATCAACATAATACTCTCTACGTACACACCAAAACATATTTCCAATGTTGCCAAAGCTACCCTTATGTGCATGCAACATGTGTTTTTCCTAACACAATTACTTTTACTTCAATGCACATAATCTTTTCATGAAACAAATAAGGATTCTTGTTCTTATATGAACACTATTCATATGTGTCGTTTAAGGAAAGAATCTCTATCTTTGATTCAAGAGGTCTCTCATAAAGCCATAATTTTTGTTAAACACACATGGGAAACATAGAATAGGCAAGATAAATCATGTGAGTACATTTTTTATTAACATGAGATATACATTTATAGTACAATATGTGACTCTTGGGTTTCAGATCCCAAGGTCTCTTGGACTGCTTTGGTCTATTCGGCTTCCACACTAACCCATTTAGGATTACGTGTCCAACATTCCCCCCCTTAATCCGAAGGGTTATGTATGAGTCTAAGAAGAGAGCTGTAATACAAAATGTGCAAAAAATGCATGGCAGCACTAGGCTGAATGTGCTCTATGAAATGTTGGTATAAAGGGCGGTGGTTTAAGGATGACCACCAATACTGGAATGCTTAGTGCAGTTCCCGGAACTCTTCCAAAACTGGCAAGAAACTGAAGTTTTCTACTAGAGGAAGTGATCCTATTGTTTTAAAGAGGGAAACCTTCAACCATAAAAGGGAGGTCTCACCCTGCATAAAAGGTAAAACTTCAACCTGAAAAGGGAAGTCTCAACCTGTGATGGTTTAAGGATGACCAACAACTCTGGAATGCTTAATGCAATTCCTGGAACTCTTCCAAAACTGGCAAGAAGCTGGAGTCTTCTGCTAGAGGAAGTGTTCTCAATTTTGTTCCTGGAATTCTTCCAAAACTGGCAAGAAGCTGAAGTCTTCTGCTAGAGGAAGTGTCCCAGATTGCCAACTGAAGGCATGTTCACGGGCATCTTTGTCTCTGGCTACAACTCTGAAACTGGTGTGGCAGGTTGTGGCTCAGGCTTGCTTGATGTGGCTTTGAAGCTTGTAGATGACCATCATTTCCCCCCCTGTCAGATACAAGGTGAGATGATGGAGGAAACTCAACTGCAAGACTGTTAAATACTCTGGAACAAGTTCTAACATGTGTTTGGAATATCTTCTTGGCTGTTGATGCCCATTGCCAAGAAGCGATCCATCCAAAATGAATCTTTGTTCTTGCAGGACGTTTGTTTCTGAAGCATCTGGATTCTGTGTGAAGAGTGACTGGTTTTATGACAGTGCTTACATGGATGAAGATCAAAACAGTGATCTTTCAGATGGCCAACTTGGTCACAGTGTTGGAATTTCACGATCTGTTGTTGTTGTTGTTGTTGCTGTGGAAGAGGGGCAGAGTCTGGAATAGCTAAAGCTGAACTGTCATGAGGAGTAGATGCACTGTCATGAATAAATCCAGCACTCTGAAACTGAATGGGCTTGGCATAGTTTGGAATATGAAAGGACAAGTCCTTGTCATATCCAAGACCAGTTCTATGCTTGTTGTGGACAAGCTGTTCCCAAGGTCTGATGATGGGCTTGGGAAGTGCACACTGAGTTTCTGCGTCTGCATGTACAACTACTACTTTATTGGAATGAACAATAACATTATTGTCTTGCTGCTGATGGGTGGTTGTATCAATGTTCTGAACAGGTTCAGAATGATGTCTATTTTGATGTAGCTCTTCTTGTTGTAGCTGTGATTCAAGCTGCAAAAAATCAATCTTTTCCTGTGCATTTTATAGACATGTCTGAATTTCTGAGAGAAAATCCTTACTGATTTTGACTGTCCCATCAAGAGTGGAATGAATTAGGATATTCAGTAACTTTAATGCATCTTCAAGTCTGGTCATTTCCTTCATCATCTTATACATTAAAGAAACTGATCACGACTATCAACCAGCAACAATCACTCACAATTTAATGTTATTGCAATATCCTTTATAAATGTGAGCAAATGAGGAGCATGCAACATAAAAGATTACAATCAGCTCACCAAACTCTTTATACAGCAGTGGAATCAAGGAATGTCAAGCTCTGTGACATAACACTTAGCCCGTCAATTTAACATCATCATCAGAGTCTATCCATCAGCGTATTCAGTCAATAATACTTGGTAATGCAAGACTTATCTCTGAAACCCTAGAATGTGAAATCATACTCCACTTCATCAATACATGTCTATAGATCAACAATGTCAGTAGTACCAAATTAATAGATGCTTTATCATAGGCATTTACAAAGAATAATGTGTCAATACTGTCATATCAAATCTCTAAATCTAATCTCTGTTAAATGCAAACAGTCAACGATACTCCTTGCATCAAACAATACAATCGGCATACTCCTCCAAGGATATTATAGATCCACGCATCCAAAAAACTCTGTGGGTCCTCGAAAAACTGCCTGTGTGCCGCACTGCATATTATTCATTTCAAACGCTATTTATAAGTAAAGTAGTCTCTCCAGAATCCTTGTGGAAGGCATGGGTAGATATCGCTTTTCCTCCTCTACTAACGCTGACAATGATATGTATAGTCTATACACACCCAAGTGCTGTGCAAAAGTCGAGAAGAAAAACTACTAATGGTAGGATCATATGATAGTTTCAAATACCACTGGACAACGCGCATTCAATATTAAAACAGCGCATTCAATATATATCACTGTATATAACCATGCTACCAATATATATCACTGTATATATATCACTTTAAAACAACGCACATTCAATATTAAAACAACGCATTCAATATTTATCACTGTATATAACCATGCTACCAATATATATCACCGTATATATATCACTTTAAAACATCGCAAATGCAGTTTGATACCACGAACGCAAATCCAAAAAACAGATGTTTAAGAGCAACGTTTTAAAAAGGAGTGTATCATTTTAAAAACTTCGTGTAGCCCTACAGCAACAATGTACACGAAGATGCAGGGTCTTTATGCCACGAAGAAACAAGTACGTTGCATTTGGACTTAATACACCTCCCAAGACATTGTGCAAAGCACGTACTGTGCCAATAACCTTGTTTGAACCACTCAAACTGCCTGCAAGAACATCATTATGACCTGCAATATATTTAGTTACCGAATGGAATACAACACCTGCGCAGAGTGCTAACGCTTTCTGGTTAACAGGCGTTGCAAAAGTACAATCTATACAAACCAATACACAATTTTTATGACAAATCTTGGAAACCAGCTCAATATCAATACATCGAAGATAAGGGTTTGTATATCAAATGAATTAAGCCATCATTCTTCTAACAACACTGGGAGCCAACGGTTCAATGCGTTATGGATGCTACGTATTCATGCTCAGAGAGAATAGAGAATTCGAATCCAAGATAACAAATTCTGAGAAAAACTATGCCTGCATGTCCACCAATATTTCTCCAACCAACGCTTATGCCAAACTAACATACATACTCAACGACCAATGTACATAGATTAAAAGAGCAGGTTTGATCATTCAATGCAGGTATTCATACCATATAACCAGCATATTGCGTTCAACTATTCAACTTAACATACCATGGAACATGCACGTTTGTCAGAAACGCAATGACCAACGTCTTTTGGAGTACAGGTTCAAACAACTACGATTATTGTCACTGCTAGGGATATTTTCCTCCTCGGACAAGTTAAAGTACCATACAATTTCATATTGTATCTTCAAGCAAAGCAATGGGCTGGAATAGTCTGACTTGGATTGACAGCAATGTTCAAAGAGTCTGGATTTGCAGAATAAGATGATGAAAACTGCTGCGCCCTCTATTCTTCATTCATATTCAACTTCATTCGTATCCATTCGGGATCAGCATCAATGTCGACCAGGACTAAAGCTCTTAAAACAGGGAACACGCCGTATTCATGGGCTTTGTTATGCTGCTGCCAAGCAGAGTAGTCATAATAAGAACAGGGCTAGGACTCAGAGGGAATCGACATTAAATCCTCACAGAGATTCACTGCGGCAGAAAGCCTTAAGCCCTCTGTTCTATTGCACTAAGACGTAAAAGAGGGTGTCATGTATTTGCAAATTATTTGAGCCTCACTATCACAGGGCTAGGGCTTCTGGTTATCATTGAGTCCACTGTTTTGAGATCTGCCACCTTCACAATTTCAAGGAAGCTGGCTTTGTCTATTTTTATTGCCCATATTTTAACCAGGGATTGCCCGAATATCAAAACAGTCAAAAACTAATAGCCATGGCAAATCCGTTCGTTCAATACGCCGGTGTTCTACAGAACAATTTATCAAGATATACGACCGTGATTATGGAAAAACATCCCGCCAGGAGTTGATCTACAAACGCTTCAGCATTTGGTTACCTCTCACTGCTTTAAGGTCAATTTCAAGTTCCCTAAGAATATATAATGCTCGAGCAATACATAGCGATCCGCAACTTCTGCAACAACAACCGCAATATGCTGTTATAAACTTCACATCGCAAACGGCGGCGGAAAGATTCTGGCTAGCTTTCCACGGTTATAGGTGGGAAGACCGCAATTCTACGACAAGATTTGCCTGGGATGAGGAAATCCCGGAGCTGACGAATATTTTACTGAGGTGACCGAGTATAATTTGATGAAATAATGAGTCTACCTTCCACTTATATGAATGGCCACAGAGAGGAGCGTTTTGTATGCAGAGAGCAGCGACAGGAGAAGCATTCAGGCCAGTGGAAGCATCAGAGCAGGAGAATAATGATGCGTTCAGGCCAGTGGAAGCGTCAGAGTAGCGCTCAAGCATTTCAATGTTAGGTCAGAATGACATTGCTCTTCGTTCAGGCCAGTGGAAGCGTCAGACTAGCGCTCAAGCGTTTCAATGTCAGGTCAGAATGACAGCGCAGAAGAGCAGGGTGCAGGTTTTACAAATGGTATATGGCAAACAGACAAACATTCATGGACAGATGCGTTATATGGCAGAGGGCCAGGACTGCTCACAACAGAGGAATGGCAGCGCTGATAGAGGTAACATCCTCTATTCTAAGAAATGCTCAGAAAAGTATAATCAATAGGAGAGCATTGGTTTACAAAGGCCACAGAAACAGGTGGCTCACACTAATTATGCAGGGCAGGAATACGCCTGCTCTGATACCATGTTAAACACACATGGGAAACATAGAATAGGCAAGACAAATCATGTGAGTACATTTTTTATTAACATGAGATATACATTTATAGTACAATATGTGACTCTTGGGTTTCAGATCCCAAGGTCTCTTGGACTGCTTTGGTCTATTCGGCTTCCACACTAACCCATTTAGGATTAGGTGTCCAACAATTTTCATACATGAAGAATGCACATTTTTTCTAAAACAAACTATCTTAATGACTATTATTTATGTGTATATAAAACATATTTTTTCTTCAAGAAAGTTAGTAATGTTTATCTATGTGCCTGGAAGCACACTCTCCCCAAAATGATGGGAATATAGCTCATTAGCTATTTCTGTCATGTATGCAACTCCTAATTATTTCACAAGAAACTTCGGAAATTAGCTAGTATCCCAAAGCATTTAGCACACAAGATTCACATGCAGTCTTTCTAAGAGAAAAATACATATTTACTTAGCTTTAATGTCCATAGATTCTTTTCACATTCTTCATTGCATACTATTATGTATATATTATATATGTTTGGTATGAAATCTTTCAAAAAGATACCCAAATAAACATGCATATATTTCTCCTTCAAGAAAGTAAGCCAATTACTTATCTTTTCCATTGTAGCGTCCTTGCCTCCATCACCTATCAGGACTATGTCTTGAAAAAACTTCAAATATCATATGCACGCTTTGTCTCATAACGCATCCACAAACTTGAGCTTGTTTTTTAGAGATGTTACACCAACCAAGTGGGTAACTCATTCGTAGGTGTCGTCCTTTGCGCTTTTGACATTCGAGCTATGGAATATGCCCTTTACCACGAGGAAACACATGATTCTAAAGAGGCACATACTGAACAATCATATTAGGGATTCCGAGCCAGTAACGCAATTAAATGCCAAGACTGCAAATGCGAAGGTTCACTTCCGAACCCCTGCAATTCCAAAACCTGCAGTTGCTCCACGTTTTCTTCCTTCATTATCTCAATCTGGTGGTGTAGTCATCCTTTTCACCAGTGGTCTATGCTTTTATCCATGTGCCGGTAGTCGGTGTACCCTTCGTTTGTTATGAGCTCAATTCTCACAACCCCGCATTAGTCGCCGATTCACTTTTCAATATCCCTTTTGCACTTAAGAACAAGGATTCATATAAACCCGATCCCCGAATCCCAATCCCCGAATCACATGTTAAAGATTCATTTAATGCACTCCTCACTAGTATTTTGTTTTCCTTCATTCTCATTCAGTGTCACAACTACCAAGAATTAGTTAATAGCTGATTCGTAACTTGTGATTTTACATTGGGTTATTTACGAAAGGGATATTACACATGGCATCCTCACCAATGTTGAAAGCATAGATTATTACTAGAAGACATAACAGGTTTATTACTTGAAAACAAAAACAGGTTTTCAAAATGATGGAAAAATTGTGTTGTTTTTTGAAATGTAAGTTACTGTAGTAAGAAAGTATTTTGTTAGACATAATACTTATGTAAAAAGGAGAAACTCACATGGATAAAAAGTGAGATTGTAATTTTTATGTTCAGAATACAATACTATGGTAAAACAGAAGCAAGAATGATGTAACTCACTTATATTTTATAATATAAAGTTTGTGTATTTTCCTCTGCAAAAAAAAGAATCAAAGTACCCTAAATATTTTTTAGGTCGCTGAATCCATGTATATAATCAAAAAACCAGTTAAAATAACACAAATCAATATTTCACCTCAAAATTTTCCAATTCCCATAAAATAAAATCTAAAAATTCACCCTAAAAACAACTCCATTCTATGATTATCAAAAAATAGCGCGCAGGAACAGATGGAATTTTCTGCATTCATCGTGCAAGGACCCAGGTTGAAACTGACTGATCCTATGAGTTGATATCATGCTCCACCATCGATGTTAATCCCACTTTTTGGCTTAGGTCCTGAAGAGGCATGTCTTTTTCAACCAGTATTCTGTTTCAGGTAACTGAAAGTGACATGATTTGGTTGATCACTTGATGCCACACGTGTCAGGGTAGTGTCTATGAGTTGGATTACATCCCTGGCTCGAAATCAACTAAATATTACCTAATTTTTTACTCTATTTTTTGTGATTTGTAATTTATCTAGGCACTGAAGAATTATTAAGGCGGTTATAAACCAAAAATAAATGTAATTTAATTTACCAATGTAGAATCGCTTTAAGCAGAAGTACAATATTAACTTCTTCATATGCGATTCATATTATTTATCTAAGCTTTAGAAAAATATTAAAATGTTTATAATTAAACAATAAATGTAATATAATTTACCAATTCAGAATCAGGTTTTTGGTTCATTTCTATCTGAATTTATCTACATTCGTATCCTATATGGAGTTAGTTTTTGTATCCTATCTGGAATTGTTGGAAAATTTCTGTTTATTTCAAACACAAAAGAAATAGCACAGAGAACAACGCTCTGTTTCAAATACAGGATCTTTATTAAATACAAAAAAAAACTGTTACAAAATTGTCTTCCTCTTCTGAGGGATTACATCAGGAACGCTCCAGTTCCAGAAACCAATTTCATTATCTCAGAAAACTAAAAGTTCAGCACTGCTGTGCGTTGCAGAAGAAAAAAAAAACAACTCTTTCTCTAATTCTACACTACTCTGTCTGCTCTTGCATTTTTTTTTTATATAATGAACAACGCAAAAATATCTTACAATACGTGTTGCTTGTGCCCATACTTCTGTAAAATAGAAAACAATAAAATTAAAAATTTCACCTATATTTACCAAACGTAGTAAATATCATTAATTACACGGCTGAAAATATCTTATCGGAATTTAATGCATGGCTTATCACAACATCGCACCATCGCATTGGCGGATAAGGAGCAAAGAGCTTAACGCGCAGAAGTTTAAGATTTGCGATCTGTGATCTACGATTTGATCGCATCGCAAGATCGCGATCGCAGAAAACAAAAGGTAACAAAAAATGAAACAAGGGAAAAATGCGATATGCGACCAGATCACATCGCAGGGAAACTCCAATGGTTGTTTTCTGAATAAGCTGGGTCGTTGTTCAACTGTCAGCTTCCGGCAGGTTGAAATTATCATTCCAACACTCCCCTTTAATTTCAACTGCTGGGTTTTTCTGCATACCCAGGCATTTCCTGAAATGATCAAAACTTTTCTTTCCCAATGGTTTTGTCAAGATGTCAGCTAATTGATCCTCTGTTCTGCAGTGCTGCAAAACAATCTCACCATTGTTAACCAATTCACGTATGAAGTGAAATTTGGTGTCTATGTGCTTTGTCCTTTTATGAAAAACAAAGTTTTTAGACAATGCTATTGCTGAGCTATTGTCACAGTAAATGGTTGTGCCATTTTCTTGTTCATAACACAAATCTCTGAGAACTCTTCTTAGCCATACTGCTTGGCATGCTGCTACTGTTGCTGCCACGTACTCTACCTCTGCTGTTGACAAAGACACAACTGGTTGCTTCTTGGAAGCCCATGAGATGGCTCCCGATCCCATATAAAACACATATCCTGATGTGATTTTCCTATCATCAACACTTCCAGCCCAATCACTGTCAGTGTAACCTGTCAAAATGAAACTTTCAGAAGAGGAGTATAAAATACCAAACCCCTTCGTTCCATTCACATACCTTAGAATCCTCTTGGCTGCCTGTCAATGAGTCTCTTTCGGTCTTTCCATAAATCTGGAAATTAAACTCACAACGTGCATAATGTCCGGCCTAGTTGCAGTCAAGTACATAAGGCTGCCAACTATGCTCTTGTACAGTTTTGGATCAAAATATTTGTTGCTATCTTCTTTGATCAATTTCAACCCTACTACAATTGGAGTCACAGCTGCTTTGCTGTTCTGCATGTTAAATCTCTTCAACACTACTTCTACATATTTATCTTGAGAAATGAAAACACCATTTTCACTTTGGTCTACTTCAATTCCAAGAAAATATCTTAAGAAGCCCAAGTCAGTCATTTCAAATTCACTTTTCATGACTGCTTTAAAAACAACAATGAGAGAAGCATCATTGCTAGTAAAAATCAGATCATCTACATATAAAACAACAATAATAATCTTACCGTCATTTTGTTTTATGTAGAGTGTGGGTTCACCATCACACTTATCAAACCCATTCTCAATCAGATAAGCATCTATTCTGCTGTACCATGCTCTTGGAGCTTGCTTCAACCCATAAAGAGCCTTCTTCAGTTTACAAACTTTATGCTCTTGCCTTTCAACTTCATAGCCCGGAGATTGATCAACATAAACCTCTTCTTTTAATACTCCATTTAGGAATGCAGATTTAACATCCATCTGATAAATCTTCCATTTGTGTTGTGCTGCAATAGAAAACACTATTCTGACTGTTTCCATCCGTGCTACTGGTGCAAACGTTTCATCATAGTCTTTGCCTTGTTGCTGCTTGTAGCTTTTCACGTTCCTGTCAATCTTGCCTTCAGCATTGCTTTTGGTCTTATAGACCCACTTAACTCCAATGGCATCTTTGCATTCAGGGAGATCCACTAACTCCCATGTTTTACTCTTCTCAATTGCACCAATTTCTTCATTCATTGCTTTAATCCATTTATCTTCATTTACAACATCTTCAAAATGAACTGGGTCATCAACATGACAATACAAAGCGAATAATGAATTCAGACCGGTATTGTTACTTACCTCTCCTTGTTCATAAATCTCATTCAGATCTCTAAATCTTGGTCTTCTTGGTGTGCTAGGAGTTCCATCCGAACTTGAGGGTATTTCTGATCCCTGTGATGTGCTTGGAGAAGCACTTCCTTGACTTCTCAAGGCTGTTCGAATTCCAGCTTGTGGTGTGGTTTGTTGTACTTGCTGTGGTGGAGGAGGAGCCACCAATGAAGGATTATTTGCTTCTATCCCTTCCTCTTCTTCTTCGTGAGACACAATTGTCTTCACATTCACTGTCTTCTCTAAGCTTCCATCCCAAGCTTCATCTTCAATGAACTGCACATCTCTGCTTACTATCAATTTCTTGGTGGATGGATTATAGAGTTTGTATGCTTTTGACTCATCACAATAGCCAATAAAGACACACTTCTCCCCCTTACTGTCAAGCTTCTTTCTTAGCTGATCCGGTACATGTGCATATGCCACACAACCAAATACTCTCATGTGAGTGACAGTTTGCTTTTGACCACTCCATGTTTCTTCTGGTATTTTGTTCATGACATCTTTGGTTGGGCATCTATTCAAGATGTAAACTGCACAAGTGACAGCTTCTGCCCAATACTCATGCGGCAAGTTCTTTGCCTTTAGTATACTTCTGACCATGTCAAGAATGGTCATATTCTTCCTTTCGGCAACACCATTTTGCTGAGGTGTATACCTCGCGGTGAACTGCTTTTGTATGCCATTCTCTCTGCAAAAACGCAGAAAGTCTTTGGAGATGTACTCTCCTCCTCTATCTGTTCTGAGCACTTTGATATAATGCCCACACTACTTCTCAACAAGAGTTTTGAAGTGGCGGAATTTCTCAAACACTTCACTCTTCTGTTTTAGCATATACACCCATGTCTTTCTGGTGTAATCATCAATGAAAGTTAAAACATATTTATTTCCGGAAAATGATGGTATTTGCATCGGTCCACACACATCAGAGTGAACAATTTCCAAGGGTGCTTTTGCCCTTATACTCTTCCCTGCTGGAAAGCTTTCTTTGTGTTGCTTGCCCAAGATGCAGCCTTCACAAAGGCTGTCCGGTTTCTCAATCAATGGCAATCCCTTTACCATTCCCTTTCTGTGCAACAGATTCAAGCCTCCGAAATTGAGATGTCCAAATCTCAAATGCCACAACCAATTCACATCTTTCACTTGTTCCTGAAAGACTTCTTGTGTTACAGCCGCAATAGTTCTTCCTTCCTTCAAATCTGCCCTAAGTTTGAGAGGAAACATTCTATTGCTCGTCATCTGCACCTGTGCAATGATCTTCTTACTTGGAGGTATGTCTCTGATTGTACACGTATCATCTTTGAAGAACACGTTGTAACCTTTGTCTATGAGTTGTCCAATGCTCAAAAGATTACATTTCAGACCAGGTACATAGTATACCTCTGGCACAATCATCTGTTCTCCATTTTTTGCTCGAATACTAACTCTGCCCTTACCCTTGACAGATATCTTATCATCAGTCCCTGTTGTTACCTCAGATTTCACATTTTCATCCACATTGGCAAACATTGCAATATTTCTAGTCATGTGATTACTACAACCTGAGTCTAAGAACCAAAAATCTTCTTGTTTGTCTTGTGCTACGTTACATGTTAACAACACGTTCTTTGGGTTCTTATCTTCTTCATTTGCAAAATTAGCATTCTGCCTATTATTCATGTCACTTTGCTTTTTCCTACATTCATTTGCATAGTGCCCATATTTCTTACAATAATGACCTTGGACTTGGGATTTGTCATACCTTTGTCCATGAGCCTGCTGTTTGCTTGAACCTTCAGCTTGGTTTTGATTGCAGCTCCTTCCGCTTGTGCTAGCAGGATAATTTCTGCCTCTGTTTTGGCTTCTTCCTGGACCTTTGTTATTTGCTCTGCCTCGACCTCTTCTTTGGCCAAAAGACATCTGAGTCTTGAATGCTTGCTCAAATGAGGAATCTGTTCCTCTACTCAGTCTGTGTTCATGAGACAAAAGTGAAGCACTCAGCTCATCTACCGTGAACTGTGAGAGATCTTTTGTTTCTTCTATTGCTACCACAATAGATTCAAACCTTGAGGGTAAACATCTCAAGGTTTTCTCTACAATCCTTCTATCTTCAAGAATCTCACCATGAGATCTTATCTGGGTTATCAAGCCAATAACCTGAGTGAAGAATGAATCTATTGTATTAGATTCCTTCATGCTGAGATTTTCAAAGTCTCTCCTCAACATCTGCAACTTTGCAGTCTTCACCTTCTCCATGCCTTGATAGGCAGTTTTGAGAATATCCCATGCCTCCTTAGATTTTGTTGCTGCTGCAATCTGCGGAAAAACACTTTCATGTACTGATTGGAAGAGGAAAAAGAGGGCTTTGGCATCCTTCTTTCTGTCGCCCTTCAACTGGTCTCTTTCTGCTACTGTCAAAGCAACCAGTGTTGTTGCATCTGTAGGTTCAGCATAGCCAGTTTCAACCAGCTCCCATAGTCCTTGAGAAGCAAACAATGCTTTCATTGTTATGGACCAATAACTGTGATTTTTCCCATTAAACTGTGGCAGTTGGGAATTTGTCAAACCTGTTCCAGCATCTGCCATCTTAACCTGTATTGGTAAAGAAGAGATACTGACTGTAAAATGAAAACAAGCAAAAACTTTCTCTGCTGGAAAAAATTCTGCTCAACAAACTTCTTACAGCTCCTACAGTGAAAAACAATCTCTGTTTTTGACTCACTGAGTGCCTAGACCAGCTCTGATACCATGTTGGAAAATTTCTGTTTATTTCAAACACAAAAGAAATAGCGCAGAGAACATCGCACTGTTTCAAATACAGGATCTTTATTAAATACAAAAAAAGTGTTACAAAATTGTCTTCCTCTTCTGAGGGATTACATCAGGTACGCTCCAGTTCCAGAAACCAGTTTCATTATCTCAGAAAACTAAAAGTTCAAAACTACTGTGCATTGCAGAAGAAAAAAACAACTATTTTTCTAATTCTACACTACTCTGTCTGCTCTTGCATTTTTTTTTATATATAATGAACAACGCAAAAATATCTTACAATACGTGTTGCTTATGCCCATACTTCCGTAAAATAGAAAACAATAAAATTAAAAATTTCACCTATATTTATCAAACGTAGTAAATATCATTAATTACACCGCTGAAAATATCTTATCGGAATTTAATGCATGGCTTATCACAACATCGCACCATCGCATAGGCGGATAAGGAGCAAAAAGCTTAACGCGCAGAAGTTTAAGATTTGTGATCTGCGATTTGATCGCATCGCAAGATCGCGATCGCAGAAAACAAAAGGTAAAAAAAAATGAAACAAGGGAAAAATGCGATATGCGACCAGATCACATCGCAGGGAAACTCCAATGGTGTTTTCTGAATAAGCTGGGTCGTTGTTCAACTGTCAGCTTCCGGCAGGTTGAAATTATCATTCCAACAGGAATTAGCTATTTTATTTTAGAAGAAAAAGAAACTTACCTGGTCATCTATAACATGGAGAGGAGTTGAGCTGAGTTGGGTTATTCTCTTCTTTTCTTTCGCTATGCTTCATGCACAGTAGTAACTCCGTTTTGTCCTGTCAAGCGTAATTAACATCGAAAAGCTATATGATCAGTCAAGGAATCGTAAGCATTGCATCAAACCCAACTGAACAAAGAAGACGATGAAGTAAAAAGAACTAGTAGATCTAGGGGAAATGGAAAAGTTTTAAAGGAAAAATGTACATGGGGCAGATTTTAATGGGCAATTCGAATATTAAATTCTTGCAAGCCTCACCGTGTGTCCTGTGTCGTTTGAACTCTTGGGACATAGATCTGATATGGAACCAAAATACAGACTAAACCCAAATAAAAATTATTCCAAAGGCAATTTACGGACTCAGTTACATCTTTCTTTCGCTCCAATAAGGAAACGCATAGCTATATATATATACAAAGAAAAAAAAACATACCTTGTCCGGATGCGCAGATGCACATTCTTTCCGTCCATTTCTTTGGCCGGTTCGAACTCGAGGCCATACATCTCATATCGAACCCAAATGAAAGAGCGCGTCCCAGTATACCATACTTGTCTCTTATTTGGGCGTGAACTCTGAGGCCATACATCTCATATTGAACCAAATGAAAGAGCGTGTCCCACCAGTGGTATCCTTCCTTTTTAATTGGAGACCAAGCAAATTATGTTTTCTGTTTGTCCCACTCCTTTGTGTTTTACTTGCAGGATGCACACAGCGAGTTAGAACCCAATCAAACCAGGAACTATCCGGTTCGAACCCATTCAAACCAAATGGACGAGCCCATCTCCCTCCGTTTAATTTGAGATAGGTAAAACGATCAAATTATGTTTGCAGCTAAGAGACGGTATCGATGAAGGGTAAAATTTAATTTTATATATTTAAATTTAATATTGAAGTTTTATGATAATATTTATTGGAAAAATAATATATATATATATATATAATTTTATTAAATAGAAAATTTAGTTTAACCATAAATATAAATATAAATTATATTTTAAGTTTAATTAAAATTTTCTTAAATATTAAATTGAGGTTAAACTACCTAAATCATATAAATTATAAATTATATGAAGTTTTAATACTATTTAATGAATATAATTAATTTATTTATTGAAAGTTTATCTTAATTAATAAAATAAATGTTTTATTATATAATAATAAAGATTAATGTATATTAACAATTAAAAATATAGAATTAGTTAATTTCTTTGATTTTTTTTTTTGTGTGGAAAATCATGATAACTTTCATGAATTAAAAATTAAAGAAGTCTTTATTATAACAAAATTATTAGTCCCTGCCATCTGGCATCCGGCAGGGACTATAGTAATCGATATGACCCCTAGATAGCATTACTTCACCCCTTTTAGGAATCGATTTTTAGTAATTCGGAGTGCTGTTTGGCGATTAGATCAAGGTTTCAAGGATGTCTGCCCTCCCCGCCAGGATGCCGAAGGACTGCCATCTTATTTGGCCTCTTCCCGAGGCGGGAGAGGCCAAAGCTTAGGTTATTTCGGAAATAGGCGTGTATGTTTCGCTGTGACCGTCAGTGGTCTGATTTTAATGCTAACATTAATTCATCAATTCATATGCTAAGGTTTCTGCAAACAGGCATATGCTAAGGTTTGGCATATTCTCCGGCGGCAAGTGTTCAGCATGCAGGGGGCGGCAAGTGTTCAGCATGCAGGCTGCATGCACTGCAGCGGTTGCATTAAAGCAACTTACCTGCTTGTTGGTGTTCGATTTGGTCAGAAGAGCCTCTCCGCCACTGGTTTCGGCTTGGTCCGTCAAGCTGCAGATTCCCCTCCCTCGCCTCCTCGCCCCCGAAAAGCCTCTTCGTCCCGGAAAATTGGGGGGTCCTGTAACTCCACGGCTTGTTTTACTGCCTTGATGTCTTGGGTTTATTTGCTTCCAACTGAGCTGTAGAATATGTTTCGGATGCTAATCTCCATTTTTCTTTGTGTTAACAGGAAAGAGGGACTGGTCAGGTGTGACGAGATGCAAGCCCTGGTCGCGTCATGGGTTCATTTGTCTATAGGTATGTGAAACCCTTTGCCTACATTACCTCGTTGACTCTTATCGCCTGGTTTTCCGATTCGAGTGCTAAATGTCTGCGTTAAGAATGAGGGCGGTACTGTTGATTAGGAATCTCTCTATTCATTGTTTTTTTTCTCCTTCATCATTTGCGAATAGCGTTACCAGAAATGATTTTCCTTTGATGTGGTGAAAGCGGCCTCTGGTTTTGACCTGTTGTTTCTAATTTCTTATTTTGTGGCCCATGGTCGGGGTAGGACCAGTTTCCTCCACAGATTTACTTCCGTTTTAGTCTATCTGTGACAGGCTACCTTCCTATCGGCTCGTGACACTCGTTCTCGACCTGTATTGGGGTTTCCCTTTTTCCAGTACTGATGTTTACGACTTTATGACAGTTTTGAATGAATTATTCTAGGTCATATCCCCCTCTGTCCTTGTATTGGTTTTTCTTGACCCTACAGGACTTGGTATGATTTCGAAATTACATTCTCATACTCTTCTTCACATGGATCATCGTACTCTGTCTATTCGGATGCACTGCTGGCACCGCCTGGACCATTGTCAATCTCTCCCATTTCGCGGTCAGTATTCAATTCATTGCTTTTCTGTCATTAATTTCCTGAAAATCGACTCTTTAGGGTTTATGTTTTGGGGCCGTAACAGGTTTCGTGCAAACCAATTACTTTTCATTACGTTTTTCTTTCCTTCAACTCTACCTATTGTATCAATGTTCAGATTGTATCCATGTTAAATCTGAAGTATATAATTAGATTCACTGTGAAAAAACATACCTGTGCAGACAAAAAATGTATGGAAGTTCTTACATGCAGAATATTAAGAGGTTATTAATGACTGTGCTTTTGGAAATTCTTACATGCAGAATATTACCAGATTATTAGATTATTACCTTTCGGCAAAGGTAATGAGCACTGGCTATGATTGACTATCAACTGCCCTTCTGGCACTGACTAGCCCCAGCTAGGCTAGAAGTTGCAAGTTCGACTGCCCCTGTATTGAAGTTATTCTCAAGCGCCAGCAAAGTAGCAAGTGGGTTCCCTACCGGGTTGGCATTCTGTTCTTTCAACATAACAAGGGTTGGCATTCTGTTATTTCAACATAATAAGTTCGCCTTTCTCTGCATTATGCATGTCGCACCTCATGCCAAGCCATTGCCACTATCCTGGCCAACCACCTTACTTACCAGCATGCCAAGCTCAGTCAAATAGCCATCGAGCTATGAGAGTTGAATAGGCTTGTCTGTACGATGAATTCTCACCTTTAACCAAGTGAAATCATCTTTAGCCGTTGTTGTTTCAGTCACAAACCGAGAGCATCCAATATCATGTTCGGTGATGACCAAAAATCCCATTGCCATTCCAACATCCCACTATCCATGCTGAGCAAACCTTCTCTAAATCTCTCTGTCGAGTAAATCAATTTGCTCAGAATAAGAAATAAAAATCAATTTCATCGTCACAATTTCTTTAATTGTGAAATCTTCAAATTCGAGAGCCAGATTGCTTACAACTTGGAAGTGCCGGCTTCAGATGTTGGAAAAATTTGATCTTTGGAATCCATTGCAGAAGAGGAGGCTGTAGTGCCCACAAAGATGATTGCTTGCTGAATCTGCAGAAGAGAAGGCTGTAGTGCCTGCAAAGATGATTGCTCGCTGAATCTGAAACAGGCACCAGGGACGGAGTGGTCAATGCTAAAAAAATTCTTAAACACAATTTGAACTATAGAAAACCTGGAAGGAACGTTGCTAATCCATCCACGTATTGCATGGTATTCATCCACGTATTGCATTTTGTTTTCTGGAAAATAGGGTCATGAGGCAAGTGGCCTTCGTGTTCTGGAAATAAGTTCGTGCCCTCGTGAGGAGCCCAGATGGTTCTCAACATGTTTCATTGTTTAAATATTTGGTTCCACATGGCTCAATCCTCGGATCCTGGGACTGGAGTAAAGAATCAAAAAATAAAATAAATTTACGGTTATAGTTTTGGACATATAATGTATGTACTATATATATTTTTAGCATCGTTTCTTTCCTACTAATATTTTTTCCTGTTATATTTCGTCAAGTCAATTGTCGCCGAAGTAAAAGTTTTAAAACCTGGGCATATTTGGATCCAATAACCTTCAATATGGTCTCTCACACTCAAACGATTTCACCGTGCTCGTGCCGTCATTTTCGTTGCCTTTTTAATGCAGTTTCCATTTTATTAAATCAAGCGTGGCGGTGTTTACCTGTGGATGTATAATCCAGCATGCATTTTAGAAAGAATTTGCTTTTTTTAGACTTGTTCGGGGCAGATTTCTCTGCATTTTTCAATTTATTACTAAGCATAGAATCTAACTAGGGTAGCCTATTAAAGTTATTGGTATCTTCCTATAAAGAATTTTTGGCATATGCAAGGCAATTATCTTTTTATTCATAAAAGACTTGTTTGCTTTTGTGCTTGTACTAATAGATATACATTAATAAGTATTATTTAGACTCATAAACTTTGGACTTTAGTTCCATTTTTTTGTTTTTTGTTACACCATTTCTATCTTTAAAGTTTAGATGGGTTAGTCTTTAGTATTTACAAGCGTCAATTTTGTTTTAGCATGTTGAATTTTGAATATGAGATTTTCCTCTGTAGTTTTGCAGAACTTGCATTTCCTCCTTGAACCCGAGAGTGGCTGCATATTTGTAAATTGCTAATGTAATTTTTTATACAAGACTTCCTTCAGTAGTTTCGCAGAGTTTGCATTTCCTCCTTAAACCCAATAATGACTGCATAATTGTAAAATGTTAACGTTTCCAATTAATTGAAGTAGCATTTGCAAGAAAGGAAAAAAAACAAAGGCACAGGCCTTCACTAGTTGGGCATCATTTCAAAAACCAAAGGTCTGCACTAAGAATGCTCTGCGACACAGACAGGAATAAACTAAAAATCTTCAGTGCCTTGTAAATGCCATTTAAACATGATGTAAAGGACAATGAATTTTTCACCCTTGAATGAAAGGTCACATTTAAATTTCTTAATATTGGAAATGGATAACTAGTCAAGCAAGTAGCCTAAACAACTCCATATCCAATGCGCCACTCTGAAGCAGAGTCAAAACCAATCTGGCTGACCCCAAACAAGGAATGGCGACCTGGGAATACAAAACTTAAAACCATATGAACATAGTACTAAAATGGTATAATTGTCTTTGATATACAATTTTTTTTTACAAGATGATTCCTATTATCAGGGTCAATGTCGAATATGACCTATCCCATTTTGGGAATATTACAATGGCTTATAGTATCTATTTGGCCAAATGCAACCGGCTTGCACTTTGCTTGGTGAGATATACAGTCCACAAAAGGGTGAAACTTGTCTATGAAGGAATTTAAACATTGGTGGATAAGAAATTCCCTTGCTGTACCAATTAACCAAGATCCGTCTATTCTTCGATATACAGTTTCTGGTAGCTGTTAGCATGTTCCTATAAGTCGAACAAATAATGTAACTGAAACTTACTGAAATGAAAAAACAAATTGTCGTTTGTAAAATTCAAGCAGGTGTATTTTAGGCACCTGGACAGTATGAGATTGAATGCTGAGTACACGACCCGTGGCTTGAGGTAGAACAACGGACAGAAGCGGAGCCATTTGAACCTGCGACTAATGTCGCTCTTGTTCTGTTGTTCTGCTTGTTCTGTTCTGCTGAAACTTTTGCTTGTTCTGTCAACCCAGAAATGCATGCTGAAACTTCTGCTTGTTCTGTCAAACCAGAAATGCATGCTGAAACCCATGCTGAAACCCAAAAATGGAGGCTGAACCTTATGCAGGGACTTGCTGCCTCGCAGCCTCCCTTGCTTGAAATTGTGATTTATTATGATTATACTCAATGTACGTAAGATATGTAAAGATGATGTTTTTTTCCTATTCAATTTTGTTAATGTTATAAACATGATTTTTTTTTTAAGTTAATGATATCAAGTTATATATAAAGAGAGAAAGAATAATAGTTATCCTCTTCATCGTCTAATTCTCCTAAATAATATGTTAAATTTATATAAAAAAAAAATGTATTTCTATAAAGAGAAAAAGACAAATAGACAATTTTTTAATCCACATTATCTATATGATAATAATTGCACTTCATATTATTGTTAATCATTATATGGCACAAACACACATAAAACATTATTCAAAATAAATAAAAAATTTCAAACTAAATGTAAAATACTAAAAACAATCAACAAATAAAAAAATTTAAGTAATCTTTATCACCTATCACTAATATCAATAAGCCATATAAATTTTCCCATTCTTCTAAAAGAAATTCAGATAATCCTTATTAAAGAAACCCTATGTTATATCCCAAACAAAAAAATAGATATTAAGATTTCTTACTCAAAGGAGTAGTTACCGCCTTGGAGATGATAATATAGAGAGCCCCCGTTAGAGTCGATAGCTGTCCCCGTAGGTATGAAGGTAGCTGTCCCCAACCAAGTAGCTAATCCATAGAAAGTAGCAAAGTGGGTGGTAGTGAAAAGCTACAACGTCATGATGTCCGTAGTATGAGAAGTACAATAAGTTTCGACAAGAGTAAAGTGAAGCCCCAGTAGTAAGAATCCATATGGTAGTAGCCATCGACATGTAGGTGCCATTAGCAAGATAAATACGAGTAACTGTGGCCGCCTGAGTGAGTGTGTCCTGAGTAGTCAAAATAGTAGCCCGGGGTAGGGAAATGCAGATAATAGTTACCCACGACCGTTGATAAGGCTCATAGGTATATCATGGATAGCATCGAGATGCCCTTCCCTATCCATTTCAATCGCATAAAAATCAAATTCTCGCACATCAAAATGACCCCCACATGCGCTTAAGCTTTGCTCATAAACTCAAAAATTTAGCCTTGAACACGTGGAAAATGGGAAAATTCCCCTAGGTAGAAGTAGTGCAAAAAGCAATAGTAATAGTAGCTAGCAGTGTGAATAGTGAAGAGAGTGAAAACCGCAAACAGAAGAATCTCCATCAATCAAGCAGCAAAGGTCCAATCAACCAATAAAATCAAAATAGCAGCAAGCAATCAACAAAATAATGAGAGCAGCATAAGCCCCCGCTCAAAACTAGGTAGCAACTGTGCCTAAAACTATGAGCCTCGAAGCCATGAGAGCCCGGTGGTAGTCAATGTGATGGGTGGGGGAGCACTAATCAATACCATGGGAGAGCGCTAATCAATGCTTTAGCGAACCAAATCAATTCATAATTAAGTATACACCAGTAATTACTTCTTTTAATCTGCAGACAAATAGTGAGATAGAACTCCGGATTTATGCAATTGTGAAGTTAGATACAGGCTGGGTAGAAACTACATGATCATTGTGTGTTATTTCTTGGTCCATTATTACCGGTACTTATCTGTTATTTTGTCGCTTCTGACTTTCCACTTCTCGCTCAAAATAGCTCTAGCTTCTCCATGATGATCCTAGCATGTGAGTAGATAGAAAGTGTGCACCAGTATACAGTTGGAATCTTAGCGCGGAATCGAGAATGCAGTTCATATCCCCTGAGACTATAGTAGCAATTATCAGAGAACAAAATCACTCAAAAAACTTGATTGGTTCATTACTTAGCTTGGCAATTTATACACATTTCTAGCTACGTATACACAATAACTGCGCCGGATTAGCCGACTATTGAATAGTGATCGGCACTGTCTGAACAATGAGCGGCGCTGTTTGTGATTAATGCCTGACACCTCCCCTTAATCACGATCTACATGTTAACTTGCCTGCTGGTCTAAGTCTTAGCTAGGCTTACAACATAATTTGGATTTTCTACAATGCACAACTTGCTTCTACACATTTCAAATTTAGCCTTTCCAAGAGGCTTAGTGAATATGTCAGCCACATTTTCATTTGTATTACAATATGATAAGTCAATTTCTTTTGATTGCAATTTTTCTCTTACAAAATGATGTTGTGTGTCAATGTGTTTTGTCCTTGCATGATATATAGGATTGTTTTGCAATTTGATAGTGCTTTGATTGTCACATCTGATTACTGTAGGTGTTTGTTGTGTTTCTCCAACATCTTCAAGTATCCTTCTAAGCCATATTGCTTCATAGGTAGCACTACATAATGCTTTATACTCAGCTTCAGTGGATGATAATGAAACAATTGGTTGTTTCTTACTGCTCCATGATATTGGTCCTGAACCAATATTGAACACGTATCTAGTAGTAGATTTCCTATCATCTAGATTTCCAACCCAGTCAGAATCAGAATAACTTGCCAATTCAACATCATATTCATCAGTATACATAATACCAAAATTTAGTGTTCCTTTCAAATATCGAAGGACTTTCTTTGCTACTTTCCAATGGCTTTCAAAAGGCTTATCCATGAACTAACTAAGTATGCTGACAGAATATGCTATATCTGGCCTGGTAGTGGTGAGATAGTTCAGACTTCCCACCAGTTGACGGTACATAGTTCCATTCACCTCTTTGGTTCCATCATCACTGCATAATTTGACATTCTGTTCTAAAGGAGTAGATGTTGCCTTGCATTCAATCATATTGAATCTTTTAAGGATTTCCCTTGTATATTTTCTTTGTGTGATTAGTGTCTTACCAGATTCCCTCCAAACTTCAAGACCTAAACAATAATGCAATTCACCAAGATCCTTCATCTCAAATACATGTGACAACTGATTTTTAATTTATTCAATCAACTTGCATGCATTTCCTGTTATGATAAGATCATCAACATATACATATATTAAAGAACATTCTTGCCTTCATCTTCCTTGATGTACAAGTTATGATCATTTTTTCTTCTCATAAAAGAAATAATCAATTTTCACATACTATGATCTTGGTGCTTGTTTCAAACCATATAAAGATTGCTTTAACTTGCAAACCAGATGCTCTTGTCCCTGTTTTACAAACCCTTCTGTCTGAACCAAATAAACTTCTTCTTTTAACTCACCATTCAAAAATGCGTATTTGACATCTAACTGATGCATTTTCCAATTATATTTTGTAGCTAATGCAATCATGATTCTAATTGTGTTCAACTTAGCTACAAGTGCAAAAGTATCTTCATAATCAATTCCCTCCTTTTGTGAATATCCTTTTGCAACCAATCTAACTTTATGTTTATCAATACTTCCATCAACATTAAAATTGGATTTATAAATCCATTTGCATCCTATGGGAACTTTGTTTTTAGGCAATTCTATTAATTCCCATGTGTCATTCTTCGCTATAGAGTTATATTCTTCATTCATTGCATCTCTCCATTCTTCATATTCTTTAGCTTCATCATAGCTTGAAGGTTCTACAACATTCATAACAAGAGACATTAATGCATAATCTTTATACCTTACAGGTACCTAACTTTGATGTGATGACCTTCTTGGAGTTTTACTACTTTCATCTTTCTTTTGGCTTTGCAGAGTCTCCTCTCCTCTCCTTGAAGTGTCATGACCGCTTGATGCTACCTGCTCCTGAACTTGTACCTGTTCATGTGCTTGTTCCTGTTCTTGTTCAACACTTGTATCTAATTTGACATAATCATCAATATCATTCCATACACTAGTATTATTTATTTTATCACCTTCATTTGCATTCTCATGAAACACCACATCCCTACTTGCAAGCAGTCTATGAGTACTAGGATCAAACAACTCAAATGCTTTCTAATTATCACAATAACCAATAAATATGCACTTAATCAACTTTGCATCAAGTTTTCTTATTTCATCTTTTGGAATATGAGCAAATTCCTTGCAACCAAAAACTCTTAAATGACTCACTTTTGGTTTGTACCCATAAAATGCTTCAAAAGGTATTTTAAGCTCTAAACTTTTGGTTGGACTCCTATTTTTCAAATAAACAGCAGTATTAATGGCTTCAGCCCAAAAACCATTAGAGATATTTTTACCTTGAAGCATACTACATGCACATTCAACTAGTGTTCTGTTTTTCCTCTTAGCAACTCCATTTTGCTGAGGTGTATGTGGCACTGTAAATTGTCGCAGAATCCCATTGCTTTTACAATATTGATTAAATTCTCTTGATTTGAATTCTCCCCCTTGATTAGATCTCAAAATTTTGATGTAATTACCAGTTTGTTTTTCCACCATACTCTTAAATTCTTTAAAGTACTCAAAAAAATCACTCTTTTTTCTTATGAAATAAACTCATGTATACCTAGATCTATCATCCACAGAAATAAGAAAATACCATGCTCCACCAATAGATCTAGTTTGCATAGGTCCACATACATTAATATGAATTAATTCAAGTATTTCCCTTTGCCTTTTTTCTTTATGTATAGGAAATTCCTTCCTATTTTGCTTGCCAAGTACACATGCTTCACATTTAACATGATCATTCTTCAAGATAAGAAGACCTTCAACCATTGTGTTCTTTTGAAGTAGCATTAAATGTTTGTGATTTAGATGTCCATATCTTTGATGCCATAAATCTATTGTTGATATTATTGTAGATGCCAAAGCTTGATGACTTTTCCTAGTCACATCCAACTTATACAAGCCTCCAACTCTAGTTCCTGTGGCAATAACCTTGTACTGATCTTGAATGTCTTTCACTACACACTGTGATTTAACAAATTCCACCTTCAAATCTTGGTCAGCAATAGTAGAAATAGAAATTAAATTCTTTTTGATACCAGGAACATACATCACATTATGGATCTGTCTCTCTTGTCCATTAGGAAAATTCACACCTATTACTCCATAACTTTGAACTTTAAGTGATCTATTATCTCCTAGATAAACATATGTTCCATCAATGTTTTCATAATATTCATCAAACCACTCCTTATTACAAGACATATGGAGTGATGCACCATAATCAATGAACCAAGCATTCACATTATCATTTTCCACAGACAATGCAGCGTCAGAAACAAACAATTTAAGATTTTTAAATCCATCACTGATTGAGGTATCTTTGTCCACAAAATTTCCATTATGCCTTCTATTTCTTTGCCTAGACTCATTATATTTCCTTTTATAACAATCTTTAGAATGATGCCCAGGTTTGCCACAATGATAACAATCATCATTTCTCTTATCATGGATTGGAAATTTAGACACACAAACGTACAGACATGCATTACTACATACACAGAACAACACAAAGTCATAAACAGACACAGAGCACAAACAACGCGGAGGAGCCCTCCAGACCACCATGGAGAGAGAGATGGAGAGAGCAAATATATGTTGAATGTCAATGCTGCAATCAATTTATAGATACGATACCGCGCCGCACCTCGGATTCTATGACCGTTGATAAGAATTCAAATTCTATTTTTGAATAAAAGCACAAAAGTATTGATACAATGCATTGACTATAAAGCACAGTTACCAAGTTCGGATTCAGATTCGAATTCCATTGGATACGTTAAAAATTCGAATCAAAAATATTAAATTCGAAAAAAATTCGACAATACACATCTTAATTTTTTATTTATTATTTTCTGAATTTATTTTAAATTAAAAATCAAACAAAACTTCTATATCTTTCAAAACTTACCTTTAAAATATATTCCTAATTCGAACAGTTATTTATCTAAAATATTCATAATAATAAATACAAATACATTTAACAAATATATAATAACCTACCAAATTTATCACTGTTTTTCTTCACAGTATAACAAATTCTTTCTTTACCTATTTTCTAGACTCTTAAGTGGTAAAACAAATTCTTTCTTTACCTATTTTCTAGACTCTTAAGTGGTAAATTGGTAAACTTTCACATTTTACTATGATTTCTAAATTTTCCCATCCCTGATTGATTTTTAAACTTGTAAATTTCCCATTTCAAGATGCTTTTTAATGTTCTTTCCTTATGCGTGGACGCCATACAAGTCCCCAGCTTCATAAATTAAATCGGATGCCACAGCCTTCGAAAAACAAGTAATGATGCAGAGTCTTGGCAGAAGTGTTGGAAGATTGTTTGATGTTGAGATTGTGCTACACGGACCACAGCCTGTGAGCATTGATCTAGTTCACCTCTAAGCTGCAATTCTGTGTAATTGACAACTTCGAAGTTGGCACTGCACTTTTGTTGATTGGAAGCTCTGGGATGGAGGAGACATTACTAATCTCTAATTTTAGCAAAGGTTTATATGAAGTTGGAGAAGATTTTAACAAAGGTTTATATGAAGTTGGAGATTTACTTCTGGAAGATCTCACAACAATCCACTCATCATGTGGGCTTGTGATCCAATCAGACTTGTTAGCAACATCTTCAAATTTACAAGCTGTGGCCAGTGCCATCACTCTGTCCCTGGGAGGTCTTGAGCATTGCCTAACTGACCTATTCACCTCCCCAGTGCATTCCCCTATTGGGCTTGGTACGCTGAGTGACAGAATGGGAGAAAGCACTGCACTGGTCCACCTCTTTTCTGAATCTCTCTGAAAGCATCTCTCCAAAAGCATTTCTCCAGGAAATCCCAGATCTGAGGTGAAAGCCATGCAGTATCTCAGACAGCTCCTCCGTGCATCCATGATGTCAACCTGCTGATAGTTCTTATTGAATGAGCATCCATGATCTCAACCCGCTGATAGTTCTTATTGAATGAACAATTGTCCGTCTGGGTAAACTAGGTAACCTTTATCAATTAAACCTGAGAAACGAATCGAATTTGGACGAATAATACGGTATTCGTACCGAATCCACGAATTATCGTATTTTTTTGCCCGATTCGGGCGAATTTGGTAACTATGCTATAAAGATTTCATTCAATTCAAATTTTAGCCAATATGGAAGTATGACACTTGATTCCGATGAGTTTCAACAGTTTTATATCCCTATCTCCTTGGGCATTTGCCTATAAAGTGGTTTGGAGAGTGATAAGCTGAATTTTATTAAATGTTATTTTTTCATAAAATAATAATAATTAAATTAAATATTTATATTTATAAGTGATTTAAATTAAATATATATTTATATTGTGTGTTTTTATTTAAATATAATCATTAATAATTTATAAAATTAATATAAATTTTTTATTTAATTTAATTATTTAGATTATTAATTTTCTTATTACATTATATTACATTACATAATAATAATTAATTTAAATGAAAAAGTTCCTTGGAAGCAGGTGGTTAAAGATGCGTTAATATGGATTAGACAATGGGACCGCAGGTGGCTTAGCCACATGGCCACCCGCATTCCCACCCGAGATGATTTATGACGAGCCACCGTCAACTTGTAGGCGCCATTACTCTGATGCACAGGTCGAGGACTCCTCTGCAAGTTTAAGTCCACGGCCTCAGCAAGCTTGCATACCTCTGCCGCGCCCTCTCTAAATTGCTCCCGCCTCCCTCATGTTACGGAGGCGAGATCACGCATGACAACAGGGAGGCGCTGTCGACTCCTGAGCTATATAGGTTTGGGGGATGGAATCCATTTTTCCCAAAATGTTCTCCACACTCTGCAAACTGAAGCCTCGGTTCTGGTCTCTGTCTCTCGCCTGAATCGCCCTTTGAATTCCCGCACTGGGTCTGCCTCTTCCTCTGTGCACACTATTAGCACCTTTGTCATTTCGGCCCACACCAGTCAGCTCCACCCCACCCACAGGACCATGCCGCAACTCCACCACCGAATGCATTGCAGGCGGGGCAGTAGCCGCGACAAAGCCATTCACCCCCCCTCTTCGTCCCCCTCTGAGCCGACAACCCCTTCGTCCTCACCTTCCTCCACCTTGTCCATAGCCCAATTCTCCGACAGATATCCCACCACCTGTAGAGGAAGAGGCCGAGTCCAACCCATCGAAGCTCGGCATATCAATGTTGCAACCCAGACGCTCAACCTCTGTGTGTCCCCTCACTAAACGCACCAAATGACCCAATTACACTTTCATTGCACCATGAACTGCCCTGCCATCATCGCCACCGTCTTTGTGGTGTTCAGAGAGGAGACTCGCACGCAGAATGAACAAACTCACACCACTGCAAAACATCCTATCACTGCGCAACCCGCCACTGTTTAGGAGAAGCCGGACACCAACAAACAGAAGGCGGCTCAGGAGAAGCCGACCACCAGCATACAGAAGGCCTCGGGCAGCTGCTCTGGTTCTCGCAAACACAAAGCCACCCAAGATAGCACCAAGCATGGTGAAGGCATTCCTGGTAGCACGCAGGAAGTTGAGGATGATTACAGGTGTCTAGTCGTGGAAAAGCCTCGTCCACCAAATGACACCTAGAGGGTCAACGCAGCCAAGTTTCGATTCTCGGCTCCTATTCTTAGGGGCTTTTTTAATGTTTTTTCAAATTAGGTCATCAATTTTGGTAATTTACTATAACTGTTTCTCTTGGATTTTGAGCTGTAACCCCGCGCGGGTAGCATTTTCCATCGGTTTTCCGGACTGGTTTCCCCTCAGTGGGCAGTCTTGAATCAGTCTTTTGGATGTCTAAACCTGTTATAACTCTGTTCTAGCACCGCAGAGGTTGGAGCATCATTGTAAATTCACTGTTTCATTAATAGAATTAGTGCTACTTAGAAAATAAAAATAAATAAATAAAAAATGAAAAAGTTAAGAAAATAAAGTTGAGTAATATTTATTATATTTAACTTCAAAGTTGGTTTAATTGGCAGAGTTTTTGTTATTAAATTATTTTTGCTATTGAAAGGTCACAGATTCAATTCTCTTTCCTCATATGTTGGGACACCTCATAAGCAAGCCACGAAGTAATCCTTTCTAGTGGATTAACATATCCTTTCATTCATATTATAAACAATGTCACATTAGCTATTTTTCCTCATTTCAAAAAGAATTTCAATGTCACATAAGCTATTTTTCCTCATACATAGGCAAACCAAGAAATAATCCCTTAACTAGATCAACCCATCTCCATGAATCAACCCAACACAAATATATAACCCGAAAATACCTCACAAGTATTTTTATTTTTATAAATATAATAATTTTATTTTGTTAAACAATACAAATTAAAATGATAAAAAATAATAATAAAAAAACCATATAAAAACAATATAATATATATAAATTGATTGAAATATTAAAATATAAATTAATTAAAAATATTTATTAAAATTTAACATCTAAACTTTAACCATTTCTTTTTTAAAATTTCCTTCAATTTTAAAAGTTCTTAATGCAACCAATTTGAATAGAAATAATTAAAACCCTTACAATCAACTATAACTTTTTTAATAAATAAATAAAATATTAAAACTTTTTACAAAATATTAAAAAAATTATAATTTTTTTTTTACAAAACCCTGAATAATTAAAAGTTGAAATTTTTTCAAAAACCTTATTAGTTACTCCTATAAAAAGAATGAGAATTTGCACTTGCTAATCATGATTTACGCATATTTAGAGGAAAGTTTTTTTAAGTTAAATTTTGATGGAAACTAGCAAGCTCTCCATATGCATGCAATACCCTGCAAGCCACATATATCTTAAACTCATAATTTATCTCAAGACCAAGACTTTTAGCGACTATTGGAAATCCAAGCAACTCCAATAAAACACCTATCCTTCCAGCTTTGCTATAAAAAAATATAGGTGTCATTTTCCAAGATTCAAATCTAAATAGAGAAAAAAATAACAAATCTTAGCCATTAGATCTACCCTTTTTTAATACATACTTCAAATTTTTTTTATAAATATAACTAAAGACCAACATCACACGACCAACATCGACCCAAATCTAAGAGAAAGAGTTTCGAATTGCAGGTCAACCCTAAGGAAAATGATCGTACAAGACAAGAGGAACATGCAAATTGAAGTTTTACATTTTCCCATTTTATCTTTATCATTTCGTAAACTGGACTTATAACTATACTAGGACTTCACTGGAAAAATGGAAAACAAATGTGGTTATATTATCGGTAAGGAAATCAATTTCACATGTAGAATAAAACAATTAATGCAAGTGGTGTGAGTTTTAAACTATATTTAAGACATCCTAATGTAACTACATCCACGCAAAGATGCTTCTCTATATTATTAGACACTTACCCTGTGAGGCAAACTGTTATCCACGTGGCTGTGGTATAAAGATGTTCCATACGGAATATGGGCATTGTTCAACGTGTATATGACCTACAAAGCATAAATAAACAGGACATATTAACAAAGAGGTTGAACTAACGTTTTGCTTTGCTCTCCTCTAGCAAAGTGGACTAACTAGATTTTACTTTGACCTACTCCCATGTCTGGTTTAAGATTTATGTTTGAAATGTTATTACTAGCATTTGCACCAGATGTTGCAAAGGAAACGCCGTAAGGCATAAAATTGAAGAACACAAATACAACAAAAGAATACTTTGATAAAGAATAAAAATATATTGAACGCTCAAATCAATGCCCCATTAACTGAAACCAGTTAGTAGACATATCTATCAACATTAGGATTATACACAATGATCAAGAAATTTCCCATATACAAACAACACCTTCCACAACAACCTTTTGTCACATCCACATTAAAAAAAATGCCTTGGAACGTGATTGGAATCTCCCATATTGTATTTTTAATTAGCATAATATGCATTTTTCTCTCACCATGTATTTTTCAGTCATGCATTACAAAACTTCCATCAAAGAGCACAAGTAACAGATTAACATGTATTTTCCCTTCATTATTTTCATCACGGAGCCAAGAAATCTACGCCTTATCTATAAAGTAACAAAAACATTTTGAAATAAGTTTAATATTTCAAGCCAGTGTCTAACCTATAAAGTAACAAAAACTTTTTGAAATAAATTTAATAGTTTAAGCAATTGACTAACCTCATTTAATAATTGAAAAATTCTCAAAGATGAATTATACTCCATAATAAGAGAGCCAACATTGGAGCCCATACTTTCACTAAAAGGAAAAGAAACACAACCACTTGTTAAGAAGAAATTCAAGTAATAATAATAAAACAAAATAATAAACATTAAAGTATAAAATGGTATTTCCAATGCACAGGTATAAATATACATGCTCTATGTCCATTGTTAGATTAAATGGGTGTGGAGAAAGGGCAAGAAGCATGTTCAATTTGTTTCTAAATGAGTGGTTATCTAAGCTCGTAAACATAATAAAAAAGATATTTATTACAACAACTTCTATGTGTTTATTCTTTTTGAAACATAGTTAAAACCGTAAATTAACAATTTCAGAAACCTACACATGTTAGAAACAATCAGATAAGCCATGATGATTGAGTTTCCCGTTACTTAAAGTCTTTGTTGATTGAGTCCACTGAATGAGCCAAGTTCATGTTAGCTTTGGTTGAGTTGATGTAAAAATGTGTAGTGGAGTTGATATCAACTAAGGTCTAGTTGTAGAATCACCAAACTGAGTTGAAGTTGGCTTAGCTAGACATACAAGGTTAAACCAGCTGACCGATAAAGTTTGTCACAACTATAAACAGAGATTTATTCAAGCTTAGCAACAATTACTATCATCATTGGCTAATGTTTAAATACTAAATTGCAAAATGCAGTTAATGCCAAATAATGTATACATTTTTTAGGGCATTGGGCAGTAGCAACACCAGAGCTATGTTGTGGGTTTTGTATTGGGAAAATTCGTATTGTGGAATTTGGGTTTTGCATGAGTATTGTTGTTTCCAGAGAAAACGATGTTGTACATAATGGTGGAGAGATGTTGTGCAATTGTTTCAGGTTCCGTAATTTGATGATATGCACAGAATGGGTAATGCCATGAGGCCCTAAATGTTTTTGGTCAAATGAGGAGAGTGTTTCTAAGCCAAACAACTTCAGCTTTGGCACCATTGTCAAGGCCTGCATTGGGTAATGCCATGAGGCCCTAAATGTTTTTGGTGAAATGAGGAGAGTGTTTTTAAGCCAAATAACTTCACCTTTGGCACCATTCTGGAACATCTAAAAGCTCTGAACAGCTTACCCGCCTGGTACTTAGTATGTTGTACAGGCCTGGAACTTATATTTGTGTCAACAAATGAGTATGTGGTTGAACCCACAGGTGTCTTCATCGACAAAAAGAAAGCAGCTGCTCACTTGAAGGTTTGAATATTACCATTCCACAATTCAATTATAATTGATTTTTTCCTTCAAAAGTTATCCGACATGCTACTAATTAAAAATACAATGTAGGTAAAAGTTGAGAAATGATATTTGAGGTAACTAAGGAGTTGTCACATGTAATGCCACTCCCTTTCTACATGAGCAAGGAGATTTGGCAATAGCATGTCCACTTTGGCCCTTTCTCAATTTATAAAATTGACACTGTTGACTAATATCAGCATAACCAACCCTATTCTAAGTTGAAACTTCTTTCAAATTGAGCATTCACCTCATGAAAGGCTACCTTAAAATTGCTCCATAGTTGTGACTATTCGAAATTGAAAAGGTGATTAAAAAATAACATGTTTGTTTTAAGTTAATGGTTTCAATCATGAATCCATTGTGAAATTTCTCGCATTTTAGCTTCTAATTGTTCAATAATGAACCCATTGTGCATTGTTCCAATTGTAGAAAATTCTAGCCCTAAGTGATTCTTTCCCTTATGATCTCAATCAAACAAATCAATTATTGAATTTAATTAATGTAGAAATTAATTTCGGACCATAGCAACAATCATACAATAGCTGGAAAAGTAAATAGGATGCATAAAACAGTTTTTTTTTTCTAAGTAGGACTAATTCAATTAAAAAAAGCAAAAATATAATTACACCGAGGCCCCGCCTCAAACTCTGTTTCTAGCTTTCATCGAAACAGTTGATACTGCCCCAGATTGGGGAAACCAGCATGAAATTGCAAAACAGTTACCATATAACCCTGAACTGACATCAACAGACACCATAATACGACCTTGTGACACAGAAAAAAGGTGCAACTCAGCAACACTGGACATGACAGCAAACCAACAAAACTACTGAACTGCTAAACATACGCAAAAATATCAAGCGACTAGACCAAACCGTGATCTGCCTGAGGCCGATTTGGTTCATGGGTGGCTGCATTTGCCAGAGGGCATCAGTTGTTTTGCTACTCCTCCGGAGTTTCCTCGACCACGGGACACACATACTGTTCCCAATCGTCTTCCTTTTTCTCCACATCGCTCTTCTCAGCATCGCCTGTAGGCCCCTCCATCTGCTGGGTGCCTCTTGATCTGCCAGCACACCCCACCGTTAAAGCCACGACTGCAGAGCAGCCACCCGCCCGTTGAAAGTCGTCTACATGCTCATTGTCACCATGCATTCTGCTATGCCTGATTCCCTGGCTATCATCCTTTGAATTTTTCTCCTGACTCCTCTCATATCCTGGGCTCTCATCCCCTGAGAATGCTCCTTAGAGCTTGTCACTTGATCACTGTCCAGCATTTCTTCTTCAGTGAAGACAACGGTCACCTTGGCAGTGATAGTAGGTTTATTTAGACGGCTATGGAGCCTGAAATGGGTAGTGTGAGAGGCAGAGCCAGGACTCTGCTGGGAAATAACAGAATGGAGCCCAAAATCTCTGAGCGGATCCCTTGACTCCATCCCACGCCCCCGCCTACTGCGCGCGTAGGAATAGTGTCTGAGCTGAGGTCTGGGTTGAGGCTCATCTTCCTGGTCCTGAGGAGGGGAAGGGGGAGCCGAGCTCTGCGCAGTATGAGGTCTCGCTCTGCCTCCCCGAGAACCTCCATATCGACTCCTCATTCGATGCCTTACCATCCTGGTGAGGACTGAGAGCAGATCAACGGGATATTCAGTTGGGGAGGGGGATTGATTATAGAAACAGGGCCTCTGAGCAGGATTTACAGGGCAAAGCATGGAGTGGGAGAAATGGTGGCCATTTCCAAAATCGATGCAACTAAGGTGCCAACAACGTTTTCATGTAGTTGTTCTGCTACCTGCGAGCTTTGCCTGCAGCGGACAATAGCTACGAATCGGGGGACGAACAATGGGAACAGGAGGCGCCATTCTGATATCTACTGTATCCATATCTCGGCCTGATGGGCCATTTATTTCCATCTGCATGCTGTTCAGATTTCGACTGCAGTGAGCCTGGATCCGGGCCCAATTCATCACCTGGTTGGTCCTTGCACCGGCGTTTCTAAGTGAGCCCATTAATGCTCTTTGAAAACACCCGCATTCGGGTCATAAAACAATTTTTGCATAAAATGGTTTTTGGAAATGTTTGAGACCACTTAGAGCAATGATGGCACTGCACAAAGGAAGTTTAATGCTTAGCCAGGTGGATGGGATTAAAACAAAATTGAAAAGGCCAACTTGCAGTCCGAAAAGGGTCAAGCCCTAAAAGAGACCTGAACCTCAGATCAGACTATGGTGGAGGGACGAAAGGCTTAAGAAGGTTTGCTAGATTTTTGTAAAGGCAAAGCCTTTATAAACCAATTGTATAAAATGGTTTTTGGAAATGTTTGAGACCACTCAAAGCAATGATGGGACTGCACAAAGGAATTTTGTGAAAGGAGGCTATCACATCAACCCAGGAACTTGCGTGAAAAGCAATTATATTCCTCCTCCCTTATAGTGACTATTGAGAAAGTTCCAAGAAAGTTACTATCACTATTCAAAGGAATAAGAAACTTTACTCTGTTCTTTCTTGGGTTCAAAAAAAACTGAAGAGTAACCATGACTGTCAAAAAGCAATAAATTAGATGTCACAAGATTAAAGCTAAAGATAAGACAGAAGAATACTAATATGGAATGGAATTTCAACAAAGGGACATGCCATTTTGGAAACATACCCTATAACATGACATAGGTCACAATCAAAAGCTGAAGATGGTCCATGAACCAAAATAGATTTTATATTTTTTATGCCATAACAGGGCCAAAGAAGATTGATAAGCTAGATACTCTCACTATTCAAAGGAATTAAAATGTTTAGATATTTGTTTTCACATATTCTAATATGATCCCACTGTAGCAGAGTGAGGTACAAATGTTGGAGAATTCCTAAAACAATCGAGATTTTTTCAATTTTAGGACTCGAACTCAGATAGTCAGATTGCTGCCACTCCTCCCTACATATTTCCCTGCAGATTTGATTGAATGAGGCCTTCAAGCATCAATGTACCATTACAAGGCACCATGGCCCGTTGGCAGAGAAAGTAAGTTGTGAGCTGAACATCCCATGGCTGAACACCGTGGCAACACCTATCTCCTATGTAGCATGTGCATTAAACTGCAACCTTTGAAAGCACGTTGGCTCCTGAGGAGTAAGGTTACTGACTAATAATTGATCCACATACATGGTGGACCAATTTTTGTTGAAATTTATGATTAAATGGATTGAAATTGTAGAGCATGATTGGCACTGATGGACTCAGTAACAAATATCTACTTCACCCTGATTATGCACTATGGGTTTCATATACAATTTCATGGAACAAACAAACAATTTGATTAAAACTATAGATTGTGATGGTATAGCTGGATTCAGCAATAAACATATACTGCATCCTGATTTCTGCAAGATCATGAAAGTAAACAAATAATTTGGTTGTAATTGTATTTGTAGATTTTGATAGCATAGAAGGATTCAGTAACAAACAACTTACTGCACTTGAATTATGCCAGTTGTGACATACAATTTTCTCAATCAAAGAAACAAGAATATTTTTAGAAATGAGCGCCAAGGTCGCTATTAAATGCAGATTCTACATAACAGATAGGTAGAGCCAATGTCTTTAAATGAGATTTTTTGGAGTTTCCTAGTGAAAAAATTTGTGGCCAAATCTGGATTTGTGTTGTTTAAATTGGTTTTTTAATTGCATATATAGATTCAGCACCCTCAAAAATCTCTGGGGCACTTTCTTTGTGAAGAGTTCACCTCGAGAGCTTGTGATTTCAATGAATCCCCAACAGATTTTAGACAAATTTAATAAGAAAACTTTCCAAAAAATCACATTTAAAAACTATTAGAATCTAAAAATATCTTGCAATCCTAAAAATAAGAGCAAGTTCAAACCATTAACCTTGCTGTTATCTGCTAGATTCATGATATATATAAAAATTCCCATGGTTGCCCCTATAAACAACATTTGCTCACCTGAAAACAAAGCACTGCTATCAAAGAGAGGGGAGACTGCACGAATCACAAACAAACGAAAGAGACTGTTAAACATAGTTGCTTGTTGCAGATTCTGTTTCTTTCTTGCTTGCAGTTATAGTATCTGTCCTTACCTTTGAGTATATTGGCTGTGAGATAAGAAGTGAAGAGAAGCGGAGGACACCATTAAAGCAGCAGTAGCAGAGGAGGTTTCGACTGGGGCGACCTGGGAACACGTCCACATTACTCTAAACTCTTGATCTCTCCATTAGTCATGTGAATGTGTTGCAAGGTCACCCCAGTCGAGCCTGCTCTGTCTCATTTATTCATGTGACCCAATATGCAGGGGAAACCCTTTCTGAAACTGCGTCAATGAATGTCTGTAATTTATAATTTATTGAAATGAGATTGATAGAGAAGGAGAAAGGAACCAAAATCTGGTAGTACAAGCAGTGCACGTGAAGTACAGATATGGCCCTGAGATTTATGTTGAGTTAGGTCGAAATTAGATGGTTTCACACACTGTCGGTGGAAGCAATGAAAGGGCTTAATCTCCTCCATATTTAGGTTGAAAGGACAGTTGCCACGATGGGAGGTCAGTATGAAATTGCAATGTATGGAATGTACTCCAGTACTATTTTTACCAGAAAAAATTGAATAGTACAAAAAATAATACTTTATTATAATAATAGAATGAATTGAAGTATAGTAAGGTTTGAAGGTGTCAAAGCCAGTGTGAATGCTGACATGTCTAACAGTGACTATTGAGACTATGACATTAGCCAGGGACTTGCACACCAAAACCCAAAACCAGTTTCTGGCCCGATAAATCTTTTGTTCATGGATGATATGTTATAAATCATATACATTTCACAACTTGCTTGACCACGGTAAGATAAGCACCGTACCTACCTAATGTATAAAAGAAGACTGATAAGCAGGAGGAGGGGCAGGCAGTCCACTGCCAAAGCGATGGTTGCTGTAATTAGTAGAGGAATTGTAAGAACCGTGCTCTAATATGTCTGATTTTGAGTCTGAGTTAGTAAAGAAAAATGCTCAAATGTAACTATGTGCTCCTTCAGCAACCATGATGTCATGGTGACTTGGGAGCTCCACAGGCAATTTGTGAATTTCTAACCATTACATTAACCCACTTGCAACTTCTCTCGGTAATTCTTTCCTCGCATCTCTATTAGATACTTAATAGACATTTTAACATAGGATAATGTCTAAAACACAGGGAGAACATCAAGGTCTACAATGGAATTTATTGTGAGTATTAAAATGTTTAGATATTTGTTTTCAGATATTCTAATATAATCCCACTGCAACAGAGTGAGGTACAAATGTTGGAGAATTCCTAAAACAAAAAATACTTGTGCCATTTTGACTTCTTTTGAAGTTGAAAATTCTTCGGAGAAAGACTAATTTCGAGATTTTTTCAATTTTAGGACTCGAACTCAGATAGTTAGATTGCTGCCACTCCTCCTTCCATATTTCCCTGTATATTTGATTGAATGAGGCCTTCAAGCATCAATGTACCATTACAAGGCACCATGGCCCGTTGGCAGAGAAAGTAAGTTGTGAGCTGAACATCCCATGGCTGAACACCGTGGCAACACCTATCTCCTATGTAGCATGTGCATTAAACTGCAACCCTTGAAAGCACGTTGGCTCCTGAGGAGTAGGGTTACTGACTAATGATTGATCCACATACATGGCGGACCAATTTTTGTTGAAATTTATGATTAAATGGATTGGAATTGTAGAGCCTGATTGGCACTGATGGACTCAGTAAGTAAACAAATAATTTGGCTGTAATTGTATTTGTAGATTTTGATAGCATAGAAGGATTCAATAACAAACAACTTACTGCACTTGAATTATGCCAGTTGTGACATACAATTTTCTCAATCAAAGAAACAAGAATATTTTTAGAAATGAGGGCCAAGGTCGCTATTAAATGCAGATTCTACATAACAGATAGGTAGAGCCAATGTCTTTAAATGATATTTTTTGGAGTTTCCTAGTGAAAACACTTGTGGCCAAATCTTGATTTGTGTTGTTTAAACTGGTTTTTTAATTGCATATATAGATTCAGCACCCTCAAAAATCTCTGGGGCACTTTCTTTGTGAAGAGTTCACCTAGATAGCTTGTGATTTCAATGAATCCCTAGCAGATTTTAGACAAATTTAATAAGAAAACTTTCCAAAAAATCACATTTAAAAACTATTAGAATCTAAAAATATCTTGCAATCCTAAAAATAAGAGCAAGTTCAAACCATTAACCTTGTTGTTATCTGCCAGATTCCCGATATATATAAAAATTCCCATGGTTGCCCCTATAAACAACATTTGCTCACCTGAAAACAAAGCACTGCTATCAAAGAGAGGGGAGACTGCACGAATCACAAACAAACGAAAGAGACTGTTAAAAATTGTTGCTTGTTGCAGATTCTGTTTCTTTCTTGCTTGCAGTTATAGTATCTGTCCTTACCTTTGAGTATATTGGCTGTGAGATAAGAAGTGAAGAGAAGCGGAGGACACCATTAAAGCAGCAGTAGTAGAGGAGGTTTCGATTGGGGCGACCTGGGAACACATCCACATTACTCTAAACTCTTGATCTCTCCATTAGTCCTGTGAATGTGTTGCAAGGTCACCCCAATCGAGCCTGCTCTGTCTCATTTATTCATGTGACCCAATATGCAGGGGAAACCCTTTCTGAAACTGCGTCAATGAATGTCTGTAATTTATAATTTATTGAAATGAGATTGATAGAGAAGGAGAAAGGAACCGAAATCTGGTAGTACAAGCAATACACGTGAAGTGCAGATATGGCCCTGAGATTTATGTTGAGTTAGGTCGAAATTAGATGGTTTCACACAATGTCGGTGGAAGCAATGAAAGGGCTTAATCTCCTCCATATTTAGGTTGAAAGGACAGCGCCATGATGGGAGGTCAGTATGAAATTGCAATGTATGGAATGTACTCCAGTACTATTTTTACCAGGAAAAATTGAATAGTACAAAAAATAATACTTTATTATAATAATAGAATGAATTGAAGTATAGTAAGGTTTGAAGGTGTCAAAGCCAGTGTGAATGTTGACGTGTCTAATAGTGACTATTGAGACTATGACATTAGCCAGGGACTTGCACACCAAAACCCAAAACCAGTTTCTGGCCTGATAAATCTTCTGTTCATGAATGATATGTTATAAATCATTTACATTTCACAACTTGCTTGACCACGGTAAGATAAGCACCGTACCTACCTAATGTATAAAAGAAGACTGATAAGCAGGAGGGGGGGCAGGCAGTCCACTACCAAAGCGATGGTTGCTGTAAGTAGTAGAGGACTTGTAAGAACCGTGCTCTAATATGTCTGATTTTGAGTCTGAGTCAGTAAAGAAAAATGCTCAAATGTAACTATGTGCTCCTTCAACAACCATGATGTGATGGTGACTTGGGAGCTCCACAGGCAATTTGTGAATTTCTAACCATTACATTAACCCACTTGCAACTTCTCTCGGTAATTCCTTCCTCGCATCTCTATTAGATACTTAATAGACATTTTAACATAGGATAATGTATAAAACACAGGGAGAACATCAAGGTCTACAATGGAATTTATTGTGAGAATTAAAATGTTTAGATATTTGTTTTCAGATATTCTAATATAATCCCACTGCAGCAGAGTGAGGTACAAAGGTTGGAGAATTCCCAAAACAAAAAATACTTGTGCCATTTTGACTTCTTTTGAAGTTGAAAATTCTTCAGAGAAATAATCCCAACAACAATGTTAAGATACACACAATAATCCAAAAATAGGGACATCCAGTTATGCCACTGCAGTAAGATCACCTGAAATATCACATAGAAAACAGCCACAGACCAAAGATCGCCCATGTGGCATGGCACTGAAACCGCTTACAATGTTAGTAACAAAGTGAGGAAGGATACTATGACATTAGCGAGGGACTTGCACACCAAAACCAGTTTCTGGCCTGATAAATCTTTTGTTCACGGATGATATGTTATAAACCATATACATTTCACATTTTGCATACGTATATAAGTTCAGTTCGGCTAAACTTAACAGAAAGGAAGTATATCTCTAGGTGATAATGACAACTCTTCCATGTTACACTTAAGCTCAGTACCTTGTAAGGATTTTGTGCTAGAGGGTGCATATTTGTGTAATAGTAGATAAAAATCAACTCTCTAATACCATTTTTAAATATTTCTAAATTTTTTTTATATTTCTAAATCAAATTCCATGAATTTGCCAGAATTCTTAATTCCATTGCTAATTTGCAAATAGCTGCACACATATGTTATTGCAGTTTAGGGTGGGATAACTGTGTACACTGTTCCAGGTGGGAGAAATCTGTGCATAGATTGATAAAGGAAAAAAAAACCACTTGCTATTCAGAAAAAATACCAAAAAAACTCGTGAAAATAAATTAATATAAATACATACTGGCCGTGATTTTTTAACCATTAAAAAAAATTAGCATTTATTTTTGTTCAATATAATATAAAATAACAAACAAACATCTTCAATGAAACGAGATTCGAAAGAAGGAAAATCTTGAAATTGAAACTATGTGGCATGTAAGTTGTCTGAAATTTGAATATACAAACTGAAATTAATGAACATCAGTGACATTATTTCGTCAAAGCTCTACTCGTTGGAGCCAATGCACAATATATTCGTTCACAAATTCCAAATACAGTCAAAGGACACACAATAAACAGACCAAACGCAGAAGATAGTCTTCCACAATTTTCAAGTATTGATATCATTATCTGATTGGATATTCAAAGTAGAAAAATAGACAGATACATTCAAACTATTCACGTTTAGTGCAAATATGTAAAATGCAAAAGGGCAACCCTTACACTACAAGGTGGGTCAGTGCATCTCAAGAACTAAACCAATAAGAAGCAACCCTCGTAGCCACAATAATGACCCACATTCAAACCCTGGAGGCATAAAGCCTTGATCTTGTGTATTATTTAGTTGAGTTTGATGACCATGACCACATGTTAAGTGACAATGGTGGTGTAAGAAACAATCTCTTATTCAGTTTGTGAACCCTACCGAGATCATGTGGAGTTGGGTTTCATAAATCTAAAAATGAGAGAAATGAAGACATAAATGGTACAAGAAACAGGTGTCTTATTAAGTTATTCAGGCTGTGGGCTTTACTGCAATAATGCAGAGTTGAGGTTTACAACTCACCATGCATCAAAAAACAAGAGAGAATTAAGGACGAATGGTACAAGAAGCATGTCTTTTATTCAAGTTGTGGGCTTTACTGCAGTAATGTGGAGTTGGGGTTCCTTTTTACTTACAGATCCAGCAATAAAATAAAAAGGAATGAGGGCACGGATGGTACAAGAAATATGCACTTTTTTCAAGTTGTGGGCTTTACTGCAATAATGCAGATTTATGAAAGAACGGTACAAGAAGCAGGTCTTTTATTCAGGTTGTGGGCTTTACTGTGATCATGCGAAGTTGGGATTCTTTTTCTCTCACAGAGATATACAAAGGGCAGGAATGAGGACAAGTATGGTACAAAAAATTGTTCCTATTTATTCAAGCTATGTACTTTACTTCAATAATGCAGATTCATAAGGTTGTTTAACTTCACTTCAATAATGCAGATTCATATAAGGATGGTATAAGAAACACGTCTCTTAATCAGGTTGTCGGTTCTATTGCAACCATGAGAGTTGGGGTTACGGTTCATGAGCTCCATACCACTAGGTGTCAAGTTTGAATCTAAGTCTGAATCTCACTTGAGAAATCTGAATCCCCTTAGAGGTGGTGTAAGGTGCACTAGTCTATTGCCTATGCCAATGCCAATGGGTCTAGCATGTCTAAAGGTTAAATATACCATCCATGAATGTGGGAAACCATCCTTCCGAAGGGTTTCCTAGCACCATTAAGTTAATGAATTCAAACAAATCAAAGCTAGTGAATTCAAACAAACCTAAATTGATGGAATGAAACAAAACAAAGCTACCGAATTCCAACAAAGCTAGATTGATGGAATGAAATGGAGTGATTCCATGCTTACCTGCGTATTCAGGGGCCAGATAACCAAAAGTGCCGGCCAGCCTGGTTTCAACAGAAAACTTTCCATTAGGGGCCAGCTTGACCAACTCGAAATCCGAGACCTTGGCCCTCATGTCGTCGCCCAGAAGAATATTAGAGGGCTTCAGATCTCTGTGGAATGAAGCTCGTCTGTGCAAGGCTGTGCAGAGAAAATTTTATGTATTGTTACCAGCGAAATATACAAGTACGGTACCTAATTGCTTAAATTCCTTAAAGAGATTAAGTCTTCTTATGATATTGTACAACATTTCGATATTTATTTATTTCACAATTATAATCACCCTGAAAATACAAAGACATGATGCCCATTGTGCACTTGCAAAAAGATGCCTTCCTTTGTCATATTCATAGCTGAAAACTTTATTGATAAATATCAAAATATAAATACAGAGTTTTGCATGTGCCACAGTAGGTAAAAGGAGCTGCTTTATGACAGAACCAAGAACAGCAAGAAATTCTTCCTTTCTACCCTCCAACTCTGGAAGAGCTTTCCAAGTGCTACGCTTCAGTGATTTGAAATTTTGCACTGTCAGCTCTTCCAATATAAAGAATAAGCTATGCACAAGGCATATGCCTCTCATCACACAAATTTACATTTATCCGACCAAGTAATGCTCTCATCACACAAATTTACATGTATGATTCTTCACTAAAGCTACAGCTTCTGTAACCAGATTTGGTTATTGTGCTGCAGAGTTCCTGTTAGTAAAAAAGCTAGTAGGAACCTACAACAATGCAGGTTAACTATTTTGCAAGATATATTTAATCATCTCCTTACAATATCCATTTTCTACTGATTCTGTAACAAACCTTTCATTGATTGTACCTTTTGGAATTCCAAAGAGGGTAACAAATATTTCCCTATGGCATTGATCACATATGAAAACTAACCTTCAACGATCAATTTAAGAAGAGTGGCCCCTGGAACCATACATTTTGCATAATCATCAAAGGGATAGGGTACAACACGGTCAGCCATGCATTGTCCCAGTTGGAACATTTATCAAAAGGATGCCATACTGAAACATTATCACATTTTGTATTCTTTTTAAGTAATTGTCCTTTGTCTGGACTCCGAATCAAACAGCTCAGAGAATTTAGAAATAGAAGTCCTTTTTTTGAGTCAGACAGTTCAGAGAACACAAAATCCTAGCATGGAGAAATGCAAACATGAATAATATAAAGGAAAATGCTATTATACCATTGATGTTATTATTTGAATTCAGCTAAAGTTCGCAGAAACTATACCTCTGCTATCTTTCTCAATGACTTCGTTTTTCTACGCAATCAAATAAATTCATCATGCATTCCAAGCTCCTATTAGGCAAAATATGACCAGAATTTCATTTACATTTAAGAAATACCTGCCAAATATGTATTGGTCCAAGGAAGCCCTCCCACTCTTCGTGCACCTCATTAAATAGGGAATGAAACAACAACGTAAAACCCTTCATCAACTTCTTTCTTACTTGTAAATCTGCGAGACTGAATCCCCATTTGTTAACAGTTTCCTCGATGAATAGTACAAAAATCAATGAAGAAACCCTGCTCCATCCTTTGTTTCAATTGATTATCTTTTGAGACTCATGTATTGAAACGAAAAATAGCTTACAAGTTCACCACAGTTTCTACAACGAAATAATGATTCAGTGCTAAATTTCAGCAGTCCAAGATTACAGAAGGCGCCAATATCAGGATTACAGAACGAAAATTCAACTCGACCTGCGGAGCGGTGACGCAAGAGAAATGTTGTATTAATGTTGCTGCATGATCTACAGAAAACTTTCCATCAGGGGCCAGCTTGACCAACTAGAAATCCGAGACCTTGGCCCTCATGTCGTCGCCCAGAAGGATATTAGAGGGCTTCAGATCTCTGTGAATGAAGCTCGTCTGTGCAAGGCTGTGCAGGTACTCAACTCCACGGGCGACATCGAGAGCAATGCTAAGCCTCTGTTTCCATTCTTTATTCAAGTTGTGGGCTTTACTGCAGTAATGTGGAGTTGGGGTTCCTTTTTACTTACAGATCCAGCAATAAAATAAAAAGGAATGAGGGCACGGATGGTACAAGAAATATGCACTTTTTTCAAGTTGTGGGCTTTACTGCAATAATGCAGATTTATGAAAGAATGGTACACGAAGCAGGTCTTTTATTCAGGTTGTGGGCTTTACTGTGATCATGTGAAGTTGGGATTCTTTTTCTCTCACATAGATATACAAAGGGCAGGAATGAGGACAAGTATGGTACAAAAAATTGTTCCTATTTATTCAAGCTATGTACTTTACTTCAATAATGCAGATTCATAAGGCTGTTTAACTTCACTTCAATAATGCAGATTCATATAAGGATGGTATAAGAAACACGTCTCTTAATTAGGTTGTCGGTTCTATTGCAACCATGAGAGTTGGGGTTACGGTTCATGAGCTCCATACCACTAGGTGTCAAGTTTGAATCTAAGTCTGAATCTCACTTGAGAAATCTGAATCCCCTTAGAGGTGAGGTAAGGTGCACTAGTCTATTGCCTATGCCAATGCCAATGGGTCTAGCATGTCTAAAGGTTAAATATACCATCCATGAATGTGGGAAACCATCCTTCCGAAGGGTTTCCTAGCACCATTAAGTTAATGAATTCAAACAAATCAAAGCTAGTGAATTCCAACAAACCTAAATTGATGGAATGAAACAAAACAAAGCTACTGAATTCCAACAAAGCTAGATTGATGGAATGAAATGGAGTGATTCCATGCTTACCTGCGTATTCAGGGGCCAGATAACCAAAAGTGCCGGCCAGCCTGGTTTCAACAGAAAACTTTCCATTAGGGGCCAGCTTGACCAACTCGAAATCCGAGACCTTGGCCCTCATGTCGTCGCCCAGAAGAATATTAGAGGGCTTCAGATCTCTGTGAATGAAGCTCGTCTGTGCAAGGCTGTGCAGAGCAAATTTTTTGTATTGTTACCAGCGAAATATACAAGTACGGTACCTAATTGCTTAAATTCCTTAAAGAGATTAGGTCTTCTTATGATATTGTACAGCATTTCGATATTTATTTATTTCACAATTATAATCACCCTGAAAATACAAAGACATGATGCCCAATGTGCACTTGCAAAAAGATGCCTTCCTTTGTCATATTCATAGCTGAAAACTTTATTGAGCAATATCAAAATATAAATACAGAGTTTTGCATGTGCCACAGTAGGTAAAAGGAGCTGCTTTATGACAGAACCAAGAACAGCAAGAAATTCTTCCTTTCTACCCTCCAACTCTGGAAGAGCTTTCCAAGTGCTACGCTTCAGTGATTTGAAATTTTGCACTGTCAGCTCTTCCAATATAAAGAATAAGCTATGCACAAGGCATATGATCTTCTGAAGCTATAGTCCCGACCAAGTAATGCTCTCATCACACAAATTTACATTTATCCGACCAAGTAATGCTCTCATCACACAAATTTACATGTATGATTCTTCACTAAAGCTACAGCTTCTGTAACCAGATTTGGTTATTGTGCTGCAGAGTTCCTGTTAGTAAAAAAGCCAGTAGGAACCTACAACAATGCAGGTTAACTATTTTGCAAGATATATTTAATCATCTCCTTACAATATCCATTTTCTACTGATTCTGTAACAAACCTTTCATTGATTGTACCTTTTGGAATTCCAAAGAGGGTAACAAATATTTCCCTATGGCATTGATCACATATGAAAACTGACCTTCAACGATCAATTTAAGAAGAGTGGCCCCTGGAACCATACATTTTGCATAATCATTGAAGGGATAGGGTACAACACGGTCATCCATGCACTGTCCCAGTTGGAACATTTATCAAAAGGATGCCATACTGAAAACTTATCACATTTTGTATTCTTTTTAAGTAATAGTCCTTTGTCTGGACTCCGAATCAAACAGCTCAGAGAATTTAGAAATAGAAGTCCTTTTTTTGAGTCAGACAGTTCAGAGAACACAAAATCCTAGAATGGAGAAATGAAAACATGAATAATATAAAGGAAAATGCTATTATACCATTGATGTTATTATTTGAATTCAGCTAAAGTTCGCAGAAACTATACCTCTGCTATCTTTCTCAATGACTTCGTTTTTCTACGCAATCAAATAAATTCATCATGCATTCCAAGCTCCTATTAAGCAAAATATGACCAGAATTTCATTTACATTTAAGAAATACCTGCCAAATATGTATTGGTCCAAGGAAGCCCTCCCACTCTTCGTGCACCTCATTAAATAGGGAATGAAACAACAACGTAAAACCCTTCATCAGCTTCTTTCTTACTTGTAAATCTGCGAGACTGAATCCCCATTTGTTAACAGTTTCCTCGACGAATAGTACAAAAATCAATGAAGAAACCCTGCTCCATCCTTTGTTTCAATTGATTATCTTTTGAGACTCATGTATTGAAACGAAAAATAGCTTACAAGTTCACCACAGTTTCTACAACGAAATAATGATTCAGCGCTAAATTTCAGCGGTCCAAGATTACAGAAGGCGCCAATATCAGGATTACAGAACGAAAATTCAACTCGACCTGCGGATCGGTGATGCAAGAGAAATGTTGTATTAATGTTGCTGCATGATCTACAGAAAACTTTCCATCAGGGGCCAGCTTGACCAACTCGAAATCTGAGACCTTGGACCTCATGTCGTCACCCAGAAGGATATTAGAGGGCTTCAGATCTCTGTGAATGAAGCTCGTCTGTGCAAGGCTGTGCAAGTACTCAACTCCGCGGGCGACATCGAGGGCAATGCTAAGCCTCTGTTTCCATTCTTTATTCAAGTTGTGGGCTTTACTGCAGTAATGTGGAGTTGGGGTTCCTTTTTACTTACAGATCCAGCAATAAAATAAAAAGGAATGAGGGCACGGATGGTACAAGAAATATGCACTTTTTTCAAGTTGTGGGCTTTACTGCAGTAATGCAGATTTATGAAAGAACGATATAAGAAGCAGGTCTTTTATTCAGGTTGTGGGCTTTACTGTGATCATGCGAAGTTGGGATTCTTTTTCTCTCACAGAGATATACAAAGGGCAGGAATGAGGACAAGTATGGTACAAAAAATTGTTCCTTTTTATTCAAGCTATGTACTTTACTTCAATAATGCAGATTCATAAGGCTGTTTAACTTCACTTCAATAATGCAGATTCATATAAGGATGGTATAGGAAACACGTCTCTTAATCAAGTTGTCGATTCTATTGCAACCATGAGAGTTGGGGTTACGGTTCATGAGCTCCATACCACTAGGTGTCAAGTTTGAATCTAAGTCTGAATCTCACTTGAGAAATCTGAATCTCCTTAGAGGTGAGGTAAGGTGCACTAGTCTATTGCCTATGCCAATGCCAATGGGTCTAGCATGTCTAGAGGTTAAATATACCATCCATGAATGTGGGAAACCATCCTTCTGAAGGGTTTCCTAGCACCATTAAGTTAATGAATTCAAACAAATCAAAGCTAGTGAATTCCAACAAACCTAAATTGATGGAATGAAACAAAACAAAGCTACTGAATTCCAACAAAGCTAGATTGATGGAATGAAATGGAGTGATTCCATGCTTACCTGCGTATTCAGGGGCCAGATAACCAAAAGTGTCGGCCAGCCTGGTTTCAACAGAAAACTTTCCATTAGGGGCCAGCTTGACCAACTTGAAATCCGAGACCTTGGCCCTCATGTCGTCGCCCAGAAGAATATTAGAGGGCTTCAGATCTCTGTGAATGAAGCTCGTCTGTGCAAGCCTGTGCAGAGCAAATTTTCTGTATTGTTACCAGCAAAATATACAAGTACGGTACCTAATTGCTTAAATTCCTTAAAGAGATTAGGTCTTCTTATGATATTGTACAGCATTTCGATATTTATTTATTTCACAATTATAATCACCCTGAAAATACAAAGACATGATGCCCAATGTGCACTTGCAAAAAGATGCCTTCCTTTGTCATATTCATAGCTGAAAACTTTATTGAGCAATATCAAAATATAAATACAGAGTTTTGCATGTGCCACAGTAGGTAAAAGGCGCTGCTTTATGACACAACCAAGAACAGCAAGAAATTCTTCCTTTCTACCCTCCAACTCTGGAAGAGCTTTCCAAGTGCTACGCTTCAGTGATTTGAAATTTTGCACTGTCAGCTCTTCCAATATAAAGAATAAGCTATGCACAAGGCATATGATCTTCTGAAGCTATAGTCCCGACCAAGTAATGCTCTCATCACACAAATTTACATTTATCCGACCAAGTAATGCTCTCATCACACAAATTTACATGTATGATTCTTCACTAAAGCTACAGCTTCTGTAACCAGATTTGGTTATTGTGCTGCAGAGTTCCTATTAGTAAAAAAGCCAGTAGGAACCTACAACAATGCAGGTTAACTATTTTGCAAGATATATTTAATCATCTCCTTACAATATCCATTTTCTACTGATTCTGTAACAAACCTTTCATTGATTGTACCTTTTGGAATTCCAAAGAGGGTAACAAATATTTCCCTATGGCATTGATCACATATGAAAACTGACCTTCAACGATCAATTTAAGAAGAGTGGCCCCTGGAACCATACATTTTGCATAATCATTGAAGGGATAGGGTACAACACGGTCATCCATGCACTGTCCCAGTTGGAACATTTATCAAAAGGATGCCATACTGAAAACTTATCACATTTTGTATTCTTTTTAAGTAATAGTCCTTTGTCTGGACTCCGAATCAAACAGCTCAGAGAATTTAGAAATAGAAGTCCTTTGTTTGAGTCAGACAGTTCAGAGAACACAAAATCCTAGCATGGAGAAATGCAAACATGAATAATATAAAGGAAAATGCTATTATACCATTGATGTTATTATTTGAATTCAGCTAAAGTTCGCAGAAACTATACCTCTGCTATCTTTCTCAATGACTTCGTTTTTCTACGCAATCAAATAAATTCATCATGCATTCCAAGCTCCTATTAAGCAAAATATGACCAGAATTTCATTTACATTTAAGAAATACCTGCCAAATATGTATTGGTACAAGGAATCCCTCCCACTCTTCGTGCACCTCATTAAATAGGGAATGAAACAACAACGTAAAACCCTTCATCAGCTTCTTTCTTACTTGTAAATATGCGAGACTGAATCCCCATTTGTTAACAGTTTCCTCGACGAATAGTACAAAAATCAATGAAGAAACCCTGCTCCATCCTTTGTTTCAATTGATTATTTTTTGAGACTCATGTATTGAAACGAAAAATAGCTTACAAGTTCACCACAGTTTCTACAACGAAATAATGATTCAGCGCTAAATTTCAGCGGTCCAAGATTACAGAAGGTGCCAATATCAGGATTACAGAACGAAAATTCAACTCGACCTGCGGAGCGGTGACGCAAGAGAAATGTTGTATTAATGTTGCTGTATGATCTACAGAAAACTTTCCATCAGGGGCCAGCTTGACCAACTCGAAATCCGAGACCTTGGCCCTCATGTCGTCGCCCAGAAGGATATTAGAGGGCTTCAGATCTCTGTGAATGAAGCTCGTCTGTGCAAGGCTGTGCAGGTACTCAACTCCGCGGGCGACATCGAGGGCAATGCTAAGCCTCTGTTTCCATTCTAGCGGCCTCAGCCCGGCCGCCGCCCATTCAAACAGATGCAGACTCAGCAGCCCCTGGGGCATATACTCGTACACCAGCATCTTCTCCCCGCCGTCGATACAGTACCCAAGGAGACGAAGCCGATGCGCTGCTCAGGCAGTTAAGGAGTTGCAGCTACCTCAACATAATCCAACGACTCAAGATGGCTCAATCGTCTAACATATCATCTAATGGTGCAAAGTAATGACACGTAGGCAGAGAGCAAAGTTGATTTCAGAGGGGAACGCCTTACGGCGTAAATATTTATTAAGATTTATGTTTAATTTCTTATAAGTTCGAAAGATTTATAATTATAAAATCTTCTAAAAAAATAGTTTTAAAAAAATTAAAAAATTTATATTTTATATTATAACATATATTTCACAGGTCAATTTAGCTTGAAGAAAAAGCGATTATGCATATCTCTCCTAATTAATTGCGGAAATATTATTTATTTTCAATTACTTAAAGTAAAATCTAATATGTATTTTATTTTATTAATATATACTTTATTTTGTTAAGTAATAGCCTTAAATATTTTAATTATATATGATATATTTTAAAATTTTAAATTATTTTGTTTATATTTTTTTACTAAAGAAATTGTGATGACCTCAGGAGAATGTAAATATTTAGTTTTACTACGGTAAAAGACTGAATTTAGAAATGATATTGCAAAATTATCTCATTGCTTGTTAAAGGAAAATTTCAGAGTATTTCTTTTATTTTTTTTTAAAATGCACTTAAATGTTTAAAGGGAAAAATAATACTCATGATATTGTTGGCAACTCTTGGGAGGGAGTTGGCAAGAAAAGTCAGTTATTGGAACTGACTTTAACCACCCTCTCTAACTGAAAATTCCCAAAGGGAAAGGGGGGGAATGACAAAAAGGTTTGTGCTCTAGAGACAGGCAGACAGAGAAAGAGAGAAAAAAAAAAAGCAAAAAGTGAACTGAGGACTAAGTCTGGTTAGGACCAGATAGTCTAGCACACTGTGCACCCTTGCTGAGGATAGGGATCCGGCAAGAGGAAGCTAGGGGGGAGGCTCTGGTCTCGAAAGACGAGTCTCGTGGTTGGGCGGCTAAAAGATTATGCATGAGCTTGCAGGTGACCTACTGAGCACCTAAGGGCGGCAGCAACCAGGTAAGTAGGACGGAACTCTTACTTCTCTGCAAATGTTACAAATCATTTAAGTTAGACTGTAGATACCTATGAGGCAAATAAATAGGTTCTTGGAAAGAAAAATTACCACTGCCACATCGGTGACACCACAGTTGCGTAGGACAAGTTGCATAGTCCAAGTCATTATATATATACATCTAGAAATCTGTGTTTTGAGTTTGCAGACAAAGACCGAGTCCATAAGTCCAGAGACTTGCTCCGGAGTCTAGTGGAACGCGAACAGACCAGGCAAGTCTCGCTGTTAGAATAGAAGCGCAAGACAAGTGAAGTAAATGGCAAGGCGGAAGGCGACACTACCTATCGAGGCGCAAAGACACGGGAGGAACCGGTTGGATCCAAGGAAAGACGGGTTACGATCGAAGCCAACAGAGAAACCCCAAAGATGATTTAATATCAAAACTATTTCAATTAAACTCGGTTAACCTTGCATTTACAGCTAAAATATATATAAATACAGCGCACAGAAAATAAATGGACATATAAATTAATATGCAATGAACCAACAACATTCATATGTTATGCGATGAACCAACAATATTCACAGATTTAAAAAAAAATCACACTGGTTAGGAAACCATACTGTCATTATGTTGAGGCACAGAACACCTGGTTATGAAACCAGACTGTGGCTCTTGGTACGAGCGACATGTAGACCTGTTCCTTGCACAGCGCAGACATATGGCCGGCTAACCGAGCCATCTGCACTGTCTATGGAACCATCATGTAGGCCAAATAATCAAACAATGGGATACATATCAAAACACTAAATACATATACGCATAAAAACCTTCATAAAGATAAATACTGCGGCAAAAATCAACAGAGGTTGTATGGTCAGAGTTCGAGGCATCCGGTGGATAGGATTTCCCCGACCTTTAAAAGAATACCAGGAAACCAGTATTTCCACAAACAGAGACAGTAGCGTAAATAAACTGGAATTCATTATAAATAATAAATGATTACACTGTCAATTGCTAGCTGCACATAAATCGCGAGACAGAACGGTGAAAGCCGCAAGACTGTGTTAGATATTAAACAAGAAATCATAAGGGTCGATGCCCAAACCGTGTGCAACAGTGCCGTGGCCAAAATGCCCTCCGGAATACAAATATATATATATTAGCAGTTTAAACTTCAAACCAGAGTTATACGACTACAGCATTACATTCATGTAGAACTTTCCAGACTCAACGCTGGTAGCGTTAGGGTTGATAAACCCATAGTCGGCGCAGAACGGTCATGAGGTGAGACAGAGGAAGCCTTCCGTAGCCACATGCGATCAAACAGTAGGGTTAAAGGTGGGCTACGGATAGGCATAGGGGAAAACCCTCTGTCAGCAAAAAGAAATAAAATAACCTCATTCAACTATGCACCTGTAGTCCGCAGGGGTCACACCTGTGGTAGAGCCGCAAGCACCCAGGTTCCATAGGCGGACCTCCTTATCCGCCGCGAACCAGAGATGGATACCACTGCATGCAACCATGGAATAATCGTTAGTAATGGTGAAGGATCCGTTCGACGGTTGAAGAGCAAGGAAAAACCCAAATAATTCAATATGAAGTAGAGCAGTGAACAGAGGAAATTACCGGTGGAAAACACTGAAGCTTACCTCGCATTCGTAGCGGAAGGTTACCGCGGCGCCATGCTCTCGGCGCGGAAGGTTACAGTGGCGCCCGAATGAAACGGAAGGGCGCGACAGCGGAAATGCAATAACCCGAGCAAGCAGAAATTAGGACCTTATACCTTCACAGTTCGGCGGGACATTTGGATGCGTTTCCGCCGTTAGATCTTCCACAAGGCATCTCAGCCATCGATCAAGCAGTAGGGTTGGTAGAGAATTTATGGCAGCCATCTGCCCTCCACGTGATCGGACCGGCGGAGGCAATGCCGCGTGTGCTTGTCACATGGCAACGCCGGCGGCAATCTCGGGTGGCGCACTTTGACAGCACCAAGGAACCCGCCGAATCAACCCAAATATGGACCATAAATTGCAGCGATCGTAAAGTACCATAAATATAATTATTCAGATATAACATGAGTCAACAAATAGCCGAACTATGTTGCCATGACAATTATATATGTGCACCCTTATTATTATATGGATATTATAATGTCTCCGCATGTGTAAAATAGTCCACAATTTAGCATACGGCATATGCATATTATAGGACAGCGGTAAACCTTTGTTGGTAAATGATAGGCATTCGTTGTTTAATTATTTGTAAACCATCTAATATCCATGCTTAGAGATGGTAAGCTATTTACCAAGGAATTGTGTGATATATATATATATATAAATTTTTATTGCTGAGGGTACGGGTATGTGATAGAAATTATAAATTTATTTTATATTATATTATAAAAAAACATCACAAAATTAAATATCAATATGAATATGAGTATGAATATAAAAATAAATATAATTTGTTTTTTGATAGGTAAGCACCCACGGGGAATTTGAACCAATGTCCTATCTCCAAGGAGTGTCTTAATAGTGCACACATTCACTGTCAATCCAAAGCCCGGTGGATAAATATAAACATTATTTCAAAAAACTTATAAATTTGTAATAATGCACCAACAACCAACTTATAAACCATTCTTAAAAAAACTTTCTAAATTTTTAATCTTAATTTTAAGATTATTCCATATAATTTCTCCTCACATGGAAATGTTTCCAAATATACACCATTTGATTTAAAATATTATTAAATTTATTCTTCCATTTATTATTTAAATAAATCCATGAATATTTATTATTGAAATAAACAATATAACAATTACTATATAAATAAAAATATATAAATTTCATTTAAAATAAATTATATTATTAATTTAAAATATTATTTAATGAAATAATATATGCTACAACTTATATAGGCTTGGAATATGTCCTAAAAGTGTTTTTTCTTGGCTAAGAGTTTATCTTCCACAAGGGGTAAGGAAATAAGTTAACACCCCAAGACCCAAAGGCATCTAGCGGGAGTGAAAAAGTGTCCCCCTATGGTTTTCCTTAACAAGAGATAACATTAAGTGATGATGGTTTTCCATTGCCATCAACTAAATTATGATGGGTTTCCCACTGTTTATATATGTCGCATCTTACATATTATCCAATATATCACCTCGAATTGAACCAATGACATCGCGTAAGGAGTGCCTTAATAGAGCACTCATTCACCATCTGACCCCGTGGACTACCTATGATATATATTGAAATTTATAAGATATTAATTATTTTAATATCAAGGGGTGGAAGGAGATGAAAGATTGAGTCTTAAATCTCGATGGAATTCAAGAAATGAATAGGGGAGCGATTGAGTCTCAAATCCCGATGGAATTCAAGAAATGAAGTATTCATGGGATTTGGCCAGTGGACAAAAAATCTCACAGAAATGTATGTGCTTCTTTTTGGAATTCAATAAATGAAGTATTCATGGGACTTGGCCAGTGGACAAAAAATCTCACAGAAATGTATGTGCTTCTTTTTATACTCCAATTGACTAAAGATCGATATGTCTCCAAGATAGTGATTATGGGGATTCCCTTATCACTATTCAACACCTTCAAAAGGTTCTCTTCGAAGAACAAGCATCTAATCCTTTTTCTCAAGAGAATCTATAATATCTTGGATTCATTTTCCCAAGAGGCTTATTACCACATTTTAAGAAGTCAAAGCAAAGAGGCGGATGCACAGACTAACCAAATATGTCTCTTGGAAGAAGGTCAGTTTGTTGTCAGTGACTTGTCTGGAAAGAAGGATATACCATAAATAACTTCATCCGAGAAATTTTCCTTTATCTCACCATTAGAGTTATTGGATATATGCACATTATGCATTACAATATGAAGGTTTCTACGACTCCTTATTCAGCCCCCTGTCTCCTTCATTATTTATAAACATGTGTTTATATTTTGGTGTCAAGGGCCTTTCACCATGGATGAGGTGTCGGATTGTGGGTGTGCAAGCCATGCGCTCACTCATCCATCGCATGTGGCATCATATGAAACCCGACAATCCTTTATTTTCTACTCTGCCCTTGTGCCAAGCTCTTTGAAGGATACATGGTGGGGAGAAATAATGAACTTCATTGTTAATTCAATCTTCAATCTTCAAGGTGTGGGAATTCTCGGGACTTAAGGTAGCATTCATAGCTGGTGTTAAAATGGCAAGTAAGCATGTATGAATTCGATGGTGTTTGTTTGTGAGCCAAGCCTTCCTTTTTGGTGGTCAGTGAAACTTTCATGCCTTTGTAAACTTCAGAGACGTAAAGAACTCCTTCAAATGCATGAGCTCCTACTCAGTGTTGGGATTTTAGTCTGGTTGCACCCATTAAAAGAAAAAATCACGGGAATTCTACTGTCCGTTCCAGACTCAATTTTCCTCTTTCGCGTAGTAAGAAGTTGTGAATGTTTCCTTTCTAGTGTGTTAATGGATTTTTTGGAATCACAAGAGGTCAGTGCTAAAGTTTCTCAAGAAGGTTTAGTAATTATCTTAATCTAATTTGGGGCTTCTCCGACACTTTGAGTGCTTCCAACTTTATTTTCCTTGATCAAATTCATTATTGATTTGGGGACGTCAACAAGGGAGAAGCTTCAGACAACGTTGGACTAATCGTTAATTGGTAGACTTTCATCAGTTTAGAATTCAATTACATTATTACCTTTAGTTCAGTTCTGTTTCATTCTCTCTATAAGGAAGATGCCTTCTTTTCTGCCTATTTGAGGTTGTCCTTAAACCTTGAGTATCTTGGCCATCCCTTTTTGTTAGCCACTCCCTCCTCATTTTATCCTCCTGGTCTATACACTCCCCTCCTATCTCCCAACCCTTTTGGCTTTTTATTTGTGCCTTTTTGTCACTCAGTATCTCTAAATCTTAGTTCCTACATTTTCTTCCTTACCCTGATGGAGAATAGGGTCTATATTCCTGCATTCAAGGGATGCACAAGTCAATGCAATGTTTGTCCCCACCCCTCATAGGTTGTTAATATGTGAATGGCTATGTGCAATGACATATTCATCATTAGTCAAATGTTATCCTTTTTTTAGCAAAAGAAATGCAAAAGCTCCAAGTAACAGTGAACCAGCAAGAGTATGAGATCAAGTCTATTCGTTGTCAACTTATTGAATTGCAATCTTAAAAGAATTCCAAGGAACATCGCAATACAACTAACAAATCTATGGGTTTCCCCTCAATTATTTTTTTGTCTCGTCAATTTTGTCATGCCTACAACTATAAAATTATTAAGGAAAATGTAGGTATTTGGTAGCTTAATAGATGGAGTTTTTGGGTTTTCCTCTGGTTTTCTATTGAAAATCTTGTATGTTGGAACAAAATATAAGCATTTCTCGAGTAGACTGCGATCAGGCACAAATTTAATACCAAATCTACTCATTTATGTAACACACATACATATATATGAAAGTGATTAGCCATTCGTTTGGAGTAAGAACTTCGTCAACTAATGGGAATATGTGTTCAGTACATAGGTTATTAACGAGGTAACAATTTTGCCAAAAAAACTAGTAGAATTTTTGGGAAATTTATGTTATAACAGTGAAATTTTAAGATTTTGGGCCCTATGGGTTTTTGATAGCGATGAATCTATTTCCAAAAAAAAAACCTATGATTAGAATTTTTGAAAAAAAAAACTTAAAAAATGGAGTCATTCACTGACGCAGAGGAATTCCCTAGACAGTCAAAAGTGGCCGGGCAAAAAAATCTCAAAAAATCTTGTAAAGGCACTGTTTGAATCATGTTTTTGATGGTGGAAATAGATTCAGCACCATCAAAAACATCTAAGACACCTAAAATTTTGAATTTTAATAACTATAACTTGGATTTACAAAAATCTTTGCCAGATTTTCTCTAAATATAACTAGAATTTAACTTCCCAGATAATTCCTCTAACTAATTAAACTATGGCTAAAAAAATTAGCTTCCCACAAAAATTATGGTAAAAAACACTTTTTACTATTTCAAATTTCTATTTAGCAAGTATTTCAGATTTTAAATTCCGTACTGTAGGGCAATTTACCGTCGGTGTCTTTTCATCTCATCGTACCCTTTGTGTTTACGACACTGACGTGTACAAGCAACGCCAAACCTAAGAGGCTGAAAATAAATAGGTTGTTATAGGGCATTAATTGAGGCTGCCTTGTATATGCTCGTTATTTGATTTTTGATAAATAGCTTGTTATAGCGCATTAATTGAGCTTGTTATATGCTCATTATTTGATTTTGGTCTTTGTCGTTTTGGTAAAATCTAACAAAGCATTAATTGACTTGGCGTTGTATTTGCTCACTATTACCTGCCTTCTATATGCTCATTATTTGATTTTAGTCTTTGTTATTTTGGTAAAATTTAACAGATATTAATTATACTCATTATTTGATTTTAGTCATTGTTATTTTGGTAAAATTTAACTAGATATTAATTAAGCTTGCGTTGTATATGCTCACCATTATTAGCGTCTGTCATTTTGGTAAAATAAAATGGTAGGCATATACAGCTCCCAAGCCACTCAATTACCATGAGTACGCTCTAGTCCTTCCAGGTTTGATACCGTAATGCTTATAACGATGGCTTTAATATATAAACCATATAAATTATGCAGGTTTTGTATTTTTTTTTTTTTTAATTTATAATTTAAATTTAAGATTTATAATATATAAACGATTGTATTTTTTTTTTTTTAATTTATAATTTAAATTTAAGATTTATAATACATAAACGATATAAATTATAAAATGATTTTTGTTAAGTTTACCATTTAAATTTAAAATTTATGGGAGTTTGAGCCATTATTTATGGGAATTATATTATTTTATAATAAAATATAAAAATAAATTATTGAAATGACTTCTCAGATTTTGATAAAATTATATTTAAAATTTATGGGAGTTTGATCAATTATTTATGAGAATTATATTATTTTATAATAAAATATATAAATAAATTATTGAAATGACTTCTCAGATCTTGATAAAATTATTTTAGAATTTAAATGAGGATTCTTTCCAATTTTAAATATAATATAATTAATCTAATAAATTAAATGGCTGTTATTATGGAGAGGGAATTGGTGAATCAAAAAAATATTTGAATAATATGATCTATAAATTATTTTATAAAGGAAAAATTTAAAATAATAAAATGGATTAATAATAATTAAATAATTAAAAATTAATAATAATATAAAATTATTAAATTTATGTATAGTTAACTAATAAATGAAATGATTTTTTTAATATTTTTTTGAGTCAATTTGTTTAAAATCTGGTAGATATTTTTTAAAATGATAAGTTTAGGTTGTTTAATTTAAAAAAGAAATGTTCAATTTGCAAAATTCGAATGACTTTGGGAATTTTTAGGGTGTTGAATCTATTTATGCATAAGTGCATTTTAAACAACAAAAAATTTCAATAATGTTCTATAGTGGAATCTTGCCAAAAAAGAAATCTATTAATTAGATTTGTGTCCTAAATTTATATATAAATTATCCATTTCAGAGTAGAAAAATATGAAAAACAACAATAAATCAAATCCATTTGAGGAAGTTTTGATATTTACACTTTTTTATGGTTTTAGTTAATTTATAGTTATTTTACTTTTACATAAAATTTATTATAACTTTGGCATAAGGTATTGCATAATAAAGTTTTATATGTAGATCTTTATATATATATGAGATAAAAAATATTAACTTTTGCTTTTTGCATAATTACAATATAACATAATGCCCTAAATATATAAATATATATATATATGAAATAAAAATATGACTATAAAAAATAATAATTAAAAATATTGAAATATACAAAAATTATAATATATAGTTTTCCAATTTAGATATAGAAATTAAATTGAAGATAAAAATAAAAATTATTTTTTTTATAAAAAAATGTACTTATTTTTTATATTATTATTTAAATAATAATTTTATAATATAATGATTATAATTAACTCATAAAATTTTAATTAATTAGTTGAGTTTTATTGTTAAAAACATTTTTGTTATTGAAAAGTTAATGGTTCAATTCTTTTAATAGTGGCTAAATTTTTCAATATTTTTCGGGTCAGGATGCTTTTTAATAACAACAGTTAAGGGTGTACTACACTCATTTGGATCCGGGACCACCTAATTATGAAAACGTTGATAGACCGCGCGTGCCAGCGTAGCGTCTAGGGGTCGAATTCACATTCCTGGCTCCAAGTATTGGATCTGCCTGGTCCGGAACGAAGTTGCCCAATGGCGAGTCGATATGCCTGATTATAACTGAACATTTGTAATTCTCTAGGGCAATAAATAAATGAAATTAGGGTTTTTATATAATTTTCCACTAAACTTTGAGGAATGGAATTGCATGTTTTTTTCTAGAGCCTATGCCTATACATTAATATGGGATAAGACTTTTTTTTTTTTTTTTCATGGAATCTTGGATGCCATTGAAATCATTAGGAGTTTACAACTAGGTTAGCTTGGCAAGATCTACAATCTAGGAAGAAGTTTATGAAAAGTTTACCATTTAGGTTGGTGAAGAAATCATATTATATTACATAATTGTGTTATAATTATTTCTGGGTGCTAATTGAATTTTTACTGTTTTTTTTATTGTGTTTCTATTACTAGTTGCTTATATTGTGATGAAGTGTTTGAAATAAGGGAGACATTTTAATAACAACAATGTTAAAGGTTTTATTAGAAGTACAATTGACTCTAGATCTACAATGAAATGGATACCACATCAATTCTTTTTTTAGGATATAAAAAGCAATTTCATTTTATTATGTGCAACAACTAACAATTATGTTTTGTTTAAGCTTTAAAAGAGTACAAGAATGTGACTTTTGTGATTCACAATTTCTGTCTTAACTTTGGAAAACTATGAAAATTATAAATAAACAGTAAATGTATTCTAACTTATTAATTTAAGTTTGAGTTTTACAGAGTGTAAGATCTAGTAATTTCTTAGTATGCCTCTGTGACTCAAAATTTCTAATTTAAATAGGGGAAATTTATAAATAAACAATAAATGTAATTCATAATTTCACAATAAATATAAACAACAATATGTTTTTTATAATTCATAATTTTTATCTAACCTAAACCTATTATAAACAAATGATAAATGCAAAAAAATTTCATTAATGATCCATTAATCTACATTTGTAATCTATCCCATCTCATTATTAAAAAAAAAAAAAAAAAAAAAACATACAAATTTACATAGAATCTAAAAAAAATTAAACTCAATTAAATTTTTTTCTTTTTCTTTTACTATATTTGATACACATCATTAACCATTCCAATTTCCCTCAAAATTAATCAACATCAAAATTCTATTTGATAAATAAAAGAATCATAACTATTGCATCAAACCCCATTTAAAAAGACGTAACAAGATCTATGGAAAAAGGAAATATATAAAGACAAACATTAATCAACATCAAAAGTCTATCTGATGAATAAAAGAATCATAACCATTGCATCAAACCCCATTTAAAAAGATCTAGCAAGATCTATGGGAAAAGGAAAATTATAAAGACAAACATAAACAAGGGAAGCTGCGAGGCAACAAGTCCCTGCATCAAGTTGAACTTTAGGTATTTTCCAAAACTTAAAGGCAACTGCATAGGATAGGGAACCCTCAAGCACTTGGGTGAATGAAGCTAGCTTTTTTGAACATCCGAACACTTTTGCACGTAACACGTGAAAACTGTTTGCAAACTAGTTAACGACGGATAGCTATGATGCCGATGGGCGTGGTGCTCCTACCTTCTCTTTTCTCTTCTGTATGAGAAGAACTGGTTGAGAAACGACAGAGTAATTCCCTGAATGTAAACACTGGAAGAGAACGATCATCGGTTGTGGGTACTGTGAGGGCAACTTGCTCAATTGGCGAATTAGCTTCTTCACCATTTTCAGCTTCCTCGTGATCCTCTTGACCATTAGAATAATATGGTCCTTGATCTTGTTTACAAGTAGATAGATACTCCGAATGCTTTCGGCAACTGAACAATGTACTTTGTTCAGATTCTAGAACTGCACCACAGCCAATATAAGTTGCATCACATGCCTTAACAAGCAGCAATAGATTAAGCTGTTGATGACGCATAAGTGGATTCTGTTGAAATGTACTCTGTTTAGATTCCAGAACTTGTACACCACACAATTGATGACTATATTGGGGCAAAGAATTTGTGTTTACATAAAGCGTAATCGATGCTTAATGCTAGCATATCATCAATTCAAGACACCAGTAACATGAAAACTGCCTTGAAGCTTACATTTGACCTTGAAAATAAGCATTTCTTATGACAGACTGTAACATGTGAAGAATACAAGACAAGCACGAATGCTAACAATTAGGACATTAGACCTATCAAGCAGGCTTATACTCTTTTCAGAAAATTTTCATATATATACAAAACTGTCTCAAACAATTGATAACTGCAATTGCTGCCAAACAAAATTGGAAACTTGTATAAACTGGAAACTTGTATACAGTAGTTCCCCTGAAAGGAATACTGGTATCAATGATACATTTATTAGTCCTCAGTTTAGATTCTTTAGATTCAACGATCTTAAAATCATCTTTAACTGTGTGATCGTATGTGACATTTTTACTCTCAAGCTTTGTCTGCAGTGCCTCTCCTTTGTCAGCTTGATATTCTAGTTTTGTAATCATTGGCATCCCAGTAGAGACGACAGAAGCAAAAAAAATGAGAGTTGCACCACCATGGCAGATCCAAATGCATATTTGAAGCATCTGTCGTAGACCTGTAACAGAGAAGGAAGCGGGGAATTAAGACAACGCGTAAAATAATGCAAAAATAGGCCTGAGATTCAGAATTTTGACTATCTCTCCACAAATATGTGAGCTGTAACTCAAATATACTCCATAATCATGCCAAGTACTTGTTGTAGATTCATATGCTCTTCGTTCGAGATGTTATTGTTTTCTTGGTTTCTTTTTTCTTTGTGTTTCGAATTTTATGATGTCAATAATCAGAAGAGCCATGAGAACAAGTGCTAAGAGAAACAATGCTGCAAGTTGAGTAAGTTGGCTTATGCTAATGGATTCCATGTTATGTGAAGCGGGGAGATGTATGTCAATATCTAGGTGCAGAAGGTGGTTTTGTTTTGTAAGCGAGAAATTAGGCATTGCTTTTGCCAATTTATAAAAGAGTTCAACGTGTTTGCAAGCTGGTTTTAAGTGTGAATGGAACTGGGTTTTTGAGAATATTTTACTGTACAACCAAATAAGGAAAGGCGTGCTAGATCGAGAGAGTTGAATGCGGGGTAGATTCCTAACACGTGAAAAAGTAAGTACATATATGAATTGATTTGGAATGGAGCTTAAATACTTGAAGATCAGATTGGAGGGGATATAATCCAATATGAGGAGCATTTATTGGAGCAGGCCAGTATTTAATGATCGGCATAAAACGAAAAGCTTACGTTAAGTGAGCAATCGGTGCAATTAAGTGATCTATCTGACATGGGAGGCAGATGGCATATGAAATGATGTATGTGACGACAGAAGTAAATGCGAAATTAGGTGATGTATCTGACATCAGGGGCAGATTTCAAATGAAATCTTGGTGGTAGATTGGGTCCAAGCTATTCTAATAAACAATTGGCTAAACATGACAAGTAATGAGTGTATGAAAGACATGTTAAGACAACAGGTGTAACTAAAGCCCTTTCTTATAAAGCACACTACGTAATACTAGATATATTCTATTTTATTGTGCCTCCATGTATAAGACTCTAATGCAGATGACTGAACTACTTACTTATGCAGGTAGCATGGTTTCTAATATACAAAAGGTCACCTTTGCAGCTACAATCATAGCTGCCCCATGTATTTTTGCAACTGCTCTCTGAGCAGTGGCAAGCTAAGAGACAGATTGGTATGTGCTTCACATAAGCGTCAGTAAGAGCACTAGCATGTGCTATCACATTGGCTTGTATACAAAAGGTCACCTTTGCAGCTACAATCATAGCTGCCCCATGTATTTTTGCAACTGCTCTCTGAGCAGTGGCAAGCTAAGAGATAGATTGATATGTGGTTCACATAAGTGTCAGTAAGAGCACTAACATGTGCTATCACATTAGCTTGTGCTTCACAATCTAATTTTGGCCCTTGTGCCCACAAGAACATCATTTTAACCAGCCAAATTTGTTGAAGATAGGATATCTACCTAAGGGTGAATACTACAGAAAGGCTGGGGCTAAATTAGTCACTGAATTCAGTGATTTCAAGCTTGAAATTTGAAATTTGCAGACCTTGATGTAACTAGAAATCTCTGAAAACAAATGATGTCCCCATCTTCAAGCTGCATGAGGGTGAGTAGCAGTCAGTGCACCCCTCAAGCCTATTTACTTCCCAAATGGACTCAATTATCGAGTAAACCTGTTCATGACTTACCAAAGTTTCACCATCTGCTATTTTACCTACTGCCCACAGGTAGATATTAAACCTGTTCCCATAACAACCTGCTTTTATCGAAGAAGCTATGGGCTTCTCATGGGTATCTTTTAGACTCAGAAACATAAGCCTAAATGCAATGTTGGGTCATGATTTTCTTGTTTAATTGCTGACACAAAGTGGAAAGGTTAGAGAACGAAGTGCAAGCAAAAAATCTGCCAGAAGATGGTACAACTAGTGTGAGTAATTATTTTAGCAATATAAAAATCGATTTATATCTATTGTGACTAACTCTTTTAGCAATATAAAAATTGATTTATATATATATATATAAAAGCATGAGTACCTAAATGTTGTGGCCATTACAAATTGAGAACCGTGACTGCACAAGTAAATAATGTCAATGTCGAGGAAGAATATACGAGGCTTGCAAAGTCGAATTTCTAAAACAGAGTTGTGCTGCATTTATATTTAAGGCAATGGGTATTCCAAGATTAGTGAGATGATCAAGCAACATTCTGCAAGAACAACAATCTGCCAGAAGATACCCACGAAGTGCAAGAACAACAATCTGCCACGAAATGTAGAAGTCATTACGAGTTGTTTGTTTCTGTGAGACATTGTGAGACATTAGAAACACATGAATTACATTTTGCAAAAATTTAAACAGCAGTTGTAGAGGCCTTCACTCCCCACTTACCCACAAAGTGCAAGAACAACAATCTGGCATAAGATACCCACAAAGTGCAAGAACAACAACCTGCCAGAAGATGGTAGAAGTCATTACGGTCGTTCATTTCGTTTCTGTGAGACATTAGAAAAATATGAATTACATTGCAGAAATTCAAACAACAGTTGTAGAGGGCTTCAATCCCCACTTACCCACAAAGTGCAAAAACAACAATATAGCAGAAGATACCCACAAAGTTCAAGAACAACAATCTTCTAGAATCCAATTTTTACCACTGCTTTATTAATGATCAGATTTAATGATGCATATATCAGACTTCTAATTTAACGTAAAAGTCCTTCAAAAACTGTAAGGAAAGCCAAGCAATGCAAGCCCAATAATGCAAATGATAAATCTAGGCTATCCTCAAGGCAAAGGGAAGAGATTTATGCGAATAATGATTTTAAGAACACCACTGTAGAGTGAAATCAAACCTCTGCAAACTTATATCATATCCTAGAAGAAGTATATCAGACCTCCCAGAATCACAAGCAAGTTATAAAATCAAGGCATAAAAGGCATCACCAGGATGCTAGGAATACTACCAATAACAAAATCCAAGCTTATGTGCTAGAAACAATGTAAAGATGCCACTGCACAATCACTGCAAGGAAAGATCAAAATGCTGCAAACTTGTATCAGAGTTCTGCAATGATAATGTTAGTCTTTTAATAGACTCAATCAGTCATCAAAATTATGTAAGGTGACAACCAAACATTTGTGACAAGTAGAGACATGACCTTCAGAATTGAAGTCTCTTTAAAGTGAGATTAACTGAGTGTTTCCTTGTTAATAAAGTTGCTTCTTGATCAGCTTTTGTACAAATGCAATATGCCTAAGAAAATTCAGAAACATAAGTCATGATTTTCTTGTTTAATTGCTGACCTGCATTAAGTTCAGCCTGAGAATGCACCTGCACCTGTATTGACATTGAATACAAGAGGAAATTCGCACTAATTATGTAACACAAGTTGAAACTTGGAGTAAAGCGTTGAAACTGAAGTGGAACCCAATAAACTGGAATATGCCTACTACATATCCATAACATTTGTATCACTCTGAATCTTGTAATCACATTGCTTTAACTTGCAAGCTTTTATGTGAACACTGATAGGTCATCATGTATTGTATAAGCTCTTATGTATGATATGGCACTCATTGAACTGTGCATGGATTTCATAGTAACTTGCTATCTATTATCTCAGTGCTTATAACAGGTGATAGTTATGTGTTACTAATAGCTTGAATACCATTGCTTATCCTATGACGTAAAGGTTTAAGCTATCTATACTCTAAGCTCTAAGCTTCATGGGTACTACTATTCACACAATGTAATAGTGATAGCTCATTTATAGTGTTCAAGCTTAGCTCTATTAGGGTAATCATAGTGAAACATGGATACTAATGGTAATCAAGTAAGTAACACTCTGCTTTATTCTATCACAGCTTAGCTCACCAAGTTAGATCATAGTAATTCGTATGGGATTAGTTTACAAGTGATCATAACACCTACTAGTCTTAAGCATGCACATTGTATATATTGAACATAGTCTACCAAGTAGATCATAAGCATATCTGTAATCAAAGCACATCACAGTAAGTAAGCTAAGTACAAGCAATGGAGAAGCTGAGTACCCACTACTTATGGAATAAAGCATGGTTAGTAACAAGTAACAAACACAGAAAGGTGATCATAGTATTCTAAATAATCAATACATATGTATGTACACTTTATTTGAATGTCTTTTGTAAATATTATTGTTGTAGAAGCAGGGATACTATTTCCTGTGATTATCTCTGTATAGTACCGCTGGCGACGGAAGTAAAATACAACTATATATTTACATTGTAAATTATAGAATTCAGTAAACTAGTAATACGAGAAAACTAGACAAGGATCTTTGTCTGTTGCTTTTCAGATAAAATAATCAAGGTAACCACATACTCATAAAATGGAGATTACATATAAATGTTGTGACAGTAGAGTTAACTATTTGCTTTCTTGAATGGAAAATCAAAGTATATAAAACAAATAAAGATGATATCTTGTAAATCTTCCTAATAGCTCAAACAACTATGACCCAGATTTATTCTCATAGCCAGTCATGGATGATAGCTGAGAACGGTTATGGGCTAGTGTTGATGGAGAACATAATGTGAATGGAAAATATCATTTTAACACAATCTTCTGATACATAAAAGAACTAGAATAAATTAGGAGACAAATTTCTTGGCGGAAATACTTGCACTGCTAAAAGGAAATAAATATTTACACTTTTAGGACTATTATAATATGTTCAGAAACACCATTCGACAGCTTGAGAAGACTTTCTTTTGTTATCTTAAGTAAACAAGTAGCAAACTGGGAAATCTGAGCATTATAATATAAACTAAAAACGTTTTAGAAGCTGAAAAGAAGAACCCAAAATGGGTGTTCAGGAAACGAATGTTTCCAAGAGGGTCATGGCCCAAATCCGGTTCAGACTCTTACAATAAGTGGAAACTATTAACTAAAAACAAAACCCCAATTGTTACAGAACGTGATGAGGTTGTCGTCATGAAAAAACAGATTACAACAATCATTTAAGTCTAAACCTCGCCACAAAGCTCAAGAAATGTTTAGCACCTAGAGTTTGGGGTGCCATGGCATCCGGACAATAGGAAAAACCAACGGCGGAACTAGAAGCTGAGTAAGCAGGAAGCGCGAATCATTACCTCGATGTAAGCCTTGCTCAAAACAAGAACCCGATCAGAGATAAGATTTTATAGAATCAGTATGGAACATATGACATTAGAAACCAATACCTCAGAGGAGGCACTTAGCGTCATATTGGGCATCACCAAGAACGACATGAGAGCCGCAACAACCCTGTTTGCAACCAAGATAGGCAAAGTTGCTAGTTAATGAAATTGGAAAACGTAAGGTCTCAACAAAAACTAAATAAAATGTCGACCTGCATTACCTTGCATAGTGCCTGAAGGAGCCTCGTGAAAAAAATTTGGCATAAATTTAATATAGGACAAATCTTCCTCTAGCCCTTCCCTGATATTAACCGTATATAACACTATAAAAAGCCAACCCTCGAAAAAATTAAGAGAACCTCAGGGATTTTGTGGAGAAAATTGATGAAACCACACCCAATAAGCCAACCCTCGAAAAAATTAAGAGAACCTCAGGGATTTTGTGCAGAAAATTGATGAAACCACACCCGATTTAGTAAAGGAGGAAGAGGCCTTTTAGAAGGGAAGAAATCACGCGTAAACCTGTTATGAGAAAGGATGCAAGGAGTAGCATTATAATGCTCGAACAATGAAAATATATGAAAAAGGGAAAAACAAAATTTTATAAAATATTTAATATATAATATAAAAGTAAGTTTCAATTATTTATAATAACAACTTCGCTTACATGCATTTTGACAGATGTTGTCTTGCTTGCTCTTGATGCTCAGCTTGTACTCCAGGGAACGACCTCCCACTTCCTGAACTTCGAAAATGAGAAGGAAGACGTGTGGCCTTGAAGCCTCAGTACCCGCAACGAAGGTGTCGTCTGCTGCACCAGCCACGCCCATGGAGGCTCAGTACGCGCCCCAAAGGTGTCATCAGCTGCAGCAATGTCAAAATAAAACCAGATGGGAGCGGCGTCTAAGTTTAACCCAGACGTTCGTTTTTTAACAGATACTAAGATCGATTGGGATGCTTACATGTCACAGGCACTCCGACAAGAAGTGGAGGAGATTTAGCAAAGGTAAAGCTGTAATCAATTCTCTCCGTTTCATCCTGCTCATCCAATACATTTTCTTGCGCTTCTTTTCGCCTCCTGTAGTTAGGAAGTGCATCAACTCTAGTTTGAAGAGTTAAATCTGGTGTTGTTGTACCAGTATTACCAATATCTTGGACTTGATGCGTCATGTAACCATCTGATTTCTGCGCATCGTAATCTGGATTGCGAGCAGTAATACCATAAACAGCTTCTTTCGACTGCAAAATCGGAGCGATACCTGCCGATGACTGACCTGCGACCATTAAATCAAGAAATTACAGTTTTGCAATGCATTCAATGATGGGAATGTTAAGCTCTATTACTGCTTACTGAGTGAAGAATAGTGGAATATTGCCTTGAAGTGAGGACAAGTGGAGCAGTGCATGCAAAGTGTGCAATATTGCCCGTGAACCAACGTAGGTATGAAAGGAAGAGGTTTCAGGTGAAAGTACTGATAATTCATGGTGGAAGGAGCAAGGACCATGTTCTTCAAGCCATCAATCTAGCCAGCCTGCACAACCTGCACAAGGGTGAGTTTTTTGTTTCATAATGGAAATTGATTTTGCAACAAGAACAGCAGGTACTTTGTCATCCCAGTCTGACCTGTCAACCACAACCGGGACAGGATATGTCCTTGTAGGATATGCATATGGATCTTTATCTACGCCTGGATATGCTGTAAGTGATGGTGGTGAATCTGGAGCCGTACAAAGGGAAGTAGCGGGCTATGGGACCAGGGCAACCAGATCTGTTACTTGAACAAGGCATCAGCTTAGCTCGCATCAACAGATAGTCGGATTTCAAGCGCTTCACCAGGAGCAAGCCCAACACTAGCGTGATGAGGAGCCAGCCCAACCCTGCTTGACGATTTGGAAAAGATTTCTCATAGGCACGCATCTGCCTGTCTTCGTGGTGGTTATAGCACGGCCACAGCTGCACAGCTACAGCCCCTGCATGCAGAACACCTGCCTGCAAATATGCTCGAATCAAAATTGTAAAGACTCAATTAAAATTCCAAACAGTCCAAACTAATGCTAAGAAAGGCTAACATTAATACCCGAATTCCTCTGACGGTCAGCAATAATATACACGCCTATTTCCCTTAGCCTAAGCTCTGGCCTCTCCCGCCTCGGGAAGAGGCCAAATAAGATGGCAGTCCAGAGCACCTTGGTCATCCTGGCGGGGAGGGCACACAACATTCTAAAACCTTGATCTAAACCTTGATATAACCAACGCATTCGGCGAAACAGTACTCCGAATTAATGCTAACTCAAACAAAACTGATTCCTATAGTCCCTGGCCATTGCCAGATGGCAGGGACTAATAAGGCATACTTCAAATTCTAGTTGCTTGCAAGCCTTGGATAAATGTCTTATCTGTGCTTCCGCTGCGTTCGAATTCGATGAACCTCATATATAGAACATCCCAAGCAATTGATGCACTCGGTTATATCCTTCTTTGGCTCAAACAGGGAAAAAAAAACTTTATATACAAAACATACCAAAACATACTGCAGATTTTAATAGGCACTCCTGGATCTAACTACATGCAAAATGTGTGGATGCCCACTCTGCATGTGTTATAAGAAAATAATAACTATAATATAATCTATCAATTCAGGATTAGTTGTTCATTGCTAGTATATTAGAAGTTAACTATTTTATTAGCAATATTAGAAGTTAACTATTTTATAAATGAAAGAGAAATTTACATGGGTAGCTTATTAGCAATTAATTATTTTAGAAAACCAAAAAGATACTTACCTGTTCATTTAGAAGATGGAGAAGTTAAACTAAATTGGATTAATTTCTTTTTCTTCCGCCACATTTGTTACACATCACTAACCACTACAATTTCTCACATGAAAATTAATCACATCAAGAATCTTTCTGATCAATAACCAATTTCTCTTATAAAAATTAATTACATCAAGAATCTTTCTGATCAATAGAGGAACTGTAACTAACTATTGCATCAAACCCAATTAAAAGATATTGCATATCCATGGGAAAGAGAAAAAGATGAAAGGCAAAACATACCTACTGCAGATTTGGCTGGTGCTTACAATTCGAAATGCCTCGCATAGATGTTGTATCTGTGCTTCATTCAAACTCCGAGGTGACATATGTCATATCAAACCAACCAAAAATGGAGAGATGAAACCAAATACAAAAAAACACCCCCAAAGCAATTTAGGACTTTGTTACATCTTTCTCTCACTCAAATATTATATATACAAAACATACAACAGAGTTTGATGATGGGCTCTCCGGGATCCAAATGCGTGCAAGACGCGCAGATGCCCTCTCTACACTCTGTTATTTATGCGGGTTCGAATCCTGAGGCCATACATCTTATATCAAATCCAATCAAAGAGCTCGTCCGATGGTCTCCTTCCTTTTAATTCGAGACAACTAGTACCCGGTCCAGAAGAGATATGTATTTTTCGACCGGTATTCTCTTCCAGGTAACTGAAAGTGGCATGATTTGGTTGATCGCACGGGTGTCAGCGTAGTGTCCAGGAGTTGGATTTACATCCCTGGCTCGAAATCAATTAACAATTCTGTTCTGTTTAGGCCCTACAGGGTACAGTATTTCCTAACCTTCTAATCTATCTTTCGTGATTTGTAATTTCTATCTGGATCCCCAAGCAATTTATGGACTTGGTTACATCCTTCTCTCACTCAAATGAGGAAACTAGTAGTTATATATACAAAACATACTACATATTTTGATGATGGGATCCTCCGGATCTAGATGTGTGCAAGATGCCCCTCTACACTCTGTTATTTATGCGGGTTGGAATCCTGAGGCCACACATCTTATATCAAACCCAATCAAAGAGCTCGTCCGATGGTCTCCTTCCTTTTAATTCAAGACAAGTAGTACACCTTGAATCAAATTATTTTTTCGACTTCTATCAGTCCGTCCAAATCAAAGAGCTCATCCCTGTCCGTAATGTTTTGGTTGCGCGATGCGAAGATCCCAGTGAGTTCGAACCATAGTTACCAAATTCGAATTCGAATATGAATTTGAATTGATTTCATATGGAAAAAATTCGATTACCTAAAATACAATATGGAAAAAATTCGGACGTAAAGATCTTTCAAAATTAATGTAACATCCCTACCGTAATAACTCATCATAATAAACCGTTATGAAATATTTACGAGTTGGTTGTGAACCGATTCTTGTTCGTCGGAAACTGAAATCAAGAAATGACAGTTGGTTCTTGGGCGGAGGCTGGAGCTTTTTCATGCGGGAGATGAGGAGATCAAAAAAGGGAATAAGCGCTGCGTGCCTACAGTTTTGGTTTTTACCACACGAAACCTGTTGCTTGGCTTCAATTGCAAGAATTACACTCATGCAATTCAGGGTATAGAATTGGCGATGGTTCTTTTAATGTTGCGATGGCTGTCTGGGCACCAGCAAGGCGTTTCTCTCTCCGGTTTTGCGTATTATACATCTTCTACTGCCCTTTAGTTCTGTTTTAGATTCGTTGGATCCGTTCGAGGGCCGCCTAAATCTGTTCGCCTTCACTCAGTCCACGACTCGGTCTCAAGGACTCTGTAATGGCCACTTTGGATTGCAGGTCCTGGTGATCAATGGTGGCAGAATGTGGCAGAAGAGAGGTTGTGGCAGAAGAGAGGTTGTGGTACTTCTTTCTGCAAGAGGAGGCCGGGGAGATGTGGGAGGCTGTGCTTCTCGCCGTGACTTACATGCGGTCCAGTTCCCCTGTCAGCTATTGTTTCAAGCTGCATTGCTGCAGCTGTTGTGCGCTCCATGTCTACAGCAGCTTTAGCTTGATGGTGATACAACTGAAGAGATAAGTATTTATGACAATCTTGGAAAACATAAGAGTTTATGCTAGTATTGTGAAATGAGTATGTGTTATTTGTTTATAGACATAGCTATTTTGGGTAAGGAAATGAATATGTGTTATTTTGTTTAATAGTTATTGCATTTTTGGAAAAGAAAATGCATATTAAAGGAATAGAAGTAAATATTGCATCTTTGGAAGGGAGAATGCATATTAAAGAAATAGAAGTTAATATTGCATTTATGGAAAAAAAAAGAATGAATATAAAGAAATTGAAGTTAAGTTGGATTTTTATATGGTAAAATACTAAGAAAGGGGATATGTGTTGCACACATCAAAGAAGGGCGATTATGATAAGTTATGGGATGCACTAAGGATTAGCCATCGTGTTATAGAGGTATATTCTTGTATGGGCATAACTATTGAGTCATATTCCTTAGGAAAATAATATGTGATTACCTTATGCTAACGTAACTATTATCTTAGTTTCTTGTTGAACGAGATGTGTAAGCACACGAGATTTGTGCTAGATTTCATTAGAAAGGGTATACATATGCATGCAAGAAGAGACAACAAGTTGTGTTAGTTTGCTTTACATGTTTGCAGGCAACAAAAGTAATGGCTAAAAGACTAGCTCTTTTGGTAAAAGTTTATGTAAATTTTCATGTAAGCAGATTATAACTGATGTTGTAGTTAGTCCCTTCAAGGGTATCCCTTAATGTTTTGTCCTATACGAATATGTGCTTGAGCGAAGGGAAAATGCTAAATAATATGATTATTTATAAATGAAATCATGATGTCAATGTTGATAATGATAACATGGACTTGTAAAAACTAATGGTTAGATCTCTTAGAGAGAAATATGCATTAGTGTGAATAAGCATTGTGAAAAGTAGAACAAGAATTTACTTGAATATATGTACTAGTTAATTAGTATGTTATGCTTGCTCATGCAGATGAGTAGATGTTAAAAGATCACTTTTAGAGGTTGCTTAATGAATGATTAATATTGTATCTAATATTGTTGCCAAAGCTTGTTGACAACTACATTGACAGGAAACGATGGCGGTTGGTGCCTAAGGAAAGTGATGTCTAACATTATGGCAGGAAAAGGATTATTGGTCCATGCAGATGAGTTCAAGTTGTAGGATCGTACATTGCTAGAACAATCATGCCACAAGGGATGTTGTATGTGGCGGTATGTAAATAAAAGATTACATGAAAACTGTATTAGCTTTTAGCTAGTTATGTGACAGCTTAATGATAATTCATTGTAATGATTTTAATAACAATGGCTAAGGGATGGAATCCCTTATAAGCCATTGAGTGAGGGGTGAAAACCCTCACGAGCGTTTAATAATAAGATTAAACGTTTGCTGGTTTTCACCCTACGGGGTTTCCAGGGTACATCGGTGTTCAATGGTGTGATTGCCTTTTGTGTCAATTTGATGATGTTGAATACTTGATGATGATGATTCTTTACTGGTTGCGATACTCATAATGCCCAAGTAAGAGATTAATGAATATGGTTAAGGAAAACATGAAATGGATGCAAGGTGGATGCAAGGTTCATTAGACAGTTTATGTTATTACACTACAGCAGTAGTTGTTAAGGGTTATGTGTCTTACTGTTCTCTACTGTGTTTACTTTATGTACTAATGAACTTTATATCTAATGGTTAACGATGAATGTGGAGTTGTGAATTGGATAATTACTTGTGGTAATTTGTATAAAAATTCTAACTCCCTACCTTTTACATGCGAGGTTACCGGGGTTTGTGACAAGTGGTATCAGAGCTAAAGGTTGCAGCACTGGCGCCTTTGGGAATTGGTAAGTGGAAAATAAATTGAGGTATGCCACCAGTGAGCATTAACTCAGGTATGAGTTTAATCATTCACATATTGATTTACATAGTACACTATTTTTGGCATGATAAGTGTGATTCGTGTTTAAACTGCTTTGAGTAGTAAGTAATAAAGTTGCTGCATAGCTATGTTCATGACATTATATTCCTGATGAGGATAAAATACATTGAAACTTTTGTCGCACTTAGAACAATATTGAACACTCATTGAGGAAAGTGACAATCAACTACCAACTTTTACTTTGCAAATATGGCAATAACAATGATTCATTTATTAAACAAAATTGAAGTTACAATGAACAAAACTTAATGAGTCAATGCATGAATATAAATTATGTGGAACATCCTTGAATAGGATGACAAATTGTTTTAAAAAGACATTAGAAGAACCCCTTAGATATTGAAAACATGCAATGAGTCAAGCAGCGAGACTTGATTGTCATAACTAATTTCTGATTAAGTTTTGACATGGTTTCATTAAGATGATTGGTAGTTGAGATTGGTTAGTGTTGTATGACTAACCCATAGAACTTATATGCATTAATTGAATTGGACTTAAGATTATTACAATTCGAAAACAAGTGAAGGTTGATTGATGTCACATGCATGGAATGTGTGTATGAAGATTCTTACTCTCTCTGTGCTATAGTTCCAGTTGTTTATGAGAAGAGTTCTTAATTTTATTCACCATGAGAATGCATGATGAATAGTATATGCTTATGTCCTAATAGATTTAATGATGATTACCCTCTAATTAATTGAAATCCATTAGCATGGTATGTGTTTATGTTAATCATTACTTGTTGGGAGATAAAAACCATTGGAGCCTCGATTTAATGATGGTTGAATTTATCTCTACTATGGGAATGATGGATTTCTTATGCATGTTGCATTCTAGTGTGAAGTTAATTGTAGAGGCATGTTCAGTGAGTAACATTTCTAGGACCCATTCATGGTATAATTACATGTGATAATTATTCATAAATAGACTACCTGTGTTAATACAGTTGTCAGTAAACTCTAACTACCTTCCCCAACTATAGATGCTTCCAAAGGAAATGGAAGCAAGGAGAAGGAAGAAGACCATGCTGTAGGGACAGACGGAGATGGGAAAAAGAATCGCTAAGTCTTGTGATGACCAGATAGAGCAAGCTTTGAGTGTCAGAATCTTGCAGAAGACTCTAAGTCTGGGGATGACTAGATAGCGCTCGATGTGCATGTGAGTATTCCCTTGACCATGCTTAAGGAGTTGGAAAATGATAACTATAGTGTGTTGATGTTAATGATTTTCGTAATGTCTCCTTGAAGTCATTATTCTAAAAAGGTCACATAGTAGTGTTATGATAGTTGTTGCATCTAGCATCAAGTGGTAACTCTGGTGCATGTGTGACACTTAGGAGATTATGCTTCTAATTGCATAAGTAGAGCAATTGCTTCCAGTAAGGGTGGTTTAATTTGTTAGTTATGCATGTTGAACCAAGGAAAAGATAAGTAACTCTATTCTTTATATCATGGGGTTGATTTCTATAGTAAAGATTGATTGTTTATATGTTTTCTTGGTAGAGAAAATATGATAATGCTTGCAGTAAAGATTGATTATTTTATATGTTTTCTTAGTAAAGAAAATAGGCAGTTCCTCCTAGAAAGACTACATGTGAGTCTTGTGTGAGAAATGCTTGTCTCATGTCATTTTTCTTGGAATAAAATCCTTGCTAAATATAGCCAAAGTATCTTCTTGAGAAAAGAAGATGAGGCATATAAACGTCCTGAGGACATTGCATGAAAGGTGGCCACGTTTTTCTTGAATTAAAATATGTATTTTTATTTGATAAAAGTTTCTTGGAAAATATATATATGCTAATTGCATTATGATTCTAGTTAGTTTCTAAGTTCTAGTGAAATGATTATGCATTACATGCATGATAAAGATAGCTAAAGATGTGCTTCTAGGCACATAGATATTCATTTCTAACTTTTTTGAAGAAAGAGTATATTACATATATACATAAATATAGTTTCATTCTAAGAGTGTGCATACTTCATGTATGAAGATGAAGGATTTTATGAGAGTTTTCTTGAAAATAAAAATAGAGGTTCTTTCCTTTAAAGACACATTAGAATAGTGTTCATACAAGAAACAAAATCCTTACTTGTTTCATGAAAAGAACTATGTGCAATGAAGTAAAGTAATTGTGTTAGGAAAAGACATGTTGCATAATGGTAGCTATTGTGACTTTGGAATTATGACTCTGTGGGTACATAGAGAAAGTGATCATGTTAACTTTCTTGAAGACAATAATCTTTTGAAGAGATTGTCTTGCTAGATAAGTTGTGTTGATTTCTTGATTTTGGATGGATAAGTAAATCTTGTTCTGTATCTTGATTTTTATGCATAAAGATGGATATCTTTAATAATTCCCTGAAAGGGAAGATAGAAGAATGAGGTTAAAATGACTTCCTTTAAGAAAGAGGTATGTAGTTTGTTGTATGAAATGATGGTAGTATTCTAGTGAAGGGCTTATATGATAAGCAATGGTATGCACAAAGATTAGTCATTGTGATAAAGAGTTATGTTCTTTGTATGTTAGAGAGATTATGTTTAATTATATTAATGATGCATGACCAAAGCTAGCCATAGTAAACATAATATAATACTCCATTAATGATGATTTGAATTAGGACAACAGACTATGGCAAAATTGGAAATGTTTAGATTATTAACTCAACTGTTGTTGACATTTATACATTAATGAATATTTGCATATGCTTTTATACATGACAATATTGTATGCATGAAAATGCTTGGAAATTGAATACGTGTTAACTGATGCATATTTATAACTAACGTTGCTGATGGGATTAAGTAGTGGTAGCTTAATGGCCACAAGAAAACTCATCACGTAAATTGCTGCAGTGTGAATTGCAATCATAAATGAGAAAGAATGATGTTATATGATATGCATGAATTATGTTATTTGGAAAATTTGCATGCATACAACATGTATGATAGATATGTTTCCCATCAATCTAGATGTTGTGGACCCATGATGATGGATAAGTGTAAATGCATGGTGTACATGCATGTTTACTTTGTTAATGATAATGTTCAAATGGTTCATTACGTAAATTACTTTGAGAAAGAGTAATAAAGAGGAATTTAACATGCCAAACAATTGCAGATAGTTGGGTTGATGGCAATTACCTACTTGGAGGGGTTGACGGTACTTGTCTGCCCGGATATGCCTTGGGTTGATGGCAGTTACCTGCCCAGAGGGGTTGATGGTACTTGTCTGCCCGGATATGCCTTGGGTTGATGGTAGTTACCTGCCCGGAGGGGTTGATGGTACTTGTCTGCCCGGATATGCCTTGGGTTGATGGCAGTTACTTGCCTAGAGGGGTTGATGGTACTTGTCTGCCCGGATTTCCTCTCCCTAGAGATAAATTATCTCAATGAGGGAAAAGATTTTATGTGGACATTGGAATTCTTGAGCTGGTTGGCCAGTGGAATCCCATGTTAGACCTGGTAAGGTCTCTATCAAAGAAACTGTCTGGATGTGAAAATGACTCGATCTGGTTGTGGAAACTAGTTCCTATGGGTTGGGAATTCTTTAGTCTATTGTGGTCTCACAGCTAAAGGAATTAACTAATCAGCTATATGTTATGTTAAAAATGAATTTTACATATAGTTTTGTAAAATATGTTATGCACATTTAACAAGAAATGAGCTTAGTGCTCAATAAGGAGTAATTGGAAATTTTAATTCCTTTATTGTATTATTAATTTTGTGAACATCTTAGTGGGAGCTAAGACAGTTTTTGCTTGATGCAGTGATTCACTGTTTTGATGATTAGAGAGCTAGGTGCTATTTTGGTACTTTTAGAAGTACTCAGTGGATGTCTTTAGTGAGAGTTACTTCAGTGTGCATGTGGAGCAGTGATGAGCTCTTAAGTGCTTGTAAAAGTACTGTGATTTAAAAATCATCTAACATTGCACAACTGATTGCTAGTTAAAAGTATTTCATTTGACTCACAATATTATGACTAATGCAATTGAATTTGTTTGTCAAACATTACAAGATTTCTTACCATGGAGGGTTGATGGGTTGTCCAACCACTATTAAAATGCTTACATGGAAGTGCTCGTGATTTTCAAGAGTAGACGGTAAGTAATGGTAAGTTGATATAGAGTTTGGTTTTTAAAATTTGAATAAGGGCCAAGTGGTGGCAATTAAAAGTTGCATATTTTTGCAATTGCGAATGCTTATGACTATTGATGCTTATAACTAATGATATTTCTTATGACTATATCATTACTATTTTTTTGTCATTTCTTGGAATGAAAACTTTCATTTTAAAGAGGAAGGACCACTTTTTGTGCGGTTTAGATGATTATACAATGAGTAAAATCTCAAGTTCTCAATGAAAGATGAACACCGAGGATGGTGTTCCTGTTAAGGGGGGGAGTATGTAACATCCCTACCGTAATAACTCATCATAATAAACCGTTATGAAATATTTACGAGTTGGTTGTGAACCGATTCTTGTTCGTCGGAAACTGAAATCAAGAAATGAAAGTTGGTTCTTGGGCGGAGGCTGGAGCTTTTTCATGCGGGAGATGAGGAGATCAAAAAAGGGAATAAGCGCTGCGTGCCTGAAGTTTTGGTTTTTACCACACGAAACCTGTTGCTTGGCTTCAATTGCAAGAATTACACTCATGCAATTCAGGGTATAAAAGTGGCGATGGTTCTTTTAATGTTGCGATGGCTGTCTGGGCACCAGAAAGGCGTTTCTCTCTCCGGTTTTGCGTATTATACATCTTCTACTGCCCTTTAGTTCTGTTTTAGATTCGTTGGATCCGTTCGAGGGCCGCCTATATCTGTTCGCCTTCACTCAGTCCACGACTCGGCCTCAAGGACTCTGTAATGGCCACTTTGGATTGCAGGTCCTGGCGATCAATGGTGGCAGAATGTGGCAGAAGAGAGGTTGTGGCAGAAGAGAGGTTGTGGTACTTCTTTCTGCAGGAGGAGGTCGCGGAGATGTGGGAGGCTGTGCTTCTCGCCGTGACTTACATGCGGTCCAGTTCCCCTGTCAGCTATTGTTTCAAGCTGCATTGCTGCAGCTGTTGTGCGCTCCATGTCTACAGCAGCTTCAGCTTGATGGTGATACAACTGAAGAGATAAGTATTTATGACAATCTTGGAAAACATAAGAGTTTATGCTAGTATTGTGAAATGAGTATGTGTTATTTGTTTATAGACATAGCTATTTTGGGTAAGGAAATGAATATGTGTTATTTTGTTTAATAGCTAATGCATTTTTGGAAAAGAAAATGCATATTAAAGGAATAGAAGTAAATATTGCATCTTTGGAAGGGAGAATGCATATTAAAGAAACAGAAGTTAATATTGCATTTATGGAAAAAAAAGAATGCATATAAAGAAATTGAAGTTAATTTGGATTTTTATATGGTAAAATACTAAGAAAGGGGATATGTGTTGCACACATCAAAGAAGGGCGATTATGATAAGTTATGGGATGCACTAAGGATTAGCCATCGTGTTATAGAGGTATGTTCTTGTATGGGCATAACTATTGAGTCATATTCCTTAGGAAAATAATATGTGATTACCTTATGCTAACGTAACTATTATCTTAGTTTCTTGTTGAACGAGATGTGTAAGCACACGAGATTTGTGCTAGCTTTCATTAGAAAGGGTATACATATGCATGCAGGAAGAGACAAAAAGTTGTGTTAGTTTGCTTTACATGTTTGGAGGCAACAAAAGTAATGCCTAAAAGACTAGCTCTTTTGGTAAAAGTTTATGTAAATTTTCATGTAAGCAGATTATAACTGATGTTGTAGTTAGTCCCTTCAAGGGTATCCCTTAATGTTTTGTCCTCTACGAATATGTGCTTGAGCGAAGGGAAAATGCTAAATAATATGATTATTTATAAATGAAATCATGATGTCAATGTTGATAATGATAACATGGACTTGTAAAAACTAATGGTTAGATCTCTTAGAGAGAAATATGCATTAGTGTGAATAAGCATTGTGAAAAGTAGAACAAGAATTTACTTGAATATATGTACTAGTTAATTAGTATGTTATGCTTGCTCATGCAGATGAGTAGATGTCAAAAGATCACTTTTAGAGGTTGCTTAATGAATGATTAATACTGCATCTAATATTGTTGCCAGAGCTTGTTGACAACTACATTGACAGGAAACGATGGTGGTTGGTGCCTAAGGAAAGTGATGTCTAACATTATGGCAGGAAAAGGATTATTGGTCCATGCAGATGAGTTCAAGTTGTAGGATCGTACATTGCTAGAACAATCATGCCACAAGGGATGTTGTATGTGGCGGTATGTAAATAAAAGATTACATGAAAAATGTATTAGCTTTTAGCTAGTTATGTGACAGCTTAATGATAATTCATTGTAATGATTTTAATAACAATGGCTAAGGGATGGAATCCCTTATAAGCCATTGAGTGAGGGGTGAAAACCCTCACGAGCGTTTAATAATAAGATTAAACATTTGCTGGTTTTCACTCTACGGGGTTTCCAGGGTACATCGGTGTTCAATGGTGTGATTGCCTTTTGTGTCAATTAGATGATGTTGAATACTTGATGATGATGATTCTTTACTGGTTGCGATACTCATAATGCCCAAGTAAGAGATTAATGAATATGGTTAAGGAAAACATGAAATGGATGCAAGGTGGATGCAAGGTTCATTAGACAGTTTATGTTATTACACTACAGCAGTAGTTGTTAAGGGTTATGTGTCTTACTGTTCTCTACTGTGTTTACTTTATGTACTAATGAACTTTATATCTAATGGTTAACGATGAATGTGGAGTTGTGAATTGGATAATTACTTGTGGTAATTTGTATAAAAATTCTAATTCCCTACCTTTTACATGCGAGGTTACCGGGTTTGTGACAATTAAATTATTTAAAAAAATAATAATAATAAATTTTAAGTCTATATTCTAATATATATTTAAAAAAAAAATATCATATTCTCAAATTCTAAATTTTAATATAACCCTTAAAAAAATAAAAAAATAACAACATTATTAATTAATAACTAAAACAACATAATTCTCTCCTTGTAGATTTAGCGTTTCCAGTAAAACACACTTTCAAAGAATTGTTTACAGTCCAGATATGCATTCTACTCAATTCAAAACAGACCGCAAGTGAGAAACACACCGCAACAGACACGAAGGGAGAAACACACCCCAATTTTAATTCATGGTTTCGATTTTGTTACTAGTGGGGAATAGGGGAAGTATAAAATTCAAATAGAAAAAATTGGAAACTATATATTTTATAAATATTTATAAATAAGAATTTATTTTTCTTTGTTATAGGAATTTATTATATTTAACACGTATAAACTTATTATTTTTTACTATATTTTAATATATAATTTATTGTTTTTTACAACTGCAACTTTTTTAATTTGCAATTTACTATTTACTATATTTTTTTAATATAGAAATTTCTAATATATATATATATATATATATATATATATGGAAAAATCTTTACGAAGTTAAATAGTAAATGTAATTTTTTTAATATAAAAATTATGTTTTGAATAAAATAGAAATTCCTATGTTTAAATATTAAATTTTATACTAATAATTTTTTTTATTAAATTCCATATAATTATTAGTAACATATCATTTTATTAAATTCCATTATAATTATAATATTTTTAATATACCATTTATGGTTTATCATAATTGTAATATTGTTAACATACCATTTTACTAAATTCCATCATAATTATGATATTCCTAACATACCATTTACAGATTATTATAATTTTTTTTAATATAAAAATTTTTATTTACGGAATTCCATCCATCATCATTTAATAAGTTAATAAGTTTAGCTTACCATTTAAGACTTAATATAAAAATTTATTTTAAAAAAAACTGTACCAAATTCCAATTTCCCAATTTGCCACCGAATCGAATCGTACTGCCGTATTTCCAAATTTTCCTGGCCAGTAGGGCCGAACTTGGTAGCTATGGTTCGAACCCAATCAAACTTTATCAAGGAGCTATTTTCCTTCCTTTTAATGGCACCAATCAAATTATATTTTCTATTTTGTGGCCAATTTTTTATTTTATTTTTATAAATTTATTTGAAAAGGTGTTGATATTTTAAATAAAGAAAATAAGTTTAAAATGTATCAGCGTAAAATGCTATTGAAGAGAAGAATAAACCTAAAGTAAAAATAAATTTTTATTTAATAAAAAATTCTTTAAATATTAAATTGAGGTGACCGATGAATTTTTTTCTAAATATTAAATTGAGTTGATATTATGGGTTTAATGTAATATTTTAAATTATATATATTCTTGATAAATTTCAGATTTACTATTAACTACTTTATATTTATAATTTCAAAAAAATTATATACAAAATATCTAAAAGGTATTTTGATTTTTTTTAATTAATTAAATTATTAAACAAAAATTATAAAACCATGTGCTCATATTAAATATATTTTCTTTTGTTTATTTTTTTGGATATGAATTTTTGGGTATTTTAAAGAACAAATTAAGTGTTTTGTCAATATGATGATGATTAATATCTATAAATTTAAAAAAAAAATATAGAACTATTTGTTTTTATTTTTTAAAATTTATGGAAATAAAAATAATAATTATAAATATTAAATTTTGAAAAAATTATAATTATATATGTAACAAATTTATGCAATAATAGTAATAAAAGTATTCCTTACTCTGAATGTATTAACCTACATATTCCTAATAACTTGGATTTCACATATGGTCAATCCCATCAAGTAATTAAAGTGCTAATCCATGGATACGGATTGCACATGGCTTAAATTACTTACCATTATGATTAATTCATAACCCCGTGTAAACAAATCTTTTGAAATAAATAAACAGATGTGGCACCCTTCCCAACCTGGGTTGGATCCCAAGTGTACCACGGATGGCCATGCGCTAAACGAAGAGACAAGGGTTATTAATGCCCAGGTACAACAAGTGGCTCTATGTGGACCGTCAATCTGGAAGGATCAGATGACGTCGGATCGTTAGGGTTATACCTAACCAACTTACCCCTCTCTGGCCGATACTCTGTCATTCTTCACTGGTTGAGCTTGGGTTCTTTCTCTGCAGCAGTTAGCCTCTATGACAGCCGAGAAGGATTGAACCCTCGCCTCATGGTTTTTGGCCTTTTCTCACGATGAAGCAGGTAAGGGAATTCCCTTATGGTTTATCTATTCACTGCATTCATAATATGGACATTTCCTTTAAAGGGTTGAGGCATGGCGATTGACTATGCGCAGTGGTTTGTAGCATCGACCCTGGACTTTCATGTCCAGAGAGGTTGGAATGTTCAGCTCTCTGGAGGTAGGACGCATACACATCGTTAAAGGCCAGGTAATCCCTTCGCAGACTTGTGAAAGACTGCTCCCTTTGAACATATTCATGGTGTCGATTAAAGATTTGAGCTGGGGTAAACTGGTTTGAACTGTCAGGATGTCAACGAGGTTTCGAGCTTACATTTCATCCACAGGTATGCCTTATCAGTTGTTCATTTGTCTTTCTTTTGTTCAGTTTAAGATTTCGGGTTTCAAGCCCTCAACTCAGAACATATTTGCTTGATACAAGTATGTTGTTGCCCTTGGTTTATTTGGAAAACAACACCCGAAGATCGAATCCTCACTAGGTTCTTCGTTGTATGTACAGGTTGGGTCTCCTCTGGCTATGATACTACTCCTAAGTTGTTCTGAGGTTGGGGACGGAATTCGTTCGCCGTTGCAAGATTATGGCTCACGGGTCTAGTTTAAAATTAGGGTTAAGGGTTTTTCAGGGTTTACATCTATTCATATATCAACTCTTTAATACTCGGTTAAAGATGTTAGCTCAAACAGAGTAGGTATGAAGTAATGTTAATGATGGATGTCTTTTAATTTCCCTACGCGACCGAATGTTGGATTACTTCCTTGCAAACAAATGTTGTATAAATTTTTATTACTGTTCATGAGGTTTCTTTCGCATTACTTCTCTGTTTCTAATTAAAGATATGCATTTTATGAAAATCAAACATCTGAAGCTTGGTATTCGTAGTATTTATTGATTGTAGGGGATATTCTCAGGATTTACTATCTAATAGGAAATATCTTTTGTTTCCAGTATCTTGTAGGAATACAATAGAAATAACATGGTTTGCAAAGGCTAACACCTTCTGCCTGATATTGTAATTTTTTGTTATATGTATGAATATAAAAGATACTCGATTATGCTGGTTATGAATCATAGTTTTGGCTTATCTATGCTCATTCTTGGATCAACTTGTTTTAATTTTCTAATTGATTCCTTATTTCTATTAGCCAATGAATATTACTATAGTATCGATTCTGAATCTGCACATAATTCTCTTTTATCTGATTTAGTTATTTGATTGGTTTTTACTAAACAAAGACCTACAGCTTCCTGTGATAATTCGTTTATGAATGTATATATGTGTATGCACAGTCATTTATCTTGTTTTTACAATCCTAAATCTATCAATAATAAATTCAAGCCCGTGTCAATTAATAGTTAACTAATTCACCACTATACTTTCTGTCTAGAACATCTGAACTTATCAGAGAGCTGAACAATTACTCATGAGAATTTAATATTTACTTATCTATTTGGCAGATAGTTATTCTTCAGTAGATCGATATTTTACCTATCTATTTGATAGTCTTTTCCTCCCAACCATGATTCTGGCAATTACGTCCAGACTCTCCCTCGAGCACTATCTGTGTTCGCACTGGATTAACCAGCTATAGTCAGTACCTTGGGCATCAGGGTTTCTGCCCAGCCTCAAGTCCTGTACTTTCTATTGACTGTCTTGTTCTACAAAATCCCACTGGTTTTTCCTTCTCCCTCCCAGCTCTAGGATTATTTTTCCCTCTCTTCCCTTTTTTAGGTAGAGAGTAACTATCTTTTCTTGGCAACCGTTTCTTTTAACTACATTAAACAGTTGCTATTTATTAAAACATCATTACCAAAAGTTTTGGTAAACACAACATATATGGCACTCTAGCCTTAGTCAGTTAATATTAAATCATTAACATGTAATAAAGTCTAATTTAACATTTAACAAAATTAACTTAGTAACTTTAGTCCTTTTATGTGACTTGGGGATGTTACATCTCCACCCCCACATGAGGAACATGTGTTCTCGTTGTTTTCTGAAAACAAGGCTGGATAAGTCTCCCACATAAACTCCTCTTCTTCCCAAGTGGCTTCATCCAACGCTCACACTCGTAACATCGACCATTAATGTGGAACAATCCAGTCGATATACCAAATTTGTGCACTGCAGTAATTTAATACACCAGAATAGTACCACCTCCAAATGGCACACCCGGAGATATCTAGCACCGACCCCCTTAACCCCCAAACATTTTGATTACTTACCCGTAGAAAAAGGTGACGGCGAAAATCTGACACCCCCGCACCACTGCCCCAGAGCCATAGCTCAATGACGTCCCACCAGAATGACCAAAAGAACTAAAACCACAAACGAGTCACATAAAACCCTCGATGATGTAACAAATGCAAATGTTACTAACAGTAGCAACAACACCAACAACCCAAGATGATAAAAGAATTTATCCTCTTCTTCCACAGATTCTGAAAACTCTTCTGCTCTTACTGCACCCCAGCCTCAATATCATTCCCCACCAAATCATTGTTAAGAATATTTCTCCAGACGTGCATTGGTCTTCCAGTGAGGAGAATGCGAATATTCCACCCAAATGAGAATCAAGATATATATTGCACAAAGAAACAACAATATGATGTGTATCACTTCCAGAATAAGAAATGAAGCATTCCTAATAGTTTCAGGCCCAACGAAACCACAAGCCACCCTCGACACCTCCCAACAACCACACAGAATCGAGTGAGAAACAACCCAAAAACACCAAATCAAACACCCAACCAACAGTCCGTGGTGCAAATATGGGGCAAACCAAAACTAAACCACCCGCATTATCAAAAAATATACCAGTAGCTTGGAATCTCTAGACGACCACACTCTTGCAACACATGCAAACACTTTCTCGTTGTCGCAGAAGTCAAACACCCAACTAGTGTGTGACGCAAATATGGGGCAGAACAAAACTAAACAACCCCATTATCAAAAATATACCAGCAACTTGGAATCTTTGACACTAAAGAAGAAATTATGACCACACTCTTTGCAACACATGCCTGAACACTTTCCCGTTATCGCAGTACTTATGCTAATATTCATCTCAGCATCACTCAACTATGCGGGAAGACTTTCACCTTTTCCCCTTGTAACTATCCAAATTAAATACTAAAAAAATTACACAATTTCTTTATAACACATTATAAAAGACACCACACAACTAAACATCAATGTGAATATAAATATAAACCAAATTATTTCAAAAGATTATTCAATTTATAGTAATACACTAACAAAAATTATGAATCATTCTTTAAAAATCCTTTCGAATTTTCAATCTTAATTTTTATGATATATTATTTCTCATCACATAAACATGTTTCCAAAAACACACTATTTAATTTCAAATATTATTATTAAATTTATTTTTCTATTTAAATAAATATCTTATTATTTATTATTAACAATATAATAACTATTTTTTAAAATTTGAGTGTTTTAAAAGTGGTTGATCGTGCATTGGTGTTGAATCTATTTTTGCTACCACAAAAACTATTTGCGCACTCCCACCACCAAATTCCTTTAAAGAATTTTTCCATTTCCATTATAAATTTTTCGTCGAAATAAAATTCGCTCTCAATAAACCAGGCTTATATTAAAATTTTTTAAATATAGATTCTTTTAAAAATCATAATACGAAAGTGACTTCAGAGTACGAGTGTGGTCTTCCTATGGGGATTTGCATTCACCATGACTCCATTAACAAAAATGTTGGACTCCTCTGGAAACTTCTCGCAGAATGCAGGCCGCAACTTTCGCATTATAATTAGAGGAATAATTTATGGAGGATTTGGCAGTCGATTTAGCACATGACTGAATTTGGAGGAGCAGTTGGGTTTGAATTGGCTGGAGGTTTTTGTCCAACCATTGAGCAGCGTGGTGAGCAGTATGAGTAGAGCAGAGCGATGTGAGCAGTGTGGGCAGCAGTGAGAGCATCAAGCAGTGAACAATGAATAGTGAGCAGTGTGAGAGTAGGGAGTTTTTATGCAGCAAAAGTATCGAGCAGCGAGCAAGGAACAACAAATGAATTCAAACATGACAAAGGAACTAGAAATTTTAAAACACATGGAGACAAATGATTTAGGACAAGTGAAAATTTCCTCATTCGCCAAAGCTAGAGTTTGGGTCAATGCCAAACAATATCGGGGCATTTTAAAACGAAGAATAGCCTGTCTAAAATGGTAGAAAACAAGGAAGAAACGGTTACAAAAGAAAAGTAATCGAGCCCTTCGCAAAAAACACTCAAACAAGTCTCCTCCACAAGTACGTGGCAACAAGAAGTCCAAAGGAAAAGTCATTGATGATTCTGCCTTATATAGTCCCACATCCACACCTCTCACCTGGTTATTTGATCTTTATATGGAAGAATTGTTAAATGCAAAACAAATGTTGGAGGTTTTAAGAGCTAAAGGGTAGGAAAGAAATCATAAAATTCATATAATAATGGCTCAGAACAAGGCATTAGCAAAAAGCAATAAAATTTGAAAAAAGCAAGTGGCATTTCTATAGGAAGCCCTCCTAACAGGGAAGACAGAATGGCAGTGCATGAAGGCGGATGTGCAAAACATAAAGTAATCTGTAGTGGAAAGTACAGAGGTGGTGAATGTGAAATCATCCCAGGATAAAGAGAAAATGATTGCCCAAATAAACAACCATGAAGAGAATGCAAGAGAAGAAACGAAAGGAGATTCCACCAAAGTTTCCAAAACTTGGGCTTAAGTTATTAGCAATTCTACTAATAAAGAAGGAGAAACAAATATTCAGGTTGAAAATATGCAAGATAGTGAAGGCAAGGAAAGACAAAATAGGACAGCAAACATAATTATTAAAGGGGTGAAAGGCTATTGGAAAAATGAATGTACTCTTGACCTTACAAGAGACTTCTTGAAAGACAAGTTGCTATGGCAAGGACAAATATGTCAAGCATGGAGTGTTAGGCCCTTATACTATTAGTGTAACCCCTTATTGTTATTAGTACAACCCCCTTATTATATTGATGTACCCTTGTAGTGCCCATATTGTTACTATTGTGCCCCACAGAAGCCTTTTATTGTTACTATTGTGTCCTTACATTATTATTGTTATGTTGGCTCTGATTATATTATGACCCCTTAGACTCCCATATATAGAAAGGAGGTCTTTTCATTTGTATCATCCAAGAATTGTTCATTTATGTAATGTAAAGGAGGTTTCCCCCTCGAAGAGGCTGAATTCAAAGGCATTGATCTATCTTTTCTATCTTTTTGTGAGTTGGTTTCATAACATTTGGTATCAAAGCTTTGGATTCTAGAGTTTCGTTGCTAGAAATAGGTCATCGTGGCATTTCGCTATAACCTTTTTATGCGACATTTCAGAAGCTAAAAAAACCCCATTTGAGAAGACATCGCGTTGAATCTGGGATCCGAATTTCAGATCTTTTCGCGCTATATTTGCGGAGATATGATATGAGAAAGTTGGTCTTTATGTAGACTTCTGAATTACATTCGAAACATGTGACCTGGGGGAAATTGTCATAACTTTTTATTTGAGAATCATATTGAAATTTCGTAACAAGGTACAGAAAGAGGACGGACTGTAGTTTCTTGTATATATTTTTCAAACCCAAAGGTCGAAACAGTGACACGTGGCACATCATACAAGTTCGCTCTATTAACTAGTCTATAATCAGGTCACTGTGGGAGATTTGGCATAACTCTTCCTTGGAAAAGCCAATTTGGATCAGACTTGCGGCTTTGGAAATAGGACGTAGAGGGCTACTACAGGTCGCAATTTTAGAACTTAAAGATTCAAAAGTACAGAGTTATAGTTGTTTCAATATCGAGCTCGAAAAATCAAGAAAAAGCAAGATGAGGGAGTTTGATGGCAAGGATCTGGTAAATTGGATACTTCAGATGGAGCAATATTTTGATCTAAATGGTGTACCACTGTTACAAAAGGTATGTATTGCATCTTCATATTTAGAACCGAATCAATTTTTATGGTATGAAGGGCTTTGTTCGCGTAAACAACTTGTTACGTGGTCAATTTTCACAGAGGAAATGATATCACATTATGAGGATACAAAGAACAACACCTTCTTTAGAGCAACACCAATAATTGGAAAGAGTAAAAGGGCTTTGTTACATAGTGTAAAGTAAAATTATGTAACAAGGAAGTCTACCCCTCACAACTATAAAGATGGAAGTATTGTTTCTTCTAGCCTTCCACAACCTACAAGGGTTACACCACAACAATTGGAAGAAGAGAAAAGGGCTTTGTTACAATTGTGATAGCAAATGCACTAAAGGTCATAAGTGTGCTGAGAAGAAATTATTTTACATAGACTATGAAGAGGAGGAAGAAAATGATCAAGAAACATCAAAAGAAGATGATATACGCCAGTACTCAACCCCGAAAAAAGAAGAAATGAATCAAACCATATCTTGTAAAGCATTGGCAAGAATTACCACTCCTCAAACTCTCAAGATAGAAGGACATATCAAGAAGAAAAATGTGCAAGAAGTGAAAGATCATATCGAGAAAGAAGAAATGAATCCAACCATATCTTGTAATTCATTGGTCGGAATTACCACTCCTCAAACTATCAAGATAGAAGGGCATATCAAGAAGGAAAATGTTCAAGAAGTGAAATATCACACCGAGCATCAAGAAATGAATCTGACCATATCTTGTAAAGGATTGGAAGAAATTACCACTCTTCAAACTCTAAAGATAGAAGGACATATCAAGAAGAAAAAGGTTCAAGCAGTGAAATATCACATCGAGCATCAACAACAAGTTCTCCAACTTTTAAAGGATAACGCCACTTTGGTGCAAAATCGAATGAAACAACAGGTAGATCAACATCATAGTGAAAAATGTTTTGATGTAGGTGATTGGTTAATTTTTATTGTTACATCTCAAGCAAGCTATTTATGAGAAGGAAATGTTGGCAATACTACATGCACTTAAGAAATGGCGACCTTAACGAATGGGAAGACACTTCAAGGTAAAAATGGATCATGATAGTCTTAAATACTTTTTAGAACAACTATTATCTTTAGAAGAACAGAAAAAATGTGTCACAAATATGTTGGGTTATGACTTTGACATCATCTATAGAAATTGGAAGCAAAATTTTGTTGCAGATGCACTCTCAAGAAAGGATGAGGATGTGGAAGCATTGTTTTGTGCTATTTTTATTATCCAACCAGATTGGATAAACAAAGCAAAGGATGAATGGAAGAAGGATGAAGAAGTATGGCCACTTATGCAAAAGTTGCAAAAGATCCCAATTCAAACAATATTGCCAGAAATTGAAGAGGAAGGAAAAATCATATTGGAACCTGGAGCAGTGACAGAAACAAGAACCCGAAAGCTACGAAATTGATCAATTTTAGAGTATCTCATCAAGTGGAAGAACTTACTCGCTAAAGATTTCACATGGGAAGACAAGAATTTTATACAGAAGCATCAAGAACTACTCAACTATCGAGGACAACACTTTTTGAAGGAGAGGGGCATGTTAGGCCCTTATACTACTAGTGTAACCCCTTATTGTTATTAGTACAACCCCCTTATTATATTGATGTACCCATGTAATGCCCATATTCTTACTATTGTGCCCCATAGAAACCCACTATTGTTATTATTGTGCCCTTACATTATTATTGTTATGTCGACTCTGATTATTTTATGACCCCTTAGACTCTTATATATAGAAAGGAGGTCTTTTCATTTGTATCATCCAAGAATTGTTCATTTATGTAATGTAAAGGAGGTTGCCCCTTCGAAGAGGCTGAATTCTAAGGCGTTGATATATCTTTTCTATCTTTTTGTGAGTTGGTTTCATAACATGGAGGGTGGGTAAGTTTAAAGAAGGGAGAACCAGGCTCACAAAAGTGATTATGCCTAGCTTGCGAGATAAATATATTATTCTAAGCAAGAAACATCTCTTGAGGGGTTCTCCTTTTTTCCTAGAAGAAGATTTAACTATAAAACAATAGGAGGAAAGAAGGGAGGAAATTTTAAAGGTTAGGGCAACAAGAGATGAAGGAAAGAGATCATGGATTTATAAAGGCAAAGCCGTGATAGCACAATTTGGACCTCCTTCCATAACATAGTATCAAGATGGTAATAAAGAAGAGGCAACAAACTCTTCAATAGGAAATCAGAAAGCAAAGTCGGTATGGGAAAATAGGGACAAAGGCTCCAATGTGAGTCTTGCATATCAAAATAAATAACAATCAACTCATACCCAGGTTTCTTTAAGATTAGTTTGTTGGAATTGTAGAGGTTACCCATGGAGATGAGGACCTGGGTTATGGCCTATTGCGGAAAATAAACACATAATTTTCCTCATAGAAACACATGAGCATGAAGGGTGCAAGACACCTTTGTTTGAAGGATACTAGAAGATTGTAGTGTGAAACAAAGCAACAGGGAATGGCAAAGGGCATGGGAGTATCATGGTTTTAGTAAGGGAGAAAGAAGTTCGTCTTATTCAATTAGAAAAAGAAGACTCAAATAAGCAATTCATTTGGAGTAAAATATCAGAAAATGGAAATCACATCAGAATTGGAACATGCTATTTTATGCCACAGGTTTCAAAAATCTACAAAGGTAGAGGGCTTGACCACAAAGATCCATTTGCATCTTTAAAAACAGATATTGCAACATATTTGCAACTAGGTGAAGTCCTTATAGTGGGTGATTTCAATTCTAGGAATGCAAATGAGCAAGCTAGCATTCTTTGTTGTAAAGATGATTGTGACCCCATTTGGCTTACAGAAGAAAGTAATCATCAATGGGAAAAAATTTTAGAGGACAAGGGCTGCAATATCTTTGGTGAACAATTGCTTACTCTATGTGGGGCCTTCGATTTAGTCATTTTTAATGGCTTGACTAGATGGGAAAATTCCAGTAATTTCACTTGCAATACTTACAATGGAGGAAGTGTGGTAGATTATGTAATTTGCTCGCATGGTTTGTGTGAGAAAATGGAAGAAGTTTTGGTTGGAGATTAGCTGTGGGATTTGAAATTAGATCACAAGCCAATTTATTTATGTTTCTCTTGGATTGGAAAAAAATAGTTAGAGTAAAAAATTTAGCGTGTCCAACAAAATATCCCATAGGGTAGAATTCTTTTGACGCTAGAAAATTGTAATACCTTCAAAATGACGCTAGAGAGGCTCTTTGAGAAGGAAAAAATTATAGTTCACAACCTTCATAGTCATGAATTAACACATTTAATTCAATGTGCAATTGCAAAGTGCAAAAGAACAAAAATTAAGAAGTCTGAAACAAATTGTTTTCCGATTAATGCTTGGTTTGACGAGGAATGCAAAAAGGCAAGGAGAATGTGGAAAGAGTCAATCAAAGATGACGTAAAGCTCAAATCGTACAAGTAGTTATTAAGCAAGAAAAAGGTTGATTTCATGGTTTCAAGGAGGGAAGAAATAATCTTCCTTGGGAAAATAATCCCAACTATTTTGGAAGGAGCTCCAACCAAGAAAGATAAAAATTGGAAATAATATTACAGCTTCTAAATGGTTTGACTATGCAAGACAACTCTATGAGCATGTTCCCAGGGTTGAGCCTCCCCCCTTGGTCAACACTGATACTGAAATTTTCATGGTACAAGAGGTAGAGATGGGTATCAAGAAGTTAGGTGTTGGAAAAGAAAAAGACTTAGCTGAACTCCAAGCAAAATATTTATAGTGGGGCTCAAAGATTCTTGCACCTCACATTACAAAAATCTTCAACTAGTCTGATAATACCTCTTTTCAAGAGCGGTGACGTCAATAATCCTTCCAATTATAGGACCATCATGATAAACCCTTTGTTTGCAAAGCTATTTGGAGCATGCTAGAAAACAAAATTAGCAAGTGGGTAGAAGAAGGAGATAAGCGTGCTAAAGGGCAAGAAAGTTTTAGACCTAAACATTCCACAGTTGATCATTTCATAACTTTAAAACACATCATTGAAAAAGTTTGGGAGAAAAAGGAAGAAGTCTTTTGTTGCTTTGTTGATTTCAGAAAAGCGTTTTACTCGGTTCCTAGGGATAAACTTTGGCAGAGAATGGAGGAGCTTGGGGTTCCTAAACATTTGAAAGCAGATATGCATAGCCTTTATGAAGATGTGAAAGTAAAAATTAGAACTTCAGCGTGCATTTCTGAAATTTTTAGAAGCGATATCGGGGTCAAGCAAGGTTGCCCACTGTCTCCTACCCTTATTGGTTTATCAAGCTTGAGGAGTGGTTAAATTCACAAGGGGGTGATGGTATTTATTTGTGCAAGTTTGTTATAAGGCTTCTTTTGTATGTAGATGACCTTATTTTGATCGCTAAATCGACTCTTGATTTGCAAGAGCACTTACTATTCCTTGAGCATTTTTGTAGAAGTGTGGGGATGCAAGTCAATATCAGCAAAACAAAAGTAGTGGTCTTCTCTAAGAAAAGAAAACATAACCAGCATAATTTCTACTTTGAAGGCAACATTCTGGAAGAAGCTATGGATTACAAATACCTTAGGATTGACTTCAACAAAAATCTAAGTTGGAATGGTTGTAGAAAGGAAAGAAATTTGGGGGGTTGGAAAGCATTTTATGCTTTTCAAAATAGGTGTAGAGAGGCAGAGTTCTAGGACTGGAAGACCACTCAAACTCTTTTTTGGCTTCTAGTGATTCTGGTGATTCCCTATGGTTGTGAACCGTGGGCTATCAGTACTTCTGGCATGCAGTGGAAAAAAATTGAGAAAATTCAAAAGCGTTTGATTAAAAACAAATTTGAGATTAAAAGTGCAGTTCCTTATGATATCATGTTAAGTGAAACAAGGACTGCTCCTATTGAAGAAATTGCTATGGTGCGAGTCATAAGGTATTTTAAAAATTGAGCAAATGGAAGAGGGTAAATGGCCTAAGGTTGTCTTTAATGATAGATTGTGCAAGAGAAAAAAAACTTGGATGAAGCAAAATAACAAATGGTTTAGTAAAACAACAAAGAGATAAAAGCTTTTGTTATGGAAAAGTTCCACAAACATACTTGGGATAAGGAGCTAGGACGAAAAAGAATTACTATATTGAATTGTTTAATCTCACTCATAATCATCAACCAAAAGCATACATAGAGGCCAATATCTCTTGAAGAGCCAAAATTCTTATTGCTCAGTTAGGAACTAATTCTCATCAACTCTGTTGTGAAACAGGGCAGTGCAAAAGGCTAAAGGAAGTGTGGGAGGAAAGGGTATGCATTTTTTGTTTTTCCGGTAAATGGAAACATAAAAACATTTCATTTTAGAATGTGAGGCCTTCAAAGACAATAGAGAAAGTTATGCAGATATGCTGGTAGCTAGCTCTTGGGATAATCTCTAATTCTCATCAACTCCGTTGTGAAACATGGCACTGCAAAAGGCCAAAGGAAGTGTGGGAGGAAAGGGTATGCATTTTTTGTTTTTCCGAAAAAATGGAAACATAAAAACATTACATTTTAGAATGTGAGGCTTTCAAAGACAATAGAGAAAGTTATGCAGATATGCTGGCAGCTAGCTCTTGGGATAATCTATTTAGCGAGGGGTTTGTCGAGAAGCTAGGAGCATTTATTGTGAAGCTTCACAGAAAAAAGGTCGAATACATCAAGCAGATGAAGAAGTAATCTGTCTTATAGGCTATCTTTAGCCTTGTGGACGTTAAAATAATTTCTTTCTTTCTTTTCCAATCAATAGCTGGCATACAATTTGAAAGATAAATTATTGTAATTGATTAATTTACTTCTCTATAAAATACATTAAAATTTAATAAGCACTAAAATTGCATAGAAGCCTATAATGTGACAAATATTTCAGATTTGAAATTCTTACTAGATGGCCATACACTCACTGTCTTTACGTACCATCCTCCCCTACCTGTCTACGACACTGACGTACCAGCCTCCCCTACCTATCTACGACACTGACGTTTATCATCATATTCAAACAACCCCAAACTTAACAAGATCACATAAATAGTATATACCGCCTTTTCAGGTTTGATAACGTAAATTTTATAATGATGGCATTTAATATATAAATGATAAAGGGATTTTACTTAGTTTCTAATTTGAATTTAAATTCTATGAGCAATTGAAATATATACTTTATAATAAAATATATAAATAAAAATTATATTAAGATCATGTTAAATTATTTAATTCAATTATGTAAATTTAAATTAAGATTTAGTATATTTTGAAATTTTAAATAAAATTTTGTAAAAATGAAAATAATCTCAATGATTCAAAATTGCAAAGTTAATCAATATAATAAATTTAGTGGTTGTTTAGTTTATTTACTTATTATATTTATTTTTTGAATTTTGAAAATTTTATAAGTTGAGATAATTTATGTTCATTAATTATATAAATGTATTGGAAAAATTTTAATAAAGAAAATTAGGGAAAAAAAAAAAAATTCAATGATAAAATCTATAAAAATAATTCAAAAAGAAAGAAAAAAACCCAAGAAAAAGGATTAAAAATAATTAAAATAATATTTTTAAAAGTAAAAAATAAAAACTTAATAACATAATCATTATAATCTTATAATCTTTCACTCTCCTGTGTACTTTTAGAGTCTATGCCTATACACTAATATGATGATGTGGAGAAGTCTTTATTTTGTCGACTTTTTAATTGGAATCCTGAAATGCCATGGAGATCATTAGGAGTCTACATCTCAGTTATCTTGGTTACATCTACAACCTATGTAGAATTTGATGAAGGATTTACAACCTATCGGTGGTAGTCAAGATTACATAATATCACATGGTTCTAGGGCGTAATTGATTTTTATTTTATTTTTTCTTCATTGTGTATAGTACTACTTATTAATATTGTGACAAAGTGTTGATATTGTGACGAAGTGTTGATGTAAGGGAGTCATTTTAATAACAACAATGTTAAGGTGTTATTAGACTCATTTGGACCCCACACTACCTAATTATGGAAATGAAAGTTGAATTTAGAGCTACAATGAAATTTATACTAGATCTATTCTCTCTTGATGATATAAGGATGTAAGTACATTAGCTAATAGGTTCTAGTGGGCAGTTTGAAAATAAATTAGCAATCTCATCATATTGTGTGGAACAACTAACAAGTATGTTTTGTTTGTGCCTTAAAATAGTTGTCATTTGCAATTTCTATATTAGCTCTCCAAAACTATTAAGGTACCAACAAATGTAATTTAATTTACCAATTCAAGTTTGGTTTCTGTAATTTCTTAGTATGCTTTATGTGACTCATAATTTCTATCTAAACTAAGGAAAACTATTAAAATTATTGGCTGAAGAAAAGTATTAAAACTATTATAAAAAAATGATAAATACAATATAATTTATCAATTCAAGATCCATTTTTCATTACTAGTCTATCCAAAGTTAATTATTTTAAAAATGAAAAAAAAAGGTTTACATTTATAATCTATCCAATTATTTTAGAAAAAGAAAAAGACATACTTGTTCTACGCAATCCAATTATTTTGGAAACAAGAAAAAGACGTGTTCATTTAAAAGGCGAAAAATTGAATTTAGTTTTTTAGCCATATTTGATACATATCATTAATCACTCCAATTTGTCTTGTGAAAATTAATCAACATCAAAAATCCAATCATAACTATCGCATCAAACCTAATTAAAAAAATCCAACAAATCCATGGAAAAAAAGAAAAATATAAAAGTAAAATATACCTACCACATATTTTGATACACATCATTAACCACTCCAATTTCTCTTATAAAAATTAAGCAACATTAAAAATCTAATCATAACTATTACATCAAACCCAATTAAAAAAATCTAACAAATCCATGGAGAAAAGGAAAAGTATAAAAGAAAAACATACATACAACATATTTTGATGGGCATTTCCCATACTAATTGCTGACAAGCCTCACATAGATGTCTTAACGGTGCTTCCTACTTTGTTCAAACCCTGAGGACACAGAGCTATTTCAAAATGAGAAACCGAGATGAACCAAAAATATAAAACATCCCCATACAATTTATGGACTTGGTTATATCCTTCTTTGGCTCAAATGGGGAAACAAAAAATTATATATATAAAACATACCGCAGATTTTAATGGGCGCCAGGATCTAATAACGTGCAAGATGTGCGGATCTGTTACTGGGGCGGGTTCGAATCGTGAGACCATACATCTCATATCAAACCTAATCAAAGAGCTCGAAACAAGTACCGCAATCAAATTATGTTTTCTGCTTGTCCCACTTCGTCCAAATCAAAGAGTTCGTCCCAGTCTGTAATGTTTTGGTTGCAAGATGGGAAGATGCCCCAATCAAACTATATCAAAGAGCTCTTCTCCTTCCTCTTAATTACACCAATCAAATTATATTTTCGGCCAAACAGAAATTTAATTTTGATATATTTAAATTTAATATTTATTTAAAGAGGTAATGGCATTTTAATATTATAATTATTTAAAGAGGTAATGGAATTTTAATATTTTTAAACTTTTTAATCAAGGAAAAATATAGTTAAAAACAATATATGAACATAAAATGTTATTGAAGAAAAAAAAATTAAAATAATATTTTTATTTAATATTTTTTTTTAAATATTAAAATTAAAATGAGTTGGTTGGTCTGGGAAGCTCAAGTGGTGGAAGAGATTTTGGGTTTGAATCTTGTGTTACTCTCCTCATACCGGGGTGAATAATGGATATGTAAACTAGAAAATCTGAGAGTCCCACCAAACATACAAAAAAAATATTAAATGAATTGAACAATTAGAATTTTCTTAAATATTAAAATGAAGTCCCCGCTTTGTGGGCTAAGGTGGGGCATGTGTGGTTTGTGGTCCAGTCTGCTAATATCAGGTGCACACGTTCTTTGTCTTTTTCTAATACACATTTGCTCATATATTTTCAAGTATGAATAATTCATCACAGCTACCAAAGATTACCAAAGGTAGATCTAACATAGTTACTCTACAGAGTCTTTATGAGTATATAGAGTCTTTAGAGAAATGTAGAGAAGAAAGGGAAGTCTAGCTACAAACAGAGTTAGAAGCCATGCTGAAAAATAAATTCACTTCTGTTGAAGACAAGATTAAAAAACAAATAGAAAATAAAATAGAACTATTAGAGAATAAAATGGAGGCAATGGAGAGTAGGCTGCATCTTATAGAAAAACAAAACAAAGATACGAACCAAACATACTAGGAAGGAGATGTTGATACATTAGAGTCTTAAAATGAAGGACATGATTAAAGAACTAGAAGAAAAATTTAATAGCCACCTCACCCTAAACAGTGTGGCAGAAAAATTAGATATCAAACCAATTAAATATGAAATGAAAAAATTGATAGAATTAAACCATGAGCGTAACAAAAGGGCCTTGAACCTTATAATTTTAGGTTTTAAAGAGGAGGTAGACGAGGATGAAACAACGTGCCTCACAAAAGCAACAAGGTTGGAGAAATTAACTTAGAATAAATGAAGGTTGATCCAAATAAAGGTGAGCTCTACTAACCATAAGTATGACATACTTAGTAAAACCTCAAGTCTAAAAGGAACAAGAATATTTATAAATGAAGATCTCATTCTAGAAGATCAAGCAGAATTAAGAAAGGAGGTTCAAAAAGTAAAAAAAGCTAGGAAGGAAGGAAAATGGCCAATAATTAGAAATATGATATAAAAACAAAAAAGATAGTAATAAATAACAATTCAACATGCTCCAAATTCTTTCTTGGAATTTTCGAGGCTTTCCATGGAACAAAGCTCCCAAACTAAGTTGGATCTCAAATGATTATGTTATTATATTGCTTGTTGAAACTTGGGAGCACGAAGAATCTAAGGTCCCTAACATAGATGGCTTTGCACTATGGTATACCTGGAACAAGTGATCCTCCCGTAGAGGCATTGGGGGTATAGCTTGTTACATTAAGAAGAACATCTCCCCCCATGCTATTATTTATAAAAACGACCCTTAAAACCAATATAGTTGGATAGAGATCACTGGCATTAATGATAAAAAGACTTACATAGCAATCTGATATCCCCCCCCCATCAATTCTAACTTCTATAAGAAAAAGAATATAGATAAAAATAATCCTTACAATGGTTTAGAGAATGATATTTCTAGCTAAGGAATGAAGGTAATATCCTTTTAATGGGTGACTTTAATGCTCGAACTTCAAACAACCAATTTATTCTTCTAAGCAATCATTCCAACCATAATCCTCTTTGGTTAGACAAAGACATTACTCTGGCTAGCTGGTACAAAAGGAGCTCTGAAGACCTCGGGAGAACTTGTTTGGGTCGAAGCTAGTCAAGCTCTGTAGTGCTCAGGATCTCATAATTTGTAACAGTCTAAAGAAGTGGCCCGACTTTAGCCAGATGACCTGCATCCATGGGCTTGGTAGTAGCGTGGTAGACTCTGTTATTTCCGATCACCCTTTATACAACGAAATAATAAATTTTGACATCTTAAATGACCATGAGCCTAACTCTGATCATAGGCCTTTACTTATTACTCAAATTTTCATGCATAGAGATCCCTTAGAAGATAATCCTTATATACAAAAGAACTTAATCTCTGATAGAAATAAAAATGATCTCTTTCTAAATGAATTAAAAACTAATTTGCTTCCTTTCTCTAGTATAGACAAGATAGAAGACCTCTATCATAATTTTACTACAACCCTTTCATATTCTATTAACAAGTTCTCAATTAAATTTTCAAGCAATAAAAGAAATAGCAAAACCAACCCATGGTATGATAAATATTATAAAAGTGCGAGGAGAGCAATTAAGGAAGTTTTTGATGAATCTCTTAAAATAGACAAAATAAAAATATACAAAGCCCTAACTAAAAGGAAAAAAGGCAGTATATTCGTGAAAGATGAGAATCTCTTACACCTCTCTAAAGTAGCTCCTAAGAAATTCTGGAGGCAGATTCTAACTAGGAAAACTAAAGATAATAATAAAATTGCTTTACACAACTGGAATTCCTATCTTAAAAAACTTTATGAATCTCCAAATGTCATGGATAACTTTGAAACCCTACTCACAACGAAATAAGTTTTCTCATTAGAAGACATTGATTTTGGGCTTAAACGCCTGGCAAATGGGAAAGCTAAGGGCATTCAAGGTTACTAGGTGGAAATCTTAAAAATTGGAGGTCATGTCTTCATCTCCCACATCCACAAGCTTTTCAATCAAGCGATCAAGTAAGGGTTCCCTAAACCATGTACTTAGAGCTTCATTATCCCTATTTTTAAAAGTGGGGATACAAATAACCCCTCTAATTATTGGACAATTATGATCAACCCTCTCTTAGCCAAGTTATATGGTATTATTTTGGAAAAGAAGTTGACCATATGGCTTGAAAGTGAAGGTAAGTGGGCTAAATGCGAAGCAGGTTTTAGAAGATAGCACTGAACAATGGACCTCCTCATTATGCTTAGGATCATTGTGGATGAATGCTGCAATGATAAATCCAATCTCTTTTGTTGCTTTGTGGACTTTAGAAAGGCTTTCGATACGGTTCCTAGAAACAACCTATGGAATAGATTAGAAGAACTAAAGGTTCCTTTCGAGTTGAGAGTTGCTACTATAAGGCTACACGAGAATGAAATTTCCAAGTTAAAGAGAAATGAGAGGTGGTCGAAAGATATTAAGTGTAATATCGGAGTTAAACAAGGTTGCCCCCTCTCCCCTACCCTATTTGGCATTTACATCGACAAGAAAGAAAGCTGTTTAGAGGAAGCAGGCTGTGCTGGAACGATTTTAGCTGGAATAATCATCATCCTTCTTCTCTATGATGACGATATTGTTCTTATCACAAGGTGCCCATTTGATCTTGATAAGCAACTTAGACTTCTTAAGGATTTCTGATCTACCACGGGTATGACTGTTAACACTAACAAAACAAAAGTTATGATTATCAAATCCAAGAAGGACACTTACGCTAATTTTATGTATGACAATAGTAACTTGGAGGAAGTGTCTTCTTACAAGTACCTAGGAATTGATATTCATCACAAGCTCAAATGGAACTATAGCATTGAGAAAAGGATTAACGAGGGGTGGAAAGCCTATTTTGGTCTTGAAAATAATTGTAAAACGACAAATCTCGTAATGTGGGATAGAAAGAAGTTCCTCTTTGAAACTTTAGTCACTCATGTTATCTTATATGGATGTGAGGTTTGGTGTTGCAGCATCTCTAGAGAATCCTGGAGAAAGATTGAGCAAATCCAGAAGTGTTTTGTAACGTATAACCTCAAAATTAAAAGCAAAACACCCTATCTTATTCTCCTTATAGAAGTGGGTCTTTCCCCTATTGAGAGCCTAGCTATGACTAGGCTTCTATTGTACAAGCACAAACTCAATAACATAGGAGACCATAGACTTCCTAAGTTAGCTTTAAATTCCAGCCAAAACCACCTAAGGCTCAAACGAGGTTGGTATAAAGATACCATGACCTGGCTAAACCATTGGGAGATCGATGAGAATGTTGCATTGCAAAACATTAATAACATTAAAAATACTGTTACTCCTAAGTTCAATGAAAAAATGTGGTGTGAGAAAGATTTAGGAGCTAAAAGAAAATTAAGATATTATAAGGAAGTCATCAATCCCACCCTAGAAGATCAAAAGTATTTCTTTGTTTTAACTAGCTCAAAAAAGAAAATTAATATAACCAAGATTAGAACGAACTCTCATGAGCTCCATAGTGAAATGGGTCATTGGGCAATTCCTAAAACACCATGGATGGAAAGGATCTGCCATCTCTGTGAGAATATGAACATCGAGGATGAAAATCACTTCCTCTTAGAGTGCACCGCGTACAACCACGTTAGATCTTAGTTTCATAATCTTTGTTGCAATACTGACCTTCCTATCATTTTACGATATCAAAATTATAATGAGCTCGGAAGGCTTTTCTCCAAGCTTTTTGAGCATAGAAATAAAATCCTAAATCAAACTAAATAATTCGTTTTTAGGTTCAAAGACCATTGTTTGGTCTCAATAAACATTAATCATCATCATTATAAAATTTTAAAAATAAAAAATAAAATTTACAATTAATTATTTTATATTTATAATTTAAAAAAAACTTATATCTAAAAAGTATATATATAATTTTAGAATCATTTTCCAATATTAAATATATTTTAAAACATTTTACGAAGATTAAATGTATTTTGTTGAGTTTATAATTTTTTAAATATGAAATTTTGAGCATTTCAAGGAAATAATAAATTAATTGTTTTGTGTATGTGATGATGATTAATAACTGTAAATTTTAAAAATATATGAAGTTATTTCTTTTTATTTTTGTATTTAAAAATTTCAGATAAAAATAAATTACTTTTAATCATATTGTTTCGCCCGCCCGCCAGTCATCCGAGATGAGCAAGTGACCCGCCCACACAAGAGGATCAAGTGTTCACGGAAACAAAGAGGAAGAGCACGTGTTGGTTTATATGGGATTATCGAGATTAAGGCAGATATTGCAGTTGATTGCGGAGGTGGAAGAGTTTTTTTATTATTATTATTATTTAATTTGCGTTTTACGGGACCGGATTGGTCAAGGTTAAAATTATTATATATATATATATATATATTAAAAATATTTTTATAAAAATAATAAATTTAATAAAACTATATATATATATTAAAAGTATTTTTATAAAATAAATAAATTTTAAAAAATTATAATTATATAATTATTTACATTTTATAGATAAAGTAACAATAATTTTTAATATAAAATTATATTAAAAATAAAAAAAGTTATAAAATAAAATAAAAATTATAGTATACTCTATTTATTTATTAAATAGTAGTATATTTATCAAAATTGTAGTATACTCTATGTTAATATTGAATAATCAATTCAATAACACTAATATATTTCTGAAAAAAAATAACACTAATATGGAAATATGCTTACCTTTCTTCACACGAACTGCCTCACTCACCCTAGCTTAACTGACAGGTTGGTGTCTCGTCGGGGAATCAAGACAATAAAACGAATGACTATAGAGAATCAAGGGCCAACTCGATCTCCCGGATAATTGGACTCAGTTATGGCCGACGACCCCTAGTTACTGTATATTATGGAACTCTGGATCAGTGCATTCTATGATTATCAACGAGTAGCCGGCAGGAACAGATGGAATTTTCTGCATTCACCGTGCAAGGACCGCCACAGATCCTATGAGTTGATAATCATCCACCACCACCGATGTTACTCCCACTTTCCGACTCAGGTCCTGGAGAGATATGTCTTTCTCAACCGGTAATCTCTTTCAGGTAACTGAAAGTGACATGATTTGGTCGATCACTTGATCGCACGCGTGTCAGGGTAGTGTCTATGAGTTGGATTTACATCCCTGGCTCGAAATCAACTAACTATTATGTTATGTTTAGGCCCTACAGGGCGCGGTATTACCTAACTTCTTAATCTAATCTTTTGTGATTTGTAATTTCTCTCTAGGCCCTGAAAATTTATTAAAGCGGTTATAACCCAACAATAAATGTAATTTAATTTACCAATTCAGAATGCCCTTAACCAGAATTACAGTATTAACTTCTTAATATGCATTTTGTGATTCATATGGTTTATCTAAGCTTAACAAAACTTTTAAAATGTTTATAATTAAATAATAAATGTAATATAATCTATCGATTCAGAATCGATTCATTTCTATCTAAATTTATGTACATTTGTATCCTATCTGTAATTAGTTATTTTAATTTAGAAGAAAAAGGAACTTACCTGGTCATCTAGAACATGCAGAGGAGTTGAGCTGAGTAGGTTTATTCTCCTCTTTTCTTCAAAGGAGTTGTGAACTGAATTGGAGTAACTCCATTTTCTCCTTTCAAAATTAATTAACATCAAAAAGCTATATGGTCAATAGAGGCATCGTAAGCATTGCATCAAACCCAATTGAAGAAGCAAGAAAATGAATTAAATAGAAGTAGTAGATCCAGGGGAAAGGGAAAAGTTATAAAGGAAAAACGTACATAGGGCAGATTTTAATGGGCAATTCGAATTCTAAATTCTTGCACGCCTCACATGGATGTCCAATCCGTGTGTCCTGTGTCGTTTGAACTCTGGGGACATAGATCTGATATTGAACCAAAATACAGACGAAACCGAATTAAATAACATTCAAAGGCAATTTATGGACTCAGTTACATCTTTCTTTTGCTCCAATAAGGAAACAAATAGCTATATATATATATATAAAACAAACAAACCTACCTCAAATTTGGTAGTAGCCATCGACATGTAGGTGCCATTAGCCAGAGAAATACCAGTAACTGTGGCCGCCCGATTGAGTGTCTCCTGAGCAGTCAAAATAGCAGCACGGGGAAGGGAAATGTAAGTAGCTGGTAGGTATATAATGGATAGCATCGAGATGCCCTTCCGTATGCATTGCATTGGCATAAAAATCAAATTCTCAGACATAAAATTGACCCCCACATGCGCTTAAACTTTGCTCATAAACTCAATAATTTACCCTTGAACACGTGGAAAATGGTGAAAAGTCCCCCAGTAGCAGTAGTGCAAAAAGCAATACTAAAGTGCGATTAGAAAAATAGTCAACAGAGTAAAACGGAAGAATCTCCATCAATGAAGAAACCACTGAGCTGGATTCTTTTCTTTTGCTTCCGCCATATTTGAAACAATCACTCAGTGATAACTATATCGTTTGCTCTGCCAAAATGAATTAGCATCAGAATTCGCTCTAATCAATGGAGGAATCGTAAATACTGTATCCAATTCAATGAAAAAGGAGAAGACGAGGAAATAGATAGTTCTACCCGATCCATGGGTTAAAAAGAAAAGTTAGGAAGGCTACACATACCACAGATTTTGATGGGCTCTTTGAGCTTTAATTGCTTACAAACCTCAGATAGATGTTTAACCTCTATGTTTCAGTTGGGCATGTTTGAATCCCGAGCACACAAAACACATATCATACTAAATTCGAGATAAAACCAAATAAAAAAAACAGATTCATCTACAACCCTCAAATGAGAAACAAAAAGTTATTTGGAGATTTTGATGGGCACTCTTGGATCTAGTTACTTGCATGGCCTCGCATAAATGGACATAAATCACATATAAATCCGAGATGTAACCGAAGCCACCAGATAGAGACACAGAAACATACAGACGTGCATTACTACATACACAGAACAACACAAAGACATAAACAGACACGGAGCACAAACAACGCTTTCTCTCACACTGCGCACAAACACAACACAACAAACATAACACAAGAAGCCACCAGACAGAGACACAGAAACATACAGACGTGCATTACTACAAACACAGAACAACACAAAGACATAAACAGACACAGAGCACAAACAACGCGGAGGAGCGCTCCAGACCGCCATGGAGAGAGAGAATGGAGAGAGCACATAGATGTTGAATGTCAATGCGGCAATCAATTAAAGCAACCAATAAATCCCATGCTATTGGATATTCAATGCGGTTTAAGAGTACTCTGATGGGACCTCAAGTCGGCCAGCAAACGCCTAGTAAATTCACCATGCATGCATGGGCATGTAACCGGGTAGCCCTCCGGCCGGAAAAGGACTTCGGCTCCCACCGGAAAAAACTGACGCCCGCTGCAGGACCTGCATTAATGCGATAGTCATTTGAATTTTGAAAACACCCGCCCAAATTCTAGATATTTTAATTTCAAATTCGGGAATGGCTCATCAGTTTCATCTCATGGTGTATAGCAATGCATCAGGAGCTCAGCTGGCTGTGGCGAAAGGAGGCGAACTCAAAGTATTTCACGATTCGAGCCGTGTGCGCCACAGTGTCGGGCAACGAGCTAGACCCGAAGGTATTTCACCTGTGAGTCTGTTGTTGAATCGAATGAGCTTTGCAAGGCTAGTGCCGCGCAGAGACCTCGCGGAATCGGCCCTACCGGACAGTTGCCCGAGGCGTCCAGGGAAATGAGCTTTTGGTTTTTGCCAAGCTTCCGCATGGGATTTATTGGTTGCCTGGTTTGATAGTCAAAATTTGTGAAAAAATGTGACTTGCGCTGAAAAGATGTTCTTCGGCCGCCATTGTTTTGTCATATTTCCCATTCAATCGATTTTGTGATATTTATTGTACTTTTGTGGCGTTTGATCCTTGTCCATATGGATCTGGCCGCGATTACCTCGAGGTAAAGGGTTAGCTGATTTCCTGGAATTGTTCCAGAGCTGCTAAACTTAAATTTGAAGAAGTTTGCATTAGGAGACTTTGAAGAATCGTTCAGCAGTTCTACTGGGAAGATTCGGGCTTTTTACTGAGGCATAATTTTGTTTTGAATATATTTTTTTGGCGCTGGAAATTAATAATTTATTTTAGAATTTCAGTGTTTCCATCAAGATTTTAATATTAAAAATGGATTTAGCATAATGACTATTCTAATACTAAAATTTATTAGCTTTATCACTATTTTAATACTAAACATGAATTCAGCGTTATTAAATTTTGACAAAATTTTAACCAAAAATATGCAGGAAAAACCAACCTTTTCCAAGACGAAGTTGTCAGCTATTTAGACTACGGGGGAAGAGCTGGGATCTTTCGGTGGAGTACCTCACGTGCCTCGTGACTATTTCCATTTCAATGTGTGTTTTTGTTATGATTGAACTTTGAAATTAGTGTTTTTAATTAGAATCCAAATAATTATTATTAAAAAAACTTATTAGTGTTTTTGTTATGATTGAACTTTGAAAAAATAATTATTATTAAAAAAAATTAGCTGTGCAATCTTAAGTTTTTGGGATGGTGTGTCTTGTAGTAGTATGTTATGGGATTAAATTTAGATTGCAATTACCATAATGGTGTATGATATGGGAATAAATTTAGACCATAATCATTTTAATTTTTAGGTGATCATTTTGAGTAAGTAATTGGAAATTTGAATATAACAATTTTGTATTCATAATTATTTTGATTTTTATGAATTTTAAATAAATTTTATAAATTTGGAAATTTGAATATAAAAAAATTGTATTCATATTTATTTTACATTTTAATGAGCTTGCTATATAAATTTTATATTTTCATAAGTTTCCTAAAAAAAATTATAAAAAAAATAAAATAAAATTTTATATTTTCATAAGTTTCCTAAATAAATTTAAAATATATATATATATATATATTCTAAATAAATTTAATATATATATATATATATATATATATATATATTCTAAATTCAAGTCTTTATTGAATAATTAAAAAAATACTCTATTTAAAAATTACATAGAAAAATTCACGTTTGAATCATCCAATATAATTCATCAAAATAAAATAGAATCATCCAATATAATTCATCAAAACAAGATAAAAAACAAATCAGAGCACCAATTTAAATTAAAAAACAATATAAAAACCTTTAATTAAATTAACAACCATAATAAATAACTAGTTTATAAATACTATTTTTTAAATTTTAAAATTAATTTTTAATTATACACCATCGTTTTAATTCAAAGTTTTCATAATATATATATTTCAAAAATTTAAATAAAAACCGTGTAAATATATTTAGTATTTCGTACAATCCATGCCATTGTAAAGGTTGTCATTTGATTTCTCTTTAAATCAAGAAAGGTAAAATAAAAGGCCAACTTTTCCGTACATATGTACTCCAAAATTTTAATCAAATATTGTTAAAAGAATATAATGGTTTAATTTAAAATTAAAGGATCAGTAACATGTCTATTATTATTATATCACTTCATTCTTAAACCTTTGAACTTGGTCCATTAAAATTCTAACTACTTACACAACACACTCTTTTATATATTGATAGTTTTATCATATTGTGGCAATATAAAAATATATATGCGTTTTAATTTTTAAAATTTCATATATATTGAATGCATTTAAGTAATGCACATTTCTTTTCGTTTAGATGTATTAATTTTATCGTGTAATCCACCCCCATATTTAATAATGTTAGTAATAAATATTCAAATTAATTTATTAAAATCTATATAATTTAAAGGTTGTGGTTTTATATATATATATATATATAATTTTAGATATGGTATGTGATTTATTGTGGTCAGAGATGTTCTATAATGATATAGGGTAGATCTCGAGAGTAAAAATTTAATATGTCATTTTTAATGTTTAACATTTAACATTTTTAATCTAATGTCAACCTTATTTAAAAATCAATCTAATTATTATTATATATAAATACAATATAAATTTAAAATATAAAGAGGTTTACGAACACTAAAAAAAGAGGTATGGTAAATAAATAAAAATATAAATAAACTAGAAGTATGGAAAATAAATAAAACATATTTTAATACTTACTCAGTAAGTATGGTAAATAAATAAAAATATAAATAAACTAGAGGTATGATAAATAAATACAACCTCTCTATTTAAGCCTTTGCCATGGTCTGCCTCTTCATCTGGTTCTAATGATGAACCCGTTGGCCAAAAAGTTCTCTCATGTGATTTCTACCAAAAGACTTTGTTTAAATACAACCTCTTTTTATAGTTACTCCATAAACCTCTTTATATTTACTAAAACTCAAAAAAGATGTTTTATTGAGGTGAAGCCTATGGGTTAAATACCATGGGACAAATTATTATTAGTATCATGGGCCAAATACCATATTTATAAAAGAGGTACGGTAAATAAATAAATATAAAAGAGGTATAAAGAGGTATGGTTAATAAATAAATATAAAATAGGTATAAAGAAGTATGGTAAATAAATAAAAGTATAACAAATAGGATTAAAAATCAACATCTAATTATATACCAAGCTTATGGGCCAAATACCATGGTAACTAAAAAAGATATGATAAATAAATATAAATATAAATAAACCACAGGTATGGTAAATAAATAAAACCTCTTTTTATATTTACTCCATAAATCTCTTTATTCTTACAAACACTCAAAAAAGAGGTTTTATTTCGGTGAAGCCTATGAGACAATACCATGGGCCAAATTATTATTAATAACATGCAAAAAGATATTATTAACCCTAATATTTTTTTTTGTTAAGCTTGGCATGACCATTTCATTTTCTATTAAACAAAGGCAAATTTACACCACATAGATTGGCTAGGTGGCCTCAACTTGCCCTGGAGGGAAACTAAGTCTCTTAGCCACCTATCTGCATTGTAAGCCATCCAAGAACACTATAGTCTTAATCTCTCTAGCCAAGCTATATAATAATGTCCATACACTAGATATTTATCTAAACTTATATTTGCATGATGAAAATTAAAAGTTATCCACATAAAACAAAAGTAAACGTGGGGAAGTGACTAGCCCTTTAGACACTCCATCGAAATTAAGCTTCATGAATCCTTCTCCAAGAGGAGTGAAGTGAGTCTGGGATGTCGAACCTACCTAGTTTTTTCTCCAGGCCAGAGAAGCTATCATTTCCAGTGATAGTTTGAGTTTCTGTAGGATACGAGCTTCTTGGGGGGGGGGGGGGCACTTGCCAATCTTCTTGGTGCCATTCCTCAACTAAAATTGTTTCCCTGATGTTTTGGACTAATCCTTCCCACACCTTCTCCTGAGTTGTGGCTTTATTCGTAAAGAATCTATGGTTTCACTCTTTCCATATTGCCCATAGATTAAATCCTAAGGCCATGCCCCATGCTCGATTTAATATCGGGCTTGAGAATATATGGTTCCTCCACAGGAGTATTGTTTCCTTGATACTATTTTGATCTCGGTCCATTCTTTCAAAAACTCCTCGCATTTGCCTCCACTTCTGCATGACAAACGGGCATGTATTTAGTATGTGATCCATGTCTTCTCTATGTTGGTGACAGAGCCAACAAAAGGAAGGACACTGGAATCCCCTTTTCTACAATTGATCCCAGGTCAAAATTCGTCCTTTATAGACCATCCAAAGGAAATGGGTGACCTTGGGCCACCATCCTCCCTTCCATAATTTTTTCCAAATGATGTCTTGCCCATCTTGACCTTGTCTTGCTTGGATGTCATAAGCTTCTTTTATGGTGAAGGTTCCTTTTGAGGTATGCCCCCATCTCAAAATATTTGGGTCATTTTGAATCGTTAATTGTCTCGATCTCAGTTCTTTGTTTAAAGTTGTCCATTGGTCAGTCTCCAAGGCCTAGTCCCAGTCTTCCTTCTTCTTCCATCTCCTCCAGCTTCCCATTCCTTGGTCCTCTTTCCATAATTTCTCTACCAAGTGTATATTCTTGTCACTAGTATATTGGTATATGTCCCTGAGATCTTCCCTATCGATCATTCATTCCCTTTGTCGCCAGGAGTCCATCCAAAAACTTGTTGTTATGCCATTATGTATCTCCCATAAGGCATGTTGGTTTATATGATGTATATTATGGGTTGCCAAGTTCCACACTGTCGATCCTTTTGGAGGGTCTCAATATCTCAAGATATCCTTAGTTCTCTCCAGCATATTTTATTTTCTTATCCATATTTGTTTCCATAGGTCCCTTCCACCTCCAATCCACCGCCACCAAATTTTTTATCCCATTGTTTGATTCAAGATATAGGGGTCTATGAGACCTAACCCACCATCCATTTTCTTTTTTGTCAAGCCTTGCCAGGATACTAGTGCCCACTTTCTGATCTGTTGAGCCCCTCTCCACAGGAATTTCTTAAAGATATCCACCATTTTGGAACACGCCTCTTTGGGGGATGTCATGCCTGAAAGTTGGTAAATTGGTATCAATTGTAGCACAACTTTAAGAAGGACCGTCCTACCAGCTAGGTTGAGGAATCTGAAGGCCCAACAACTTAGATTTACTTGCAATTTTTGGAGGATTTGTTACCAATAGGATAATCTTAGAGGGTTATCCGATAGGGGCATACCCAGGTATTTGGATGAAATGTTTCCAATGCTAAACCCTAGGATCCTGGCAAGATGGGTCTTGACATTCCCTTGGGTATTAAAGAAAAAAATACAAGATTTTTCATTGTTTATCCTTGTCCCTGAGGCCTCCATGAAAGTGTTGAGAATTCCCTTTATTCAGCGGGCTTCCTTCAAGTAGACCTAGCAGAAAAGCATGATATCGTCTACAAATTGTTGGTGGGTGATGGTTAGGTAGTTGCCCCATATCCTTAGGTCTCTAAACCTAGACTCTCTAACTTCATTTTTTATGTACTGGCCTAGCCCTTCAACCGCAATGATAAACAAGAAAGGAGATATTGGGTCCCCCTGCCTTAGGCCCCGGGTTGGATTAAAAGCAAAGGTAGGAGTCTCGTTCAACAGAATAGAGATGACAGGGGAGGAGATCATGGAGAGGATCCAATTTATCCATCTTTGGGCAAAACCATAGGCTTTGAGGATACCCGACAGATGGACCCAACTAAGCCTATCGTATGCCTTGGATAAATCTAGCTTAATCATCATACTTGGAAGCCTTTAAGCCTTGAGAGAGTGAACAACTTCCTCAGAAGTGATGAACCTGTCCAGGATTTGCCTACCTTCTACAAATCTTGTTTGCTCCGAAGAGATAAGGCTCAACAATAGAGGTTTTAGTCGTTTTACAATAAGAGTAGCAATGATTTTGTAAATAACATTACATAAGGCAATAGGATGAAATCCTTGAGGATCTTCAGATTTTGAAGTTTTAGGAATCAAAGCTATAAAGTAGAGTTCAAACTGGGGCATACCTTTTGGTTTCGATGAGATTCCTCTACTACCTCTAGGATATCTTGTCCCATGAATTTCCAGGTGGCTTGATAGAATTCCGCAGTGAACCCATCAGGTCTTGGGGATTTATTCTTCTGCATTCCATTGACTATCTCTTCCACTTCTTCCAGGGTAGCAACACACATGAGGGTCTGGTTCTGATCTCGAGTTACTAGTTGGGGAATGCTTTGCGTAATTATTTGGATGGCTTTCGTTCTATTTTCTGGGGGTTTTGAGAGGAGGTCTTTGAAGTGGTGTACAAGGAGCTCCTCCATCTCTTCATGTTGGACTCTTTGATGCCCTTCCTCGTCTTTCAAGGGGTAGATTCTATTGTGTTTTCGGTCATGAACCATGGCTTTGTGAAAGAATCTTGTATTTTGCCCACCTTCTCGCAGCCAGTTTACCCGAGATTTATGTTTCTAGAGGATCTCTTCCTGTTTTCTTATTTTGTCCATCTGGTTTATTGGCATTCCTTCTTCTTGGACAATCTCTTCAGATCTCCCTTCCTGTATGATTTGTTTCTGTACTTCCATCATGTGCTTGTTTATCTCGTTTTGGTCCTTAATGATGTGTCCAAATTCTTCTTTATTCCATTTCCTGAGTTTCTTCTTTAATTCTTTGAGTTTTAGCTGGAAGTTATGCATACAGTTCCTTCCTTGTTGTTCACTCATTTTACACCACTCCTCAATTCTTTTAATGAGGTCTGGATCTCTTAGCCAGAAGGCTTCAAACCTGAAGGGTCAGTTCTTAGGTCTTGCTTTCAGGTCCACTTCCAGTCTTATCAGCCAGTGATCCGACCCCATACATGGGAGGATCGAGGCATCCATGGATATATCTCTGCTTATGACTTGCTCCGAGGTTAGGAACCTATCCAATCGAGATGAGATTTGATGTATCCCTCCCCTTCTATTGTTCCAGGTATGAACACTATTGATTGTTGGCATGTCAATGAGGTGAAAATTTGATATGGTTTCACTAAAGGCTTCCATATCTGCATCCACCCTTCGCATTCCTACCTTCTTCTCCGCTAGGGTTTTGATCATATTAAAATCCCCTCCGACTATCCACAGGTCATCTGGGTAAAGGTTTCTCATGTTTGCTAGCTTTTGTAAGAAATCTCCTCTTTCTCCCGAGGTATGACGTCCATAAACCCCAGTAAGTAGCACCCATTCTTTGGAACCAATGTTTCGGAATTTACCTGACATAATTAATAGGAGGCTAACCCAGTCTTCAAACAAAACTTCTTCAGGATTCCATATAATCGCCAATCCCCCAACACTGCCACTTGCGTCCTGGGCCATGACCTGATACTCAGGTTTAAAGTTTTCCAGAATCCCCTTCAATTTTATTTCACTAATTTTGGTTTCCTGTACTATCATGATACTGGGCTTATCTTTCTTCAATCTCTCTTTAACGTACCTCTGTTTGCCTCTGCTATTGAGGCCTCTAATGTTCCATGATGTTATAATCATTGCAATAATTTTAAGGGTTGTTGAAAGACTTCTGACAATGGAACTACTCTTCCAGAATTTACTAGTAGCTCTCCAACCATCTAGATGGATTTGTTCATTGTTCTCCTACCCCGCTTCTTTTCCCCTTTAACTTGGATTCATGTGTCTTGCCCTTGACCGACATGAGACCCTAGATGGTCTGGCTGGGTTGTGATCGTTGAGCCCTGTTTATCTTTACACTGCTTGAAGGTTTCTTTGTAGATTTTCTTTTGGTCTTTAGGGATGAACCGTTCATCTAAATGCTTCCATTCATGCAACAAACGTTTCATCACTTGCTCCTCAACGCTCAAGTCCTCTTTCGGGTTATCAATCTCCATTAGGTTTTGCTCCATCATTTGCATGGTAGCCTCCTCTCCTTGGCTCGCTCCGGCCTCCTTATTCTTTAGCTTATTTCCCTTTGGTTCCTTTTCTTTTTGGCTTTCCATTTCCATTTCGGAGGAGCAGAAGGACTAGTCACTTCCCCACGTTTACTTTTGTTTTATGCGGATAACTTTTAGTTTTCATCATGCAAATATAAGTTTAGATAAATATCTAGTGTATGGACATTATTATATAGCTTGGCTAGAGAGATTAAGACTATAGTGTCCTTGGATGGCTTACAATGCAGATAGGTGGCTAAGAGACTTAGTTTCCCTCGAGGGCAAGTTGAGGCCACCTAGCCAATCTATGTGGCGTAAATTTGCCTTTGTTTAATAGAAAATGAAATGGTCATGCCAAGCTTAACAGAAAAAAATATTAGGGTTAATAATATCTTTTTGCATGTTATTAATAATAATTTGGCCCATGGTATTTGTCTCATAGGCTTCACCGAAATAAAACCTCTTTTTTGAGTGTTTGTAAGAATAAAGAGATTTATGGAGTAAATATAAAAAGAGGTTTTATTTATTTACCATACCTGTGGTTTATTTATATTTATATTTATTTATCATATCTTTTTTAGTTACCATGGTATTTGGCCCATAAGCTTGGTATATAATTAGATGTTGATTTTTAATCCTATTTGTTATACTTTTATTTATTTACCATACTTCTTTATACCTATTTTATATTTATTTATTAACCATACCTCTTTATACCTCTTTTATATTTATTTATTTACCGTACCTCTTTTATAAATATGGTATTTGGCCCATGATACTAATAATAATTTGTCCCATGGTATTTAACCCATAGGCTTCACCTCAATAAAACATCTTTTTTTAGTTTTAGTAAATATAAAGAGGTTTATGGAGTAACTATAAAAAGAGGTTGTATTTAAACAAAGTCTTTTGGTAGAAATCACATGAGAGAACTTTTTGGCCAACGGGTTCATCATTAGAACCAGATGAAGAGGCAGACCATGGAAAAGGCTTAAATAGAGAGGTTGTATTTATGATGGCAAAGGCTTAAATAGAGAGGTTGTATTTATTTATCATACCTCTAGTTTATTTATATTTTTATTTATTTACCATACTTACTGAGTAAGTATTAAAATATGTTTTATTTATTTTCCATACTTCTAGTTTATTTATATTTTTATTTATTTACCATACCTTTTTTTTAGTGTTCGTAAACCTCTTTATATTTTAAATTTATATTGTATTTATATATAATAATAATTAGATTGATTTTTAAATAAGGTTGACATTAGATTAAAAATGTTAAATGTTAAACATTAAAAATGACATATTAATTTTTTACTCTCGAGATCTACCCTATATCATTATAGAACGTCTCTGACCACAATAAATCACATACCATATCTAAAATTAAAAAAAAATAAATAAATATATATATATATATATATAAAACCACAACCTTTAAATTATATAGATTTTAATAAATTAATTTGAATATTTATTACTAACATTATTAAATATGGGGGTGGATTACACGATAAAATTAATACATCTAAACGAAAAGAAATGTGCATTACTTAAATGCATTCAATATATATGAAATTTTAAAAATTAAAACGCATATATATTTTTATATTGCCACAATATGATAAAACTATCAATATATAAAAGAGTGTGTTGTGTAAGTAGTTAGAATTTTAATGGACCAAGTTCAAAGGTTTAAGAATGAAGTGATATAATAATAATAGACATGTTACTGATCCTTTAATTTTAAATTAAACCATTATATTCTTTTAACAATATTTGATTAAAATTTTGGAGTACATATGTACGGAAAAGTTGGCCTTTTATTTTACCTTTCTTGATTTAAAGAAAATCAAATGACAACCTTTACAATGGCATGGATTGTACGAAATACTAAATATATTTACACGGTTTTTATTTAAATTTTTGAAATATATATGTTATGAAAACTTTGAATTAAAACGATGGTGTATAATTAAAAATTAATGTTAAAATTTAAAAAATAGTATTTATAAATTAGTTATTTATTATGGTTGTTAATTTAATTAAAGGTTTTTATATTGTTTTTTAATTTAAATTGGTGCTCTGATTTGTTTTTTATCTTGTTTTGATGAATTATATTGGATGATTCTATTTTATTTTGATGAATTATATTGGATGATTCAAACGTGAATTTTTCTATGTAATTTTTAAATAGAGTTTTTTCTTAATTATTCAATAAAGAATTGAATTTAGAAAATATATATATATATATATATATATTTTATAAATTTATTTAGAAAATATATATATATTAAATTTATTTAGGAAACTTATGAAAATATAAAATTTATATAGCAAGCTCATTAAAATGTAAAATAAATATGAATACAATTTTTTTATATTCAAATTTCCAAATTTATAAAATTTATTTAAAATTCATAAAAATTAAAATAATTATGAATACAAAATTGTTATATTCAAATTTCCAATTACTTACTCAAAATGATCACCTAAAAATTAAAATGATTATGGTCTAAATTTAATCCCATATCATACACCATTATGGTAATTGCAATCAAAATTTAATCCCATAACATACTACTACAAGACACACCATCCCAAAAACTTAAGATTGCACAGATAATTTTTTTTAATAATAATTATTTTTTCAAAGTTCAATCATAACAAAAACACTAATAAGTTTTTTTAATAATAATTATTTGGATTCTAATTAAAAACACTAATTTCAAAGTTCAATCATAACAAAAACACACATTGAAATGGAAATAGTCACGAGGCACGTGACGTACTCCACCGAAAGATCCCAGCTCTTCCCGCGTAGTCTAAATAGCTGACAACTTCGTCTTGGAAAAGGTTGGTTTTTCCTGCATATTTTTGGTTAAAATTTTGTCAAAATTTAATAACGCTGAATTGATGTTTAGTATCAAAATAGTGATAAAGCTAATAAATTTTAGTATTAGAATAGTCATGATGCTAAATCCATTTTTAATATTAAAATCTTGATGGAAACATTGAAATTCTAAAATAAATTATCAATTTCCAGCGCCAAAAAAATATATTCAAAACAAAATTATGCCTCAGTAAAAAGCCCGAATCTTCCCAGTAGAACCGCTGAACGATTCTTCAAAGTCTCCTAATGCAAACTTCTTCAAATTTAAGTTTAGCAGCTCTGGAACAATTCCAGGAAATCAGCTAACCCTTTACCTCGAGGTAATCGCGGCCAGATCCATATGGACCAGGATCAAACGCCACAAAAGTACAATAAATATCACAAAATCGATTGAATGGGAAATATGACAAAACAATGGCGGCCGAAGAACATCTTTTCAGCGCAAGTCACATTTTTTCACAAATTTTGACTATCAAACCAGGCAACCAATAAATCCCATGCGAAGCTTGGCAAAAACCAAAAGCTCATTTCCCTGGACGCCTCGGGCAACTGTCCGGTAGGGCCGATTCCCCGAGGTCTCTGCGCGGCACTAGCCTTGCAAAGCTCATTCGATTCAACAACAGACTCACAGGTGAAATACCTTCGGGTCTAGCTCGTTGCCCGACACTGTAGCACACACGGCTCGAATCGTGAAATACTTTGAGTTCGCCTCCTTTCGCCACAGCCAGCTGAGCTCCTAATGCATTGCTATACACCATGAGATGAAACTGATGAGCCATTCCCGAATTTGAAATTAAAATATCTAGAATTTGGGCGGGCGTTTTCAAAATTCAAATGACTATCGCATTAATGCAGGTCCTGCAGCGCGCGTCAGTGTTTTCCGGTGGGAGCCGAAGTCCTTTCCCGGCCGGAGGGCTACCCGGTTACATGCCCATGCATGCATGTTGAATTTACTAAGCGTTTGCTGGCCGACTTGAGGTCCCATCAGAGTACTCTTAAACCGCATTGAATACCCATGGGATTTATTGGTTGCCATCAATTACTAGATACGATACCGCGCTGCACCTCGGATTCTATGACCGTTGATAAAGAATTCAAATTCTATTTTTGAATAAAAGCACAAAAGCACTGATACAATGCATCGACTCTAAAGATTTCATTCGATTCAAATTTCAGCCAATAGGGAAGTCTGACACTTGATTTGGATGAGTTTCAACACTTTTATATCCCTAGGTGCAAATCATTTCCTATAAAGTGGTGTGGACAGTGATAGCGGAATTTTATTAAATGTTATTTATATTATTATTTTTTATATATAAATGATTAACTACTAATACTAACAACAACAACATTTATTAATTAAATATACATTTATATTGTGTTTTTTTATTTAAATATAACTGTTAAAAATTTATAAAATTAACATAATTTTTTTATTTAATTTAATTATTTAGATTATTGATTTTTCATTATTAAATTATATTACATTATATAATAATAATTAATTTAATTGAAAAATTTGTTAATATAATTTAATGGAAAAATAATACAACAAAGTTGAATAACATTTATTATATTTAGCTTCATAGTTGATTTAATTGGTGGAGTTTTAGTTATTAAAGTATTTTTGTTATTGAAAGGTTACACGTTCAATTCTTCTTGTGTTATACACTTCATAAGCAAGCCACGGAGTCATCCCTTCTAGTGGATCAACCTACGAGCTTCATTCCTATTATAAACAATGTCAGATGAACAATTTTTCCTCATTTCAAAAAGAATTTCAATATCACATGAGTTATTTTTCCTCATACATAAGCATGCCAAGTAGTGATCCCATCAAGTGGATCAACCCAACAAAAATATTTAACCCAAAAGTACGCACAAGTATTTTTACTTTTATAAGTATTATAATTTAATTTTGTTAAACAATACAAATTAAAATGAATAAAAAAAAATATTAAAACAATGTAATATATAAATTGATGGAAATATTAAAATATAAATTAGTTAAAAATTTATTAAAATTTAACATTTAAACTTTAACCATTTCTTCTTTTACGGGAAGGAAATTTTATAAGTTCTCAATGCAACCAATTTGAATCAAAATAATTAAAACCCTCACAATCAAATATAACTTATTTAATAAATAAATAAAATATTAAAACTTATACAAAATATTCAGAAAAAATAATGAATTTTTTTTTTACAAAATCTTGAATAATTAAAAGTTGAAAATTTTTCAAAAACCTTATTCGTTACTCCTATGAAAAGAATGAGAACTTACACTTGCTAATCATGATTTACACATATTTAGAGGAAAACTTTTTTTTTAAGTTAAACAACTAACAACCTCCCCATATGTATGCAATAACCTGCAAGCCACATATATCATAAACTCATAGTTCATCTTAAGACCAAGATTCTGGAGACTATTGAAAATTGAAGCCAAGATCTTAAATTCCAATGAAACAACTATCCTTCTAGTTTTACTATGACAAAGTATGGGTATCATTTTCAATAATTCAAACTTAAATAAGAAAAAATAACACATTATCCGTAATTTTTTTTTTTTTAATAAATATCACTAAAGACCAACACCACAACACCAACATCGACCCAAATCCAAAAGAAAGAGTTTCGAATTGCAGGTCAACACAAAGAAAATGATCGTACCAGACAAGAGGAACAAGCAAATTGAAGTTTTAAATTTTCCCATTTTATCTTTATCATTTCGTAAATATATTTGGAAAATGTGGGTGGAACATGCAAATTGAAGTTTTACGTTTTCCCATTTTATCTTTATCATTTCGTAAATATATTTGGAAAATGTGGGTCTTTTGTTTGTGGAAGCCAAACACACTTAAAGATGGGGTGTAAACTGGAGTTATAACTATACTAGGGCTTCACTGGAAAAATGGAAAACAAATGTGGTTATATTATCGGTAAAACAAATGTGGTTATATTATCGGTAAGGAAATCAATTTCACATGTAGAATAAAACAATTAATGCAAGTGGTGTGAGTTTCAAACTATATTTAAGAGATCCTAATGTAACTACATCCACGCAAAGAGGCTTCTCCATATTGTTAGACACGTACCCTGTGAAGCAAACTGTTATCCACGTGGCTGTGGTATAAAGATGTTCCATACGGAATATGGGCATTGTTCAACATGTATATGACCTACAAAGCATAAATAAAGAGCACAGATTAACAAAGAGGTTGAACTAACGTTTTGCTTTGCTCTACTCTAACAAAGTGGACTAACTAGAATTTATTTTGACCGGTTTAAGATTTATGTTTGAAATGTTAGGTTAAATTTGTCATAAGTTCGAAGGAGCTGTAAGTGTAATTTTTTATTAAAAAAAAATAATTTTATATTTTATATTATAACATATATGTTATATGTCAATTTATTTTAGAAAAAAAAGACAATTATATGTATTTCTTGTATTTCACTGTGTAAATATTATTTATTTACAGGTTTTAAAATAAAATTTAATATGAAATTTACTTTATTTTATTAATATATTTTATTTATATTAAATAATACATTATTAAATAATTTAATTATGTGATATTTTTAAATTTTTTTGAGTTATTTTATTTATCTTTTCTCCACTTTTTATGGCAATTTTAAATTGAATACTAAAAAAGTTATACATTTCTTTTATATCATATTATAAAAAACACCACAAAATTAAACATCAATATGAATATAAATATAAACATTATTTCAAAAAACTTATAAATTATAATATGCACTAACCACAAAATTATAAACAATTCTTAAAAGACTTTTTAAATTTTTTATTTTAATTTTAAGATTATTCCATATAATTTCTCTTCCTTACATGAAAATGTTTGGAAATATACACCATTTGATTTAAAATACTATTAAATTTTTTCTTCTATTTATTATTTAGATAAATACCTGAATATTTATTATTGAAAATATTATCCAATTAAATAATATATGTTGTAACTTATATAGGCTTAGAAAATGTCCTAAAATTGTTTTTGCTTGGCTGAGAGTTTATCTTCCACAAGGCGTAAGGAAATAAGTTAACAACCCAATACCCAAAGGCATCTCACAGGGGTGAAAAAGTAACCCCTTATGGTTTTCCTTGAACAAGAGCACCGAGTGTTTTTGTGGATAACATTAAGTGATGATTGCCTCCATTACTATTTTGACAACTAAATAATGATGGGTTTCCCACTGTTTATATATATTGCAATTTACATATTGTTTTAAAAGAAATGCTACAACTTATTTGATATTAATTATCATTCATATATATATATATATATATATCTTGAGTTTGGTGAGACTACATCTTCATCATGTCCAATATATCACCCCGATCGAGGACAAGGAATTGAACCGGTGACTTCACATCAAGGAGTGCCTTAACCGAGCAATCGTTAACCATCTATCCAAGACCCCGTGGACTACTTATGATATATATTGAAATTTATAATATATTAATTATTTTAATATCAAGGGGTGGAAGGAGATGAGGGATTGAGTCTTAAATCCCAATGGAATTCAAGAAATGAATAGGGAGGGAGTGAGTCTCAAATCTAGATGGAATTCAAGAAATGAAGTATTCATGGGACTTGGCGAGTGGATGAAAAATATCGCAGAAATGTATGGGCTTCTTTTTGGACTCCAATTGGCTAAAGATCAAGATGTCTCCAAGATAATGATTACGGGGGATTCCCTTGTCACTATTCAACACCTTCAAAAGGGTTCTCTCCCCAAGAACAAGAATCTAATCCTTTTTCTCAGAAGAATCTATAATATCTTGGATTCATTTTCTCAAGAGGCCTATTAGCAAATTTTAAGAAGTCAAAGAAAAGAGGCGAATGAACAGGCTAACCAAATATGTCTCTTGGAAGCAGGTCAATTTGTTGTTAGCGACTTGCCTAGGGAGAAGGTTATACCATGAAGAACTTCATCTAAGAAATTTTCCTTCCTCTCAACAATAGAGTTGTTGGATATATGAACATTGTGCATTACAATATGAAGGTTTCTACGACTCCTTATTCAGCCCCTTGTCTCCTTCATTATTTATAAACACGTGTTTATATATTGGTGTGAGAGGCCTGTCACCATGGATGAGGCATCGGATTGTGGGCGTGCAGGCCATGCGCTCACTCATCCATCGCATGTGGCATCATATGAAACCCGAAAATCCTTTATTTTCTCCTTTACCCTCTTACCAAGCTCTTTGAAGGATACATGGTGGGGAGATTTAATGAACTTCATTGTTGATTCAATCTTTGACTTGTGGAAATTCTCAGGACTTAAGGTAGCATTCATGGATGGTGTTAAAATGGCAAGCAAGCATGTATGAATTCGATGGTGTTTGTTTGTGATCCAAGCCTTCCTTTCTAGTGGTCAGTGGGACTTTCATGCCTTTGTAGACTCCAGAGACATAAAGAAATCCTTCAAATGCATGAGTCCCTGCTCGGTGTTGGGATTTTAATCTGGTTGGACTCATTGAAAGCAAAAATCATGGGAATTCTACTGCCCATTCCAGACTCAATTTTCCTCTTTCGCGTAGTAAGAAGTTAGGAATGTTTCCTTTCTGGTGTGTTAATGGATTTTTTGGAATCACAAGAGGTCAGTTCTAAAGTTTCTCAAGAAGGTTTAGTAATTCTCTTAATCGAATTTGGGGCTTCTCTGACACTTTGAGCGCTTCCAACTTTCTTTTCCTTTATCAGAGACATTATTGATTTGGGGATGACAATAAGGGAGAAGCTTCAGACAACACCGGACTAGTCTTTAATTGGTATACTTTCATCAATTTAGAATTCAATTACATTGTTACCTTTAGTTTAGTTATGTTTCATTCTCTCTATAGGGAAGATGCCTTCTTTTCTGCCTATTTGAGGCTCTTCTTGAACCTTGAGTATCTTGGCCATCCCTTTTTGTTAGCCACTCCCTCCCCATTTGCTCCTCCTGGTCTGTACACTCCCCTCCTATCTCCCAACCCTTTTGGCTCTTTATTTGTGCCATTTTGTCACTCAGTATCTCTAAATCTGAGTTCCTCCATTTTCTTCCTAACCCTTATGGAGAATAGGGTCTATATTCTTGTAGTCAAGGGATGCACAAGTCAATGCAATGTTTGTCCCCACCCCTCGTAGGTTGTTAATATGAGAATGGCTAACTTCAACGACATATTCATTATCAGTCAAATACTATCCTCCTTTCGGCAAAAGAAATACAAAGCTCCAAGTAAAAGTGAACTAGCAAGAGGATGAGTGGCTCTTCGTTGTCAACTTATCGAATTGCAATCTTAGAGGAATTCCAAGGAACATCACAATACAACTAACAAATCTGCGGGTTTCGCCTCGGATAAGATGTCAATTGACCCTCCTCCATGACTTATGATCGAATTTTCTAAGATTATATTTTTGTCTCGTCAATTTTGTCATGCCTACAACTATAGAATGATTAGGAAAATGTATGTATTTGATAGTTTACTAGATGAATTTTTTGGGTTTTCGCTTGGTTTTCTATTAAAACATTGTATCCTGGAACAAAATATAAGCATTTCTCAAGTATGCTTCCATCAGGCACAAATTTAATGCCAAATTTACTCATTTATGTGTCACACACAGACACATATACGAAAGTGAAAAGCCATTAGTTTGGAGTAAGAACTTGGTCAACTAATGGGGATATGTGTTCACTATATAGGTTATTAACGAGGTAACAATTTTTCCCAAAAAATAGTGGAAATTCTTGCACGTTTTGGACCAAAATCGGGCAGAAATTTTGGGAAATTTAGTTTATAACTGTCAAATTTTAAGATTTTGAGGGCCCCATGGGTTTTTGATAGTGACGAATCCACTTCCACCATAAAAAAAAAAAAAAAAAGAGGCTATTTAAACACTTCTATGATTAGACTTTTTGAAAAATAAAAATCAGATTCGAACTAAAAAAGATTGGCTTCCGAACAAAATTGTGGTAAAAAACGCTTTTTACTAATATTTCAGATTTGTATTTAACAAGTATTTCAGATTTAAATTCTGTATTGTATGGCTATTTACCCTCGGTGTCTTTTCGTCCCATCTTCGCCTTTGTGTCTACGACACTGACGTGTACAAGCAATGCCAAAATTAAGAGGTTGAAATAAATAACTTGCTATAGGGAATTAATTGAGCGTGTGTTGTATATACTCACTATTCTATTTTGGCCTTCGTTTTGGTAAATTCAGATGGTGGACATACACAGCCACCACTCAATTAATGCCCTATAGTATGCTAAATATTTGTTGCCAACTTATGCTAAATATTTGTTGCCAACTTAAGATGGTAACCGATTAAACGAAATAAAAAATTTAAATTTAGTATACATGTGTTTTCCACATGTAAATTTCATGAGTACACTCTACATAAATAGTCCTTTCAGGTTTGATAATGTAAAGCTTATGGCAACAAATATTTCCAACCTTATAGATAAATTAATGCTCTTAAAGGACAGGTTCATGCCATCCATCCATCGATCATACATATGCCTTTCTAGGTTGCATGAGGTATGTTACACATTCAATGCATAGCCCATGCCATACATCCATGGATCTCGAATCACAACTATCTTGGATCCATGCCATACAACCCGTGCGTACATACTCAAATCACATTGAATGCCTAGATATTTTAGTAAATATTGAACGCCGCCATGGCGATTTACTCTTCCTCACCTCCTAGATTTACTCTAATCTACCCTGTTTGAACTTTAAATTTACTCTACCCTGTTCAAACTTCATTCACATTGGAAGTAGTGAAAACTTCATTAGCATTGGCAGCAGCGAAATATTCCTGAACATTTCTTCCACTTCTCAGGTAGGTGCATCACTCCTGAAATCGATGATATTTGTCAATGTTTTTTTCCTGTTGCTTGCATGCGATTCTTTGCTTTCATGCGAATTTGAGTTGATCTATAAACACTTTCCAAATTTCAATAGCATTCTGGAATGAACTGCAACAAGAAGACTAGTGTTCCTTACATAAACAATCTTGTATCTAACTGTTATTTCAATTTACTTCATTGAAAAGAAAAAAAGCTAACAATGTTGCTCAAATGGTAGAGCCTCGCTTTGTTTGTTAAAGTTACTAGGTTTTGTACCGTGCATCTCCATTACCATTTTGGTTGGTTTTGAATGGATTGTCTTGTTCGCATCCAAATCCACCATCATTGTAGCATTGAATGACAAACATCATTCAATAGTGTTTACTTATTTCATTTCTTTGGCAAACATCATGCAGCAATATTTATTATTTCATTTCTTCTTTATTTTTTAGGTTGAAATTAATTTATTGTAGTTTTTGAATGTTTTAAAAATTCAAAAGACAAAAATAAATTCAATCATTCCACCTTACTTTTATTAATCAGATTTTCAAAATACTATAAAATCAGCAATCCAAAAGCATGCAATTGAAAGTAATATAAAAATATTTAGATATAGGCCATCGCAGTTAATTCCATAGAAATATATAAAACTATTAGATATAGGCCAAGACATTTAAATCCATAGAAATACAGAAATGTGCATAAACTGGTTGCTATTTGAATCAAATGCTATGCTTAGTACCAATCCCTTTCTTGATTATCAATGTCTATAAACGCTTTCCAAATTTCAATAGCATTCTGGAACGAACTGCAATAAGAAGACCAATGTTCTTTACATAAACAATCTTTTATTTAATTGCTATTTCAATTTACTTCATCGAAAAGAAAAAAGTTAACGATGTCGCTCAAATGGTAGAGTCTCGCTTTGCTTGCGAAAGTTACTAGGTTTTGTACTGTGCATCTCCATTATCATTTTGGTTGGTTTTGAATGGATTGCCTTGCTCCCATCCAAATCCATCGTCATTGCAGCATTGAACGACAAACATCATGCAACAATCTTTACTTATTTCATTTCTTATTTTTCTTTTAGGTTGAAATTAATTTATTGTATTTTTCGGAATATTTTAAAAATTCAAAAGACAAAAATTAATTCAACCAGTCCACCTTCCTTTTATTAATAAGATTTTCAAAATACTCTAAAATCGGAAATCCAAACCATGCAACTGAAAGTAATATAAGTATAGGCTAGGACAATTAAATCCATAGAAATGATATGCTTATTACCATGCCCTTTCTTGATTATGATTCTCTAATCGAAAAATGTACTAAGTCCTTTCTTGATTTTGTTTCTCTAATTGAAAAATTGTTATGCTTAGTACCAAGCCCTTTCTCGATTATGATTCTCTAATCCAAAAACGTACTAAGCCCTTTCTTTCACCTTGAAGTTACCAACGCGAAATTTACTCTTGAAATCAATTTAATCTTCGTCTCCTATGCCCTAATTAAACTGTCACAAGCTTGCATTTCTTGATTTTTCAACTGTGTATTTTTTCCAAGGAGGAACAAGCTTTTGTATTTTGCTTCATCTTTGCTTTCCTTCACTTCAAAGTTACCTGCGCAAATTTTACGACTGAAATCAATTTAATCTTGGTCTCCTATGCCCCAATTAAACAGTCACAAACATGCATTTTTTGATTTTTCAAATTTACTTATTAAACTATCACCAACTTGCATTTCTTGAACTTTCAAATAAAGGAGTCATTTGAACTTTCAAAAATGGCATAATCTATACATTATATAATTTATATAATTTTGGTTAAAATGAAACCATTAAAGGCTTATAGAGGTAATATATTAACGACGGATACTGCATAAAATAATCTCTTCTTATTCATTGGAAAATGTTTTTAATTGATTTTAGAATGATTTTTATACATTGGACACAACTATCTTAATTTTTTATTATAAAAAAAAATTGTCCATGATAGATATGTCACCACTAATACAACTTAAAATCATGAAAATCTTAGCAATATGCAATTTTGAGTAAATATTCCCTTGAGCTACATTCCTAGCATAAATATCCACTCATTTTTTATCTCTACATTTGTTTTGCATAATATTTTTATATTTCTTTCTACTATGCTTTAATTTCCTTCCATAGAGCCTTATGTTATTTCTTAGGATGTCATTTAACTTAATTGAACTTATGATAAAGGTATAAATTTTGCGCTTAGTTCTTCAATACTAATTTTTTTATTGAGATTGTAAATTTTAATTCAATTATTTATAGTCTAGTATCATTTATAAAATACGTTGTTCCCTAATCATATAAGTTTTAATCTAGAACATTGATAATGCATATTTCTTATAATCATTCTCACTCTTAATATCTATAATTTTTCTTAACACTTACCATTTTATTGCAGACTGACACACGGTTCGCTCGCTTGTGCATATGATAACCTGCATGGTTTACAGAGAACAAAAACAATCATTGTAATTTTTCTTTCATGGATTGCCTTCACCTTTGCAATTCTTTTCCAAATAGTTCAGATTATTTAATTGTTTTACTAATCAGTATTAGTAGGGTAGTTACTTAGCCTTTACTTTAAAATTTTTACATTTCACACATAGATTAATTAAGGGGAAAAGTAAGTGGCCATAATCCACACATCTTTTTCAATTTGTTTTGCTATTTTACCCAAGTCACATAGCTTAATTAGCAAAGGAGTAAGCGACCCATAATCCACACATATTTTTTACTAACCATAGCATTTTTACTTCATTAGCATTGGGACTAGGAAGTGGGTGTTATTAAAGAAAGGGAGTAGCCCCTGCTTCCCTTGCGCCTTTTAGACGATCCTGGGCTTGCACCTAAAATATTTCTCAAAGCACTCAATTTTCCATCTCTCTTTTTGGGCTCACATAGAGTAATAGGAAGGAAGTAAGTGGCAAATCAACCACACATTATTTTCTTTGTAGGTAAGGAACAAACATAGCTTAGTGTAAGTATATGATTTTGTAAAGGATCATTGCATATCCACATCAATACATACTTTGTATGTCCACTTTGTCACTTACACACACATTTCACTACACACACTAAGCTACACTAAACATTGAACAAAGGGTATCAAGTTTAAGGGGCTTTTGTACTTAGTTTATTTAAGCTTAATTTTTCATACCATAAGTGAAGGAAGACGCCTAAAAGCAATGATAACTTGAACAAACTAAATTTCCCCACATGGGCCACAAAATAATTTATATTTTAGGTTAGGACTATTTGGGATAGGCATACAATAAGCTGCCATGGTCATGTTACATTTTGAAACATAGAAGTTGTCTTTTAGGGTGCTTCAAATCCTTCAATCATCCCATGGAAAAGACTACCCGGGCAGCACAAAGACCTGATTTAGGGGGGGTTCGACTTAGGCTCAGTGTGTGCAGTACTGTATGGGGCTGCTCGACCTGTATAGTGCTAAGTAATGGTAACCGATTACCAAGAAGCTAAAGACTCGACTACCCTTGCGAGACGAAGGCATCCTACTGGCCAAATTTTAGGGCATCTTTCCCTATAGGTGGAGGTGTGGGAAGCACTAAAGCCTCATTCATTACCTTGGTTGATTCTTTTGGCTATTGGAAGCATCACCAGTTCTTTCAGGACATAGCCCCAGTACTCGTCATAAAAGATATCTCTGCAAGGCCCAATTACTTTGATAATGGAAAGGACAAATAGGTCTTCATAGGACCTTTTATCATATGCAAAACAAATTAAAACCATTTTCCTTGTTTGATTGATCACATAGCTTAACTTAAAGCGAAAGTAACAATTTATTTTTCACTTTCTTTTATGTATGTAATTTTTTTTTATACATATGCCTCTCCTCACCTTACTTTTTCATATTAAGAATAATAAGACATGATACACAAAACATTTGGATCCCTATTTCACCTGAATATACATTAAAATAAATTCTACAAATAAAAATTGAAACGAAACATTTAAGTTTAAGAAAAAAATAATTTTAAATAATAAAAATAATTAATCAAATTATAATTAATTAAGAAAATTGAAACCATTAACTATATTTAATTCACCATAATTATAAATTCTAATTACTTATAAATAATGCTTCATTTTTGTCCATTAACTATTGTGGAAATGTAATGATGATTGTAAAATACTATTATTATTACCAAAACATAATAATTTAATCAAATTCAAATTATCCATTAAAAAAACAATGAAAATAAGTGTAAACTTACTTCATAATATATCTTGTAGGAATTGAAATATGTTCCCAAAATGCTATTGTTAATATCCAATTGTAAATTTTGTTATACTGAAATGTAAATAATAAACTTAATGATCATTGAGATTTTCAAATTTGTTATCAAGTGCTATATAACCTGTTATGGTTTATTAAGTTTCATGTCTTAGGAGCCAAATCAATGTTCTTAACATTTATTTATAAGTGGAGAAAGAGATATGATTAACACAGTTTAAAAAACACAAACATATTGAATAAATAACCTACCAAATTCATCAAATGAAGTGACAAAAATAGGACTACAATTCTCATAACTAAAAAATTTAGTTGCAAAGCTTATGTTTGGTTAGAAAAGTTCAAAATAATAAAACTAGTGCAACCATATAAATTAGATGACTAATAAATATTCGTAGACATCAATTTGTAATTACTAACAAAAACACATCTTTTACTATATCTCATATTATTAAGATTAAAAAAAACATTAAAATTAACTAAATTATAATTTTATTTTAAATTATTATTATTAATATTAATTATAATGTAAACAATAATCATTGAGATTTTTAAATTTGTTACTAAATGATATATAACCGGTTATGGTTTATCAATTTTTATGTCTTAGGAGCCAAACCAATGTTCTTAACATTTGTTTATAAGTGGAGAAAGAAATATAACTAACATTGCTTAAAAAAAGAACGGTATATTGAATAAATAACCTACTAAACTCATCAAATGTAGTGACAAAAGTAGGACTATAATTCTTAGAAGGAGGTATGCCTATATATATATATATATATATATATATATATATAAGTATAAATTTTAATTCCAAAGCTTTTGTTTTTGAAAAAAAAAAAATTGATTAGAAAAATTCAATAAAATTAGTGTAACCATATAAATTAGATGGCTAATAAATATTGATAGACATTAATTCATAATCAATGACAAAACATACTACTTTAATATATCTCATATTATTAAGACTAAAAAAACATAAAAATTAACTAAATTATAATTATAATTTAAATTCTTATTATTATTATTAATTACAAAAAACAAGTAATACAAAAATTAAAACTATATACATTTAGAAAAAAACCATATACATTTAGAAAAACATGTAACAACGTTTTTAGTCATGAAGATTCACACTCACTTTACCATGGAGATTTGCTAATGTAAATAAGTTTTTTTACAACATCAAAGCTTATCAATACTACATGACCAAAAACCATAACTTATTTTATATGACACTTGGTTATGTGGCAATTTTTTTAATATATCAATTTAATTAAAAAGACAAAAGGAACATAAAAATTCTAGAATATTAAATCCTTATCATTAATAATTATTTTAATGGTTCAATTCTTCCAATACTTTGTCAATTTTTCAATTCTTCAACACTGGTTACATGAATAGTTTAATTCTTTCCAACACTCTTTGTGTAAGGCCCTCGTGACTCGGACAGGCACGCGACGGGCGGGCGACCCTTCACACGATGGGCGGACACCTCTTTGCACGACAGACGAGCGGTGGGCATGACCCGGGTAGGCACGCACGGCGGGCGGGCGCCCTTGCACGATAGGCGGGCGCCTCGTGCACGACGAGCGGGCGTGGTCACCCGGCGAGCGGACGCGGGCGCGGTCACCCGACGAGCGGGTGCGGTCACCCGGCGAGCTGACATACACAGGCGGGCGCGGGCGCGGTCACCCGACGAGCGGGTGCGGTCACCCGGCGGACAGGACGACGAGTTGGTGCGGGCGCGGGTGTGCATGACGACCCGGCGGACAGGACGACGAGCTGGTGCGGGCGCGGGTGTGCACGACGACCGGCGGACAAGGCGAACAACGGACAGGTCACCCGGCGGACAGTGCGACGGAGGGGCGCGGGTCTGCACGGGTGGGCGACCCGTGAATGATGGGCGGGCGCCCCGGCGGGCGACCCGTGCACGACGGGCGGCCGACCCGTGTGTGACGAGCGGGCATGGTGAACGGCGGTTCCGGCCTGCGACGAACTAATGCGACGAACAGCGAGCTGGTGCGATGAAAATATGTGACGAAAGACACTTAGGCCGGAATGTTGCTAAGTGTTGAGCGCATGTATTAATGCACATAAACATATATTATGGAGGCTTATACGCATATGTTAAGGAACATATAAATATAAGTGGATAATTAAAATAAAATATAATATATACGTGGGCTTATATGTAAAATGGTGGGGTCGGCCATGGGTTGTGCACCCCCCCCTTAAAACATATGGAGAGCGTATATATGATGGAGGATGGAGCTCATTATCTCCATCAAACTTCGCTTGAGTTCCTTCGCATAAGGACAAGAGAGAAGTGCGAAAGTCTTGAGATATGCGCATTCCTCATGCGCATAAGTGTTAAGAAGATCTCGCATATTCTAAGATTGGGTTATGTGAAGGGTTGTCACGGTTGAGGAGGTTCTGTACACGGTATTTGTGTAGGATTGTATGAGCGTCTTGGTGACCCGTGTGGGTACCCGCTCTTGGGCAAAGGTGCACAAATGTGTATGTAAAAGGCTGTCTTTGCCTTGTTGTAAATATTGCTAAGTGCTGGCTTGGATTTTGCCAAGCACACTTGTTGATGTAATATTGAAGATTATCATAATATATTGTTATCGGGCAGACTTGTTCGGGAGTTGCCCCTCCCTTTATACTTGTGTGCAATTGTTATTGTTCTCGGTTTAATTGCATATTGGATAATGAATGTGTATGGGCTTCATTAAGTATAAAGGTTAATGCATTTTACTTGGTTGAGAAACACAAACTAAGTATGTTAATGTGGAAAGGCGTAGTCCATGTGCATGAGTATTGTTAAAAAGAAAGTGTACGGTGGTGCCGCACCTCGCCGGACACGGTTGGAAGACTACCGTAGGCCTGGGGGCGTGACAGGTGGTATCAGAGCTCGGTCTAGAGCTGGTGAGCAGGGTTTGCTCGTGAAGGTTTCAAAACTCGGTTTGAGCAGGGTTGCTCGTGACAAAGGTTATGGAGAACAGTTTGGGTTACATAGACTTGATGGTTTATGGTAAAACCATTCAAGCCCTGGTAGACACGAAAGTTACACATAACTTTATGACTACACGGTTAGCAAAAGAGGCTGGGCTGACATCTACTATGGAGGTCAAGGCAGTGGACTCTAGAGCTAAGGTGGCAGGTTTGGTACACGATGTACCTGTGCAGATAGAAGAATGGAGAGGTCAGTTGGACTTCATTACGATGGAGATGAATGACTTCGATATGATACTTGGACGAGATTTCTTGAAGGGCAACAAGGTTATTGTTGTCCCCTTCTGTGATGAAGATGTTGCAGGCTTGACTACGACGGAGGATGAACTTGAGGCTGATCAAGTTGGACCAGGATCGTGCAGTTTGTCAACATGTATGGATGAGGTCACTCACATGGAGGAGCCTCATGATGATGAAGTAAGTATTGGTACTTGTGTTTCATTTGGGCATTTGGTAGATGGACCTTGTGCAGTGAAAGGCAAAGCCAGTTTGCCTATGCTATGGAGGATCTTGCCATGGATGACTATGATGGAACCTTGTATGGAGAAGCAAGGATTGTCAACTATTGCAAGACTTGTTAGGGCTACTTGTGACCTTATGGTTGAAGGTGCAGAGGCCCTTGACAAGGGTGGAACTTGATGATCGTTGTGGATGATTGGGTCATGCTTTAGCCACATGGCTAAGTGCCCAGCATGACTCATGGACAGATTGAAGGGCACACCCTTGGGTGGACTTCTCATGGCCGAGACCCAGAGATAGTCTTGATGGACACCTTGGTGGAGGAGCTATGATGGAAGGGACTCGTGATGATGATGATATGGTTGGGTGACCGAGTTCACTAAACCGAAGATTGCAGCTTGGATGAGGATGACCGATGTTGTGATGTACTTGGTTGGACTACGTGGGCAACATAGTCATGGACATCAGGTTGGAGACTCGAGGATGGCACATTGCAGATGATGAAGATGGCTTCATGGACCTAAACGGGGCACATCGAGAGTTGATTACTTGGATGGAGTTATGAGCAACTATGGAGCATTCCTACTACATGGAGAGCTGAGGCATCTTGCAGGGACCTTTTGGCCGAGACTTGTATGCTTGCTAGGATGTTGGTTAGGGATGGTTTATGGAGCTCATGATGACATGAGATTGTTGTGACTTTTAGGGACTTCATACATGGTGGACTTAGAGATCTGATGCATTGGGGAGTTGAGGTCGGGAGACTTTGATGCAGTATGGGATGCATACTTCCAAAGTAAATGTATGGGCATGGCTTGGAAGAGTGACTTGATGTGGAGGATCGATGAGACACTTTGAGGTGATGAGGTTACGATGATGATGATGCCTTGGTGGCTACACTTGGGCATGAGTTGAGTCGAGACTCAACTACCTTACACACATGATGATGTTGGGATAAATGTGGCTGATCACTTGTGGCACATTGACACCAAACGTCATGGACAGCATGTTGCAGATGAGGTGGATGGAGTTCCATGGACCTGAGCATGCTTTACTTATATGGATGGATTCTTGATCGAGTTCAGGATGTGGCAGGATGCTTTGAGGAACAACTGATGGTGGCATGAGGATGTGCATTCTCATGGTTTGGACGTGACGGTTGGATTAGCTACCCAACTAGTTCAAACATGGGGGTTAACAGTGTACAGAGATATGTTAGCATTGTGTTGGAGTATCATGGCAGCAGTTCACATGAGGGCGACACATGATGATCATCATGGATTGAGATGACTTCCTGTTGATGATGATCTTGGTGGAGAGCTACCGAGATGGTATGTTGTCGAGGATGACAACGATTTCAGGTGGAGGAGGATGTAAGGCCCTCGTGACTCGGGCAGGCACGCGACGGGCGGGCGCCCCTTCACGCGACGGGCGGACACCTCTTTGCACGACAGATGAGCGGTGGGCACGACCCGGGTAGGCACGCACGGCGGGCGGGCGCCCTTGCACGATGGGCGGGCGCCCCGTGCACGACGAGCGGGCGTGGTCACCCGGCGAGCGGGCGCGGTCACCCGACGAGCGGGTGCGGTCACCCGGCGAGCTGACATACACAGGCGGGCGCGGGCGCGGTCACCCGGCGGACAGGACGACGAGTTGGTGCGGGCGCGGGCGTGCACGACGACTCGGCGGACAGGACGACGAGCTAGTGCGGGCGCGGGTGTGCACGACGACCGGCAGACAAGGCGAATAACGGACAGGTCACCCGACGGACAAAGCGACGGAGGGGCGCGGGTCTGCACGGGTGGGCGACCCGTGAACGATGGGCGGGCGCCCCGACGGGCAACCCGTGCACGACGGGCGGGCGACCCGTGTGCGACGAGCGGGCATGGTGAACGGCGTTTCCAGCCTGCGACGAACAAATGCGACGAACAGCGAGCTGGTGCGACGAAAATATGTGACGAAAGACACTTAGGCCGGAATGTGGCTAAGTGTTGAGCGCATGTATTAATGCACATAAACATATATTATGGAGGCTTATACGCATATGTTAAGGAACATATAAATATAAGTGGATAATTAAAATAAAATATAATATAATATATATATATATATATATATATATACGTGGGCTTATATGTAAAATGGTGGGGTCGGCCATGGGTTGTGCACCCCCCCTTTAAAACATATGGAGAGCGTATATATGATGGAGGATGGAGCTCATTATCTCCATCGAACTTCGCTTGAGTTCCTTCGCATAAGGACAAGAGAGAAGTGCGAAAGTCTTGAGATATGCGCATTCCTCATGCGCATAAGTGTTAAGAAGATCTCGCATATTCTAAGATTGGGTTATGTGAAGAGTTGTCACGGTTGAGGAGGTTCTGTACACGGTATTTGTGTAGGATTGTATGAGCGTCTTGGTGACCCGTGTGGGTACCCGCTCTTGGGCAAAGGTGCACAAATGTGTATGTAAAAGGCTGTCTTTGCCTTGTCGTAAATATTGCTAAGTGCTGGCTTGGATTTTGCCAAGCGCACTTGTTGATGTAATATTGAAGATTATCATAATATATTGTTATCGGGTAGACTTGTTCGGGAGTTACCCCTCCCTTTATACTTGTGTGCAATTGTTATTGTTCTCGGTTTAATTGCATATTGGATAATGAATGTGTATGGGCTTCATTAAGTATAAAGGTTAATGCATTTTACTTGGTTGAGAAACACAAACTAAGTATGTTAATGTGGAAAGGCGTAGTCCATGTGCACGAGTATTGTTAAAAGGAAAGTGTATAGTGGTGCCGCACCTCGCCGGACACGGTTGGAAGACTACTGTAGGCCTGGGGGCGTGACACTTTGGGTCGGGACCTTTGATTAAATTGACAGATAATGATCCCTTAAAATAGATCTTCCTAATACAATAATTATTTTATAAAAATCGTAATAAAATGTTATAAATACAAAGATTATAATTACTAATCATTATAATAATATAAAAATTAAAATTTTTAATATCATCTTTTGTTTTTTAAGAATAGAATTGCGTAATTACTCTTAGAACCTATGCATGTACACTAATATAATGATACAATATGTGGGTAAGACTACTGCTTGGACGTTTTAAACGAAATCATTAGCAGTCTACGCGTAGGCTGCTTGGGCTAAATATACAAACTACGGAGAAGTCGATGAAGAGTCTGCACGTATTTAAAAAAGAGCTAAAGAGATATCACATTGATCTCTGTCGTAATTATTTTTTTTGGTTATTTTATTTTATTTTATTACGTGACTACTGGTACAGCTCATATTATCATGATGCAGTGTTGATGTGCGCGAATCTTTTTAATAACAACTGTTAAGGGTGTATTACACTCATTTGGATCCGGGACCACCTAATTATGAAAACGTTGATAGACTGCGCGCGTGCCAGCGTAGTGTCAGGAGTTGAATTCACATTCCTCGCTCCAAATATTGGATCTGCCCGGTCCGGAACGAAGTTTCCCAATGGCAAGTCGATATGAATGATAGACATCACGCGTTATTATAACTGAAGATTTGTAATTCTCTAGTGTTTCCATTTCCGGCAATAAATAAATGAAATTAGGGTTTTTATATAATCTTCAATTCAATTTTGAGGAATGGAATATGTTTTCTTCTAGAGCTTATGCCTATATACTAATATGGGATAAGACCTTTTTTTTTTGACCTTTTAAATGGAATCCTCGGATGTTATTGGAATCATTAGGAGTTTACAACTAGGTCATTTTGGCTATATCTACAATCTATGAAGAAGTTGATGAAAAGTCTACCATCTAAGTTGGTGAAGAAATCATATTACATTATATAATTGTGTCATAATTATGTCTCGGAGGTAATTGAAGTTTTATTGTTTTTTCCTTTATTGCGTTTTTAGTATTAGCTGCTTATATTGTGGTGAAGAGTTTGAGGTAAGAGAGTCATTTTAATAACAACAACGTTAAAGGTTTTATTAGACAGTACAATTGAATTTAGAACTACAACTAAATAGATACTAGATCGAATTGAGGTAAGAGAGTCATTTTAATAACAACAATGTTAAAGGTTTTATTAAACAATATAATTGAATTTAGAGCTATGATGAAATAGATACTAGATCGATTTTCTTTTTAGGATGTAAGGGTGTAGTGAGATTAGCTGGTAGGTTTTTATGGGCACTCTAAAAACAATTTCATTCTATTATGTGCAACAATTAACAATTATGTTTTGAGTTAGAAATAATTAATTCCTACTTGTCTATGGTTGTAATTCTCCATCTGAGGAGTTTGTTCCTACATAATAGGAATTTAGTTTCTCTTAGTTTAGTGTGTGGTTGAGAGAATCTCTCAACCACACTACTGTACGTCTAAGATAGCATTCCTATCTTGAGACTATTAATTGTATAAATATGCGTGTAATTTCCTCATTCAAATTAATAGAATATATTATTGAGTGTCTGCAATTTTATCTTTTTGTTTAAGTTTTAAAAGGGTACAATAATTTGACTTTTGTGATTTGCAATTTCTGCTTTAACCTTTGAAAGCTATTAAAATTGTTACAAATAAACAATAAATGTATTTTAACTTGTCAGTTTAAGTTTGGGTTATACAGAGTGAGATTTAGTAATTCCTTAGTATACCTTATGTGACTCATAATTTCTAATTTAAATAGGGGAAATTTATAAATAAACAATAAATGTAATTCATAATTTATAATTCCTTAGTATACCTTATGTGACTCATAATTTCTAATTTAAATAGGGGAAATTTATAAATAAACAATAAATGTAATTCATAATTTCACAATAAATATAAACAACAGTATGTTTTTTATAATTCATAATTCCTATCTAACTCAAACATATTGTAAACAAATGATAAATATAAACAATTTTCATTAATAATCTATTAGCCTACATTTGTAATCTATCCCATCTCATTATTAAAAAAAAAAAAACATACAAGTTCGTTTAAAACATAAAAAACACTTAAACTGAATTAATTTTTTTCTTTTTCTTTTACCATATTGGATACACATGGCTAACCATTCCAATTTCTCTGAAAATTAATCAACATAAAAAGCCTATCTGATCAATAAAAAAAACCGTAATTATTATATCAAACCCCCTTTAAATAAAAAAAATCCTAACTATTGCATCAAACCCTATTTAAAAAGATGTAGGGAAAAGGAAAAATATAAAGACAAACATACATATGACATACTTCAAATTCTAATTGCCGGCAAGCCTGGCATAAATGTCTTATCTGTGCTTCTGCCGCGTTTGAACTCGATGAACCTAATATATAAAACATCCCAAGCAATTGATGCGCTTGGTTATATGCTTCTTTGCCTCAAACGAGGAAAAAAATAACTTTATATACAAAACATACCGCAGATTTTAATGGGCACTTGATGTAACTGCATGCAAAATGTGTAGATGGACACTCTATATCTGTTATAAGCAAATGATAACTATAATATAATCTATTAATTCTGGAAAAATGTGTGGATGGACACTCTATATCTGTTATAAGCAAATGATAACTATAATATAATCTATCACTTCAGGATTTGTCATTCATGGCTAGTAGGTTAAAAGTTAACTATTTTAGAAATGAAAGAGAAATTTACATGAGTAATTTATTAGTGATTAATTATTTTAGAAAACCAAAAGATAGCTACCTCTTCATTTAGAAGATGGAATTGAATTAATTTTTTTTGGCCACATTTGTGACACATAATAACCACTCCAATTTCTCTTATGAAAATGAATCACATCAAGAGTCTTTTTGATCAATAAAGTAACTGTAACTATTCATCAAACCCAATTAAAAGATATTGCATATCCATGGGAAAGAAAAAAGATAAAAGGAAAAACATACATACTGCAGATTTTGGCTGGTGCTTAGAATTCAAAATGCCTCGCATAGATATTGTATCTGTGAACTAGGTGACATATCGCATATCAAACCACCAAAAATGGAGATGAAACCGAATATAAAAAGCACCCCAAAGCAATTTAGGACTTGGTTACATCTTTCTCTCCACTCAAATGAAGAAACTAATAATTATATATACAAAACATAATGCAGATTTTGACGATGGGCTCTTCTAGATCTAAATGCATGCAAGACATGCCCTCTCTACACTCTTATTTATGCGGGTTTGAATCGTGAGGCCATACATCATATATCAAACCCAATAAGGGAGGTGGTCCGATGGTCTCCTTCATTCTAATTCGAGACAAGCACATCAATCAAATTCTTTTTTGCCTTAGTCTGAATGGAGAGAAGTTAAACTGAATTGGATTAATTTCTTTTTCTTCTTCCACATTTGTTACATATCACTAACCACTCCAATTTCTTGTATGAAAATTAATCATATCAAGAGTCTTTCTTATCAATAGAAGGATTGTAACTATGGCATCAAACCCAATTAAAAGATATTGCATATCTTTCTTAATTCATTTCTTTTTCTTCTTCCACATTTGTTACATATCACTAACCACTCCAATTTCCCTTATGAAAATTAATCACATCAAGAGTCTTTCCACATTTGTTACATATCACTAACCACTCCAATTTCCCTTATGAAAATTAATCACATCAAGAGTCTTTCTGATCAATAGAGAAATTGTAATTATTGCATCAAACCCAATTAAAAGATATTGCATATCCATGGGAAAGAGAAAAAGATAAAAGACAAAAAATACATACTGCAGATTTTGGCTTGTGCTTAGAATTCGAAATGCCTCACATAGATGTTATATCTGTGCTTCATTCGAACTCCAAGGTGACAGATCTCATATCAAACCAACCAAAAATGGAGATGAAACCGAATACAAAAACGCCCCAAAGCAATTTATGGACTTGGTTACATCCTTCTCTCACTCAAATGGGGAAACTAGTAATTATATATACCAAAACATACTGCAGATTTTGATGATGGGATCTAAATGCGTGCAAGATGCGCAGTTTCCCTCTCTACACTCTGTTGTTTATGCGGGTTCGAATCCTGAGGCCATATATCATATCAAACCCAATCAAAGAGCTGGTCCGATGGTCTTCCTTTTAATTCGAGACAAGTACACCTTGAATTTGTCTCAGTCTGTGCAAATCAAAGAGCTCATCCGTGTCCGTAATGTTTTGGTTGCAAGAAGGGAAGGGTGAAAGTTTGTTAAATAAATTATTCAAATAATATTATAATTTCTAATTTTATGGTAAATAATATTTAAAGAGACCATAGTTTAATTTTATATATGTAATAATAGACTAGAACAATTTTTTTTAATTAATATTATCAATAGTAATATTATTATATTAACTTCAAATTCATATTATTAAATTAACTTCAAATTGATATTATTAATAATATTAATTTGAAGTTAATATATTAATATTACTATTAGTAATATTAATTTAATATAATAATAGTACTATTTATAATATTAATTAAAAAAAGAGATTTCCCTAGTCTATTATTAGATATATAAAATTAAACTATAGTCTGTTTAAATATGATTTACCATAAGATTAGAAATTATAATATTATTTGAATAATTTATTTAACAAACCTTCACCTTTCCCACCCGGGCCTAGTCTAATCTACTCGTTAGGAGTCTTTTTAACTGTTGCCCAATCAAATATCGCAGTTGTTGGACCTACATTCCCTATTTAACTGATCGCTCAAATTTGTTCCTTAAATCACACTAGTTAGTTCGAAACTCGTGGACAAATGATTCTCTATGTGATTTTGCCAAAATTATTTTTACAATAAAAATATAATTATAAAAATAATAATTATAAACATTAAATTTTGAAAAAATTACAATTATATAATTAATTAAAGTAATAAAAATAAAAATAAAAACATATTTTTTTATATAAATTTAAATAAAAGGTACAAGTATGTTGTAATGTAAAATAACTTTATCAATATTGTTTTATTTTGCTTTTTTAATAACCAAAACTTTAGTATACTCAAATGTAAATATTGAATAACGAACTCTATCGTTGTTTTGAATGAAATAAATATTTCATTTATATTAAGAAATTATATATATGTACACAAGCAATTTTATCAATTTCACGAAAACATAACATTAAAGGTACGCCAATTGGTACATCGTCTCGAGGGGACTCGAGAAAACTATTGACTACAGAGACGAATCGGGAGATTCAAGGGTTAACTCGATCTCCCGGATAATTGGATTCAGTTATGGCTGACGAGCCTTAGTTACTGTGTATTTTGTAACTCTGGAATCCGTGTATCATAGTCGGCAGGAACAGATGGAATTTTCTGCATTCATCGTTCAAGGACCCCAGGTTGGAACTCACTGACCCTATGAACCGATGGTAACAAATAAATCCGATGCTATTGGGTTTTAATTGGTGCCCATAGTTCAATTTTGCCAATCAAACCATGAGAATAAAAAGCGGCAGCTCAATACCGATAACATAAAATTTATTTGTTGTTATAAGTCGATAATCATGCCCCACCACCGATGTTACTCCCACTTTCCGGCTACGTCCGGAAGAGAGATGTCTTTTTCAACCGGTATTCTCTTTTAGGTAACTGAAAGTGACATGATTTGGTTGATCACTTGATCGCACGGGTGTCAGCGTAGTGTCCAGGAGTTGGATTTACATGCCTGGCTCGAAATCAACTAACAATTCTGTTCTGTTTAGGCCCGCCAGAGGTACAGTATTTCCTAACCTTTTAATCTATCTTTTGTAATTTGTAATTTCTATCTGGGTCCTGGAAAATTATTAAGGCCGTTATAAACCAGCAATAAATGTAAAATAATTTATCATTTTATAATCGCTTTAAGCAAAAGTAAGTACTGATTTTTAATCTGCTTTTTGCGATTCATATGGTTTATGTAATTAAATAATAAATCTAATATAATTTACTGATTCAGAATCAATTTTTCATTCCATTTCTATCTGAATTTATATACATTTATATCCTCTTTGGAATTAGTTATTTTATTTTAGAAGAAAAAAATAACTTACCTGGTCATCTAGAACATGGAGAAGAGTTGAAGTCAGTTGGATTATTGATCTCCTCACATAATTAGCTCCATTTTCTCCCGTCAAAATTAATTAACATCGAAAAGCTATTGATCAGTAGAGGAATGGTAAGCATTGCATCAAACCCAATTGAAGAAGGAAGACGATGAATTAAATAGAACTAGTAGATCTACGGGAAAGGGAAAAATTTTAAAAGAAAAAAACGTACCTAGGGCATATTTTAATGGGCAATTCGAATTCTAAATTATTGCAAGCCTCACATGGATGTCCAATCCGTGTGTCCTATGTTGTTTGAACTCTGGGGACAGATCTGATATTGAACCAAAATACAGACGAAACTGAATTAAAAAACATTCCAAGGCAAGTTACTGACTCGGTTACATCTTTCTCTCGCTCTAATAACAAAACAAGAAAAACATACCTCAAATTTTGATGGGGCTTCTAGATCCAACTGTTGTCCGCATGCGCAGATGCACATTCTCTCCGTCCATTGCTTTGGCCGGTTCGAACCCTGAGGCCATACATCTGATATCGAACCAAATGAAAGATCGTGTCCCAGTCCTCTCCTTCCTTTTTAATTTTTAATTTACTATCCCAGATTGAGGTGATATGAATATACTTATTTTTTGAAATTAATTAGCAGTCTCTCTCATCTCTCTGCTCATCTCTCTCTCACACTGGGCACAAACACAACACAAGAAACCACCAGACAGAGACACAGACACAGAAACATACAGACATACATTACTACATACACACATACATAAAACAGAGACAGAGCACAAATAACGCGAAGGAGCGCTCCAGACTGCCGTGGAGAGAGAGAATGCAGAGAGCACATAGACGCTGAATGCCAAGGCGGCAATCAATTTATAGATACGATATCGCGTTGCACCTCGGATTCTATGATGTCCCTTGGCTAGTCATGTGACCGTTGATCTAAAAATTCAATTGCTTTTTTGGAATAAACGCACAAAAGCACTGATACAATGCATCCACTATAAAGATTTCATTCAATTCAAGTATCGGCCATTATGGAAGTGAAGTGTGACTTTGGATGAGTTTCAACACTTTTATATCCCTATCTTCTTGGTTGCAAATCATTGCCTATAAAGTGGTTGATAGTGGATTTTATTAAATGTTATTTATATTATTTTTTTATGTAAACTAATTAAATTTTTTAAATAATATAATAATTCAAATTTTATTGTGTTTTTGTTATTTAAATATAATCGTTAATAATTTATAAAATTAAAACAAATATTTTATTTATTTTATTTAATTATTTAGATTATTGATTTTTCATTATTAAATTATATTACATTACAAAATAATAATTAATTTAAAAGGAAAATAATAAAATAGAGTTTTATTTATTTAACTAACATTTATTATATTCACCTCCATGGTACTTTTATATATATATATATATATTATAATTTTATTTGGTTAAACAACACATAAAAATGATAAAAAAATGAAAAAAAACAATGTGATATATAAATTGAGTGAAATATTAAAATATAAATTAATAAAAAATATTTATTGAAATTTAACATCTAAAAGTTAACTATTTTTTTTTAAATTAAAGGAAGTTTTATAAGTTCTCAATCCAACCAATCTAAATAAAAATAATTAAAACTTTTACAATCAATTATAATTAAATAAAGTATTAATTTTTTTTACAAAACATACAACAAATTTATGACTTTCTTTTTATACAAAATTCTGAATAATTAAATGCTGAAAACTTTTCAAAAACCTTATTATTTACTCCTATGAAAAGAATGGTAAGTTACAATTGCTAATCATGATTTACACATATTTAGAGGAAAGTTCTTTTTAAAAGTTAAATTTTGATGGCAACAACCTCTCCCCATATAAACGCAATAGCCTGCAAGCCACATATATCATAAATTCATAGTTCATCTTAAGACCAAGATGTGTGGAGACCACTAGAAATTGGAGTCATGATCCTAGACTCCAATGGGACACCTATCCTTCCTACTATGACAAGGTATGGGTGTCATTTTTGAGGATTCAAACATCGGTGGAGAGAGAGTAACAAATTGTCTTAACCATTCGATCTACCCTTATTTGATGCATACTTAGAGGAAAGTTATAGATATAGCTAAGGACCAACACCACGACACCAACATCGACCCAAATCAATAAGATGGGTAGGTTGATTCCTTTTATGATGTGTTTTCACCTATCATAATCATGTGGTGGCCGGCGAGTCTAGATTTGATGTGTTGATGCGTTCTCTTTTTTTTGTCCTGTTTTCAAGATAAAAACATAGTTTTTCTTAGATGATTCCCATACTAAACTATGGTATTGAATATTTGAATATAAGTAAAGATTACAAAAAGTGTATATCAAGGCTCTCTTAAAGGTATTCGAATTTTGGGAGAGAATTTTCCATCTCCCACCAACAATTCATTGGCTATACCTTTTCTATGAGCACCACCATTAATAGAGAAATGAATGCTCTTAAAAATATCCTAGAAGATTTCTCATTAGTCTCCAGAACCACTATAAACCTTGCCAAACCCAAGCTCTTATTTTTGAATACCCCTATGGTCGTCCAAAGACACATAACTCACATCCTTGGTCACCAAATCAGCCATTTGTTGGACAAATACTTGGGAGCCCCTAAAGTAGAATCCACCTTAAAAACCAAACACTAGAAGGAGCTCCTTCAAAAACCCAAGAATAAACTTAATTGTTGGACTTTCTAATCCCTCAACATTGTAGGGAAACTCATTCTCCTTAAATCTATGCTACAATCTATCCCCATCCTACTCTTCTTTGCCATAACAACCCCCAAAAGAACCCTCAATTCCATTAAAAAAAATTAGTGCACCTTCTTATGGGGTGGAGCTTCCATAGAAAATAAATGGGCCCTGGTCTCCTGGGATAAGCTATGCCTACCCAAGTTGAAAGGAGGTTTGGGTCTCATTGATTCATAAACCCGCAATACGTATTCAGAGCAAAAGTATGGTGGAGATGGATAAAGGGGGGTGTTGAATTTTGGAAGAAGATATGGATACAAAAATACAACCTTGACATCTCTTTCCAACAACAAATAAGGACAATATCCACCCTACTGGATCTCTAATCTATAATCATGTTGATGCTAGTAAGAATCATCCAAATGCATAATTTCTGGAATATATGTGATGGTACATCCACCATCTTCTATGAATACTAATGGCTATAAATTCCCAAACTCATTAACAATGGATCCTATAATGAGATCAAGAACATGCTACAAGCTCAAGATTGGATAAAGGAGGCAAATTACTAGCAGGAAAATCCAAGCACAACTTTACAATGCCTATGGAAAGATAAAGGCCAATGGCCACACATTGAAGAAAATGAAAACATGCAGCAATTATGGACTAATCTTCAAAACAATAAAAAAACATGCTTGTACAGTTCAAACAAATTTTGTTGGTGATATCAACCCAATGGAACCTTCACAATCATGTAAGATTGTTCCCTTGATTCTAGTCACACATATTTCCTAGTCTAAAAAATATGGAAACACATATGGTCTCAAAATCTATGGTCGAAGGTGGCCCACTTCCTCTGGCTCTTAATCATGAAACACACTCTCACGTTGGAGTGGATGATGATATTCAATTTCAAAGGACCTTCCTTCTACCACCTATGTGGTATTGGAGAAGAATACCCCACACACTTGTTTAACGCTTGCACTTACTTTGTAGATCTATCGGATCATGTGGCCATTATGTTCAAACATTAAGAAAAGAGCAAGGACAAAATTTCCAACACGATAAAAATTTGGAACCCATCCTAATTTGAAAATCCCATCTTGAAAAAAGCTCAGTATTCAAATCCAAGCCTCCTACTCTGAAATATCTAATAGGAGAAACATAAATGCATCTTCAAATATCAACACCTCTCAAGGCCTGACATTTGGTCCTCTTTCTAAACAATTTCAAGGAATATGCTCTTATTCACCCTCGCCCTTTGGATTCTTGGACTTCCCCTTCTAAAATTCACATTCTGCAAAAGTTATTTCTTTTCATTGTCTCCCCTCTCTCCTCTCTCCCTCTCCACACCACCCACCCCCCCCCCAATCACAAACCCTTACTCCTCTCTCTCTAAATGGTCTCCCCCTCCCCTTTCCTATATCAAATTAAATTTTTATGCTTCCTCCAAAGGAAATTTAAGTCTTGGAGGCTATGGAAGCATGTTCGGAAATGATCAAGGGAATTCTCTCTTCTATTACATTGTAACCTTGAACCACAACACTAACAATGTTGATAAATTTTTCACCCTAGAAGGAGGCCTCACCTATGCCATTCAACTTTCCTATACAAAGTTGATTATTGAATGGGACTCGAATATGGTCATCAACAAAATGAAACACCTCCTAAATGGAGGAATATCCAAAAAAGTCACAGTTAGTTGGAGGTTTGAACACTTCCTCACTTGCATCAAATCCTCCATCCCCAACATCCTTGTGATTCTTCCCTCCCATGTTAGGATATCTACTAATAAATTCACATATTACCTTGCTAATAGAGGATGCATTAAGCAAGTTCCTAACACAACAACTTCATGGCCCTCCTCCCTAGATCTCCAAGGGATCCAAGAATGTCAAGATCTCCTACAGAGGGATAATGACATCCCAATGGGGATGACCCATGTCCATGCATGAGGCCATGAAGGCATCCCTTAGCATACACGAGTGCCTCAACACACCTTCGATATCATTGAGGATGATACACAAAACAAGGTTCCAATAGGAAGCCCTCTAGCAGGTTCAAAGTGAAAGGTGTCTACTTCCACATTAGAATGCAAGGAGGATGGGGGTTGCATTAAAGCTATCCATAGTGAAGGAACCCTAGGGAAATTATTCTCTCACCTGCATTTGTTGATTTTTGTGTAGCATTAGAAGGTATTGGACTCCTAAGTCGGCCTAGAATATTTATGAAAAAAAATCATTTTTTATTGGGCTTCATGTAGGCTCAAAATGGACAAGTTGGCCTAGCTCATGATGAGATGTGTCCCTTGGTGTAAATGCACCCATTTGAATTGTATATATGTAGAATATGACATCTTCATTTGACCAATTTTTAGCATCATCTCTTTTCTATAAAAGACACAAGTCGGAGTTGATAGATGATGTATATGATTGAAGTTAGGGCTTGGATTTTTGGAAAAAAATTCTAGACAATTTGGAAATGTAAACCTTTTTTTGAGAATGGATATTTCTATAGTTATTCCACTAGTATAAAATGGTGAAGTTAGTGACTGGGTGACTAAAAACGTTACTCACCACAACTTTTCCGAGTGAAATACTACTAAAAATTAGCAATATTAAGATACCCAACTAAAAATGACTAACAAAATGACTATTTTAGCCACCAGTTAAAATATACAACTAGCTAATAAGTAATACTACTAAAAATGACTAATTTAGTCTAGGAAAAAAAATATCACTACCTAACAAAAACTACAACAATATGAATTAGTCGTTTATATTAGTCATTTTAATTGCGTCACTTCAACAATCTAAACTTACAAGTCATAGGGGATTCAAAGGTTGTTTTAGATTGGGTGAAAGGTTATACTTCCTTGTACACTTCTTTATTGGATCAAAAGATGGTTAAAATTATGGAGCTTATTAGAATCTTTAGGGTCATATAATTTGATCACATTCACATGAAATCAAATTCAAAGGTTGAAAAATTATAGAAAAGGGGATTGGGCCAACAACTGATTTTTCAACACGGCATGACCACCTATATATGTTGCAACAACCTTTCCAACTTATTTAGTTGGTTGCACATATATTTCACATTTCTTCTTCGTCTTGCAAAGTGGTAGTGCTAAGGAGAGGGTATGAACTTTGGTCAAAGAATGTTCACTTAGTACCACTATCAAATGTGATTCATGCAACTTGCATGACGATAAATGGATGACATTTGAAAGTTACAAACGTGTAAGTAGTCCACATTCAACTTTGTTGTCCTCATTGTCCTTAGTAACAACGACAAGTTTGAATATCTCCTTTATTTATCATCGCAAAAACATAACTCTTTGTTGTCCCAAGCATAATTAATATTGTTGGCGTATGATCTCTTAATTATGGAATGGTCTCTTGATGATGATAACGAACTCTCAATCTCCAATGCTCATGAATACAATGAATGAATGATCTAATGTCTTACTTGTATAGATAGTTTATGATTCATTTTCTATTTTTATTGTGCCATTGTATTTATGCTTCACTAACATCCCATGCTATATGGTTAATTGAGAAAGCTTTATCTTTAATTTTTCAAGTATAATTTGGTTGCATGAATAAGCATAGTTGTGTAATTAAAATCATTCAAAATTTGTTTAATAATCATGGTTTGTTTGACTATTCGCACACTTATCCATGACCTTTTACTTTGAGAGTGAGTAGTGTCAAATAACTAGCCTTAGTTAAGGAACTTCCTTTCATTACTCAATGAACTAGCTTAGCTCGATATTTAAGTATTCCCTCCTAGATAAGGATATCGTTCTTGTAGTCTAAAGAGAGAGAGAAGGCCACCAAGGTGACATTGGGTGGATTGCTTGATGGGTGGGGTGAAGACTTTTTTTTCTATGAGAGTGTTTACGTGGAGATACAACTTAGAAAATTCTTACAAAAAATTAGTTTCCTTTATTTCCATCACCTAAACTAATTCCAATAAAATCATGTGCTTTTAATAAAATCTAATTTTGATAAATAATTAATTAAATAAAATTAAAAAAATAAGATTATTATTATTGTTGTTATTTTTTTGTATGAGAGAGAATAGACAACCATAGCATGTTTGTACTTAAGGATCAATTATATCCACTACCACAATCACCTCCAAGTGTACCCACATTGCCTCACATGTGGCACACTGAGCTAATCAAAGTTTAAACCAATATCATCATAAGGAATGCCTTAACAACGCATTCTATCATCAACTAATCTGCACCATGGGGCAAATTAAAAATAAATTTTAATATTAAAAACTATAGCCAATTTATTTTATTTGAAAATTAATTTTAACATCTAATTTGAGGAAACTCCGTAAAATAAAATTTAATATGAAAAATATTAAGCAAAATAAATTTGGGGTAAATTAAAAAAAAAATAAGTAAAGTGAAATATAAAATTAATAATTATAATTATAATTAATAATTCAATCATATTATTCATAATTTACCAAGTGTCATAGGCATAAAATCTCTCCATATACAAATCTTTTTTAAAGTGAAAAGAGATTTGATCCCCTCTACCCTTGGTAAATACAAAATTAAGATCTAAAATTAAGATAGATCTAAGCTAGTTTTATATCAATTTATGTAATTGAAAGTAAAGAATTATTATTTTAATTAAAAGTTACTTTCAAAAATATTTGTAATTTCCTCAATTTTAAAATAAAACCAACCTGGTTCCACCTTAACTCCGGATCTATCAAGCGATGAGAGGGATCACATCTCTTGACGTGAAAACCTCTTTTTTGAGTGCAAAACTTGAGGAAAGGTTTGTACCTCGAGAGATTTGATCCGTCTAGGTGCTTGATAGATCCAAATTTTAGATGGATCTAGGTTGGTTTCAGTCATATGCAGCCAAAAAAAATCTAATGAACATATGATTAATTTTATCAATAATATGTAAATTCAACTAATATTAATATAATCATTTTAAATATGCTAATATCTCTCAGATTAATTTGTATATTTTAATTTTATATTTACTTAGTTGCCTCAGTTTGTTGTGATGATAATAACTTTAATGATGAAAGATGATGAAATATAACTTTTGAATGTAAAGAGACAATGTCATAGTGTTGAATGATAGAAAATGTGAATAATAAGAATATAGTTAATTACAAGTAGTCTTCATTGTGGTTAATCTAAAACTATTTTCTTCTATTATTCTTATTGTCACCCTTTTTACTTTTGTCATATTTTCATATTGATTTCATATTTTCATATTGATTATATGAAAAGGACGGGTTAAACCATAAACCATTTAAATCTTTAGCTCAATCTATTATAGTAAACATCATTCCGTGTCTCTCCTTCTCTCCAATATTAACAGGTTGAATTACTATAACACAAAAATTAATGTACATTGTCAATATTTTTTTATGCTTACACTGAAATCAATGCACAATGTTAATCAATAGCTTTAAAATTAATGTACCATCCTACATCCAATTACATCAAAATAGAAATCAACGTTTACACTGAAATTAATGAATCTAATGCAAGCAATTAAATAATATTAGAAAACAACATTTACACTAAAATCACCGCATCTAATGAAAGAAATCAAATAAGATTAGAAATCAAAATTTACACTCAAATCAATTCATCTAGTGAACGTAAGAAAATTGGATTATAAACCAAAATCTACACTGAAATTAATGCACCTAGTGCAAGTAAGCAAATAGAATTATAAAGCAACATCTATACTAAAATCAACACATCTAGTGCAAGCAATCAAATAGGATTAGAAATCACCATCTACATTAAAATCAATGCATTTAATGAAAGCAATCAAAGAAGAATAGAAATCACCATCTACACTGAAATCAATGCATCTAGTGCAAGCAATCAAACATTATTAGAAATCAGCATCTACATTGTAATCAATGCATCTAGTGCAAGCAAGAAAATAGGAATAAAAATCACCGTCTACATTGAAATCAATGCATTTAGTGCAAGCAATCAAATAGGATTAGAAATCATCTACATTGAAATTAATGCATCTAGTGAAAGCAATCAAATATCGTTAGAAATCAACATCTACACTAAAATCAATTAATCTAGTGCAAGAAATTAATAGTTCATCTTAAGACCAAGACGTCTGGAGACCACTAGAATTGGAGTCATGATGCTAAAGGCAACAAGTGACACCCTGTTTCTCTTCATGTACTGACTAGAGTTGTTTTCTTCATTAATTTGTCTCATCTACCAGTTTTTTTTTAATTTACCAACTCGATACTATTAATGTCGTCCCTAAGAGAGAATACCCTAGGCTGTGTGTTGATTTTCATGAAACTGAAACTATAATTGAAACCGAATCTGTAAGAACTGTGAGAAATGAAAATAGAACTATAGGCTGTGTGTTGATTTTCATGAAACTGAAATTGTAACTGAAACTGAATCTATAAGAACTGAAATTGTAAGAACTGTGATAAATGAAAAAAATACTATAAAAAAAAAGTGATGTAATTGATATAACTAATCTGGATATACTCACAACTGTTTTGTGATGTTTTGTCTTCAAGGTTGGCGAATAGTTTGAAAGCATAACATGCAACTTCAACAATGGTTGAACTTCTTTTATAGATTTTGGCACTTGAATTTAATTGGTGGTAAGGATGGACATGGATTACAATGGCTTCATTTTGAATGTGTAGTCTGGATTTAATTTGATGTGATCTAATGGTTGGAAATTTGTTATTTGTTGATCGATGTGCTTTGATTTGTTTTAATGAGAAATAGAATGAGTTGGGTGTCATTTATTTAAATTATTGGGTTGGGTGTCATTTATTGAACAAAGTGGGTTTAAATGTTATTGGGTTGGGTGTCATTTATTGAACATAGGGGTTTTCAATGTTGAACAACACAGTAGTTATGTTGACATACATTCTCTTCTATTATGTGCAGGTATGGATATTTATTTGGGATATAAAGCTTCAGTTCTGATGAGTGGAGGTTGAAGTGACTACTACTTTGTACTTCTAGAATAGAAAATTTTGGAAGCATTTATGGTTTTATCTGTTTCTAGTTGGGTCAATATGGTTTGCACTCTTAAGTATTAAGATACTATTTATGAACAGTGGTGGGCCCAGTCAATGTTTTGGGAAATTTTGGACATAAATTAATACTTATTTATACTTGATGTTATTTATCTTTGTTTAAATATTGGTTGCAAAAGTCTCAATTTCTAGTAGTTTGGCGGGACCGGTACTATATCAATTACTGGTCCTGCACAACATTGGACATCTCTCCCCTAGATTATATTTTGACTTTCTCTAATCTCTAGTATAAGATTTATGTTTGAAATGTTATCTTCAATTGGTTATAAATTTTAAGGAGTTTTAAGTGTAAATTTTTATTAAAAAAAAAAGAATTTAATTTTAATTTTTTTAAAAAATATATATTTTATATTATAATATATATGTTATATGTTAATTTATTTTAAAGAAAAGATAATTATATATATTTCTTGTATTTAACTGTTTAAATATTATTTATTTTCATGTTTTAAAGTAAAATTTTATATGAATTTTATTTTATTTTATTTTATTAATATATTTTATTTATATTAAATAACATCATTAAATAATTTAATTATGTGATATTTTTAAAAAATTTTAATTACTTTGTTTTTTTTCAATATATTATGTCAATATCAAATTGAATACTAAAGAAGTTACACATTTCCTTTATATCATATTATAAAAAATGCCACAAAATTAAGCATTAATATGAATATAAATATAAACATTATTTTAAAAATCTTATAAATTTATAATAATGTACTAACAACCAAATTATAAACAATTATTAAAATCTTTCTAAATTTTTAATCTTAATTTTAAGATAATTTCATATAATTTCTCCTCCTTACATGAAAATGTTTCGAAATATAGGCCATTTGATTTAAAATATTATTAAATGTATTCTTACTCAATATTTATTATTGAAATAAACAGTATAACAATTGTCATATAAATTAAAATAAATTTCATTTAAAATAAATTATATTATTAATTTAAAATATTATCCAATTAAATAATATATGCTGCAATTTATATAGGTTTGGAATGTCTTAAAAATGTTTTTGCTTGGCTAAGATTTTATTTTCCAAAGGGGTAAGGAAATAAGTTAACAACCCAAGACAAAGGCATCTAGCAGGAGTGAAAAAGTGCCCCCCTTATGGTTTTCTTTGAACAAGAGAACTGAGTCAACTTGTTTTCGTGGATAACATTAAGTGATGATTGTCTCCATTGCTATTTTGACTACTAAATTATGATGGGTTTCCCACTGTTCTATATATTGCAACTTACATATTGTTTTAAAAGAAACACTACAACTTATTTGATATTAATTATCATTCATATATATATATATCTATATATATATATATATATATATATTGAGTTTGTGGGACTACATCTTCATCATGTCCAGTATATTACCCCAATTATGGTCAAGGAATTGAACTGGTGACTTCACATCAAGGAGTACCCTAACAGAGAACCAATGGCTTCACATCAAGGAGTGTCTTAACATAGCACTTGTTCACCATCTATCTAAGACCCTGTGGACTGCTTATGATATGTATTGAAATTTATAAGATATTAATTATTTTAATATGAAGAGGTGGAGGAGATGAGGGTTGAGTCCTAAATCCCAATGGAATTCAAGAAATGAATAGGGGAGGGATTGAGTCTCAAATCCTGATGAACTTCAAGAAATGAAGTATTCATGGGACTTGGCCAGTGGACGAAAAATGTCGCAGAAATGTATGGGCTTCTTTTTGGACTCCAATTGGCTAAAGATCAAGATGTCTCCAAGATGGTGATTATGGGTGATTCCCTTATCACTATTCAACACCTTCAAAAGGGTTCTCTCCCCAAGAACAAGCATCTAATCCTTTTTCTCAGGAGAATCTATAATATGTTGGATTCATTTTCTCAAGGGGCCTATTACCACATTTTAAGAAGTCAAACCAAAGAGGCGGATGCACAGGCTAACCAAATATGTATCTTGGAAGCAAGTCAGTTTGTTGTCAGCGACTTGTCTGGAGAGAAGGTTATACCATGAAGAAATTCATCCAAGAAATTTTCCTTTCTCTCAACATTAGAGTTGTTGGATATATGCACATTGTGCATTACAATATGAAGGTTTCTACGACTCCTTATTTAACACCCTGTCTCATTCATTATTTATAAACATGTGTTTATATTTTGGTGTCGAGGCCTGTCACCATGGATGAGGTGTCATATTGTGGGTATGTAGGCTATGCGTTCACTCATCCATCGCATGTGGCATCATATGAAACTCGAAAATCCTTTATTTTCTCCTCTGCCCTCATACCAAGCTCTTTGAAGGATACATGGTGTAGAGATTTAATGAACGTCATTGTTGATTCGATCTCTAAGGTGTGGGAATTCTTGGGACTTAAGGTAGCATCCATGGCTGGTGTGAAAATGGAAAGCAAGCATGTATGCATTTTATGGTGTGTGTTTGTGAGGTGAGCCTTCCTTTCTAGTGGTCAATGGTAATTTCACGCCTTTGTAGACTCTAGAGACGTAAAGAACTCCTTCAAATGCATGAGCCCCTGCTCGGTGTTGGGATTTTACTCTGGTTGGACTCATTGAAAGAAAAAATCATGGGAATTCTATTGCCCATTCCAGACTCAATTTTCCTCTTTCGCGTAGTAAGAAGTTGGGAATGTTTCCTTTCTGGTGTGTTAATGGATTTTTTGGAATCATAAGAGGTCAGTTCTAAAGTTTCTCAAGAAGGTTTAGTAATTCTGTTAATCAAATTTGGGGCTTCTCCAACACTTTGAGCGCTTCCAACTTTCTTTTCTTTGATCAGAGACATTATTGATTTGGGGACGTCAACAAGGGAGAAGCTTCAGACAATGCTGGACTAGTCGTTAATTGGTAGACTTTCATCAGTTTAGAATTCAATTACACTGTTACCTTTAGTTCAGTTTGTTTCGTTCTCTCTATAGGGAAGATGCCTTCTTTTCTGCCTATTTGAGGCTCTTCTTGAACCTTCAGTATCTTGGTCATCCCTTTTCATTAGTCACTTCCACCCAATTTTCTCCTCTTGGTTTGTACATTCCCCTCCTATCTCCTAACTTTTTTGGCTATTTATTTGTGCCATTTTGTCACTCAGTATCTCTAAATCTCAGTTCCTCCTTTTCTTCCTAACCCTTATGGAGAATAGGGTGTATATTATTGTAGCCAAGGGATGCACAAGTCAATGCAATGTCTATCCCCACCCCTCGTAGGTTGTTAATATGAGAATGGCTAACTTCAATTACATATTCATCATCAGTAAAAAACTATCCTCCTTTTGGCAAAATAAATGCAAAAGCTCCAAGTAAAAGTGAACCAACAAGAGGATGAGATTCATTGCCAACTTACTGAATTGCAATCTTATAGGAATTCCAAGCAACATCGCAACACAATAACAAATCTCTGTGTTTCCCCTAGGATAAGATGTTAATTGACCCTCTTCCTTGACTTATGATCGGATTTTCTAAAAGTATTTTTTTGTCTCATCAATTTTGTCATGCTTACAACTATTGAATGATTAGGAAAATGCATGTATCTCCTCTCTCTCTCAGTCCACCACCTCCTCCCTCCAACACCTCACTCCACGTTCCCCTTACCCCTCACCCCACCTCCCCTCCCTTTGGCCGCCCCGCCCACCCTACTCACCCCATGCTCCTCCATCTCCCTCTCATCCCACATACCCTCCACCTCCCCCTCCAACCACCTCCCTCTTCCATCTCACCCCACCTCCCCACTCTCCACCTCCCTCCACACCAACCACTCCTCTCTGTTCCACCTCCCCCTACCACTCCCTTTCTCCCTCTCATCCACCCCACATGTCTTCCTCACTCGAGCTCCCTCTCCCTCACACCCCACCTCCCTTGTCCTGCCGCTCCCTCCCAGACACCCACGTCCATCCCCCACCTCTTACCCCTACCCTCCACCTTCACCTTGCCCCTCACCGCACCTCCACCCCCACCAAACCACTCCTCCCTATCCCAACCCACCCCCTCTGCCACTCCCTTTCTTCCTCTCATTCACCCCACCTCCCCCTAACTCCTTCTCACTCTCAGATGCCTTGCCCGTCCCTCTCCCTCTCCCTCTCTCTCCCACTCTCACGCCGCCTTCTCCTCCCCCTTCCCCTCACCCCACCACCTCCTCCCATACTCCTCCCTCTCCCCACCCACCTTTTTAGCAACATCACTTTCAATTAAAATACATATTTTTTTTCTCAATCTGTCTACTTCTATTATTATACAAAAAGATTCAAAAAGTTACAGCAAGGCCGTAGCCTTGAAAATATTGCCATGAGGTTGACAATTAGCCCAGATGAACACATTCCAAAAACTGGTGGACTTCCTTCTGTTGCATCTTCTCCTAAGACCCGAAACATTGTGAAACTGGGACAAGCTGAGACAAACAACCATTGCGCTACTGTGCAGCGCTAAACAAGGACTTTCAGACATACAGACCCATACAGTCGACACAGAGACATATAGACACATACTATGACCTGACACAAGCAAAATTGCGAGTTTCAAAAATAGAGTAATGCGCCTACTTCTTAGGCTGCCGAGAGCAGAATGCCATACAAGATCAGTCATCATCCGTAGTGTAGGGTTCCTCCACTACCCTGCACCCGTATTGCAAAGAGTCTTCTGAGTCTGAGCGAAGGACCACCGAGCCAGTTGGGTCTCCCTGAGTAGGCTCGCTTGGACCTACAGGGGCAGCTTGAGTCGCCAAGGAGGAGCTTCCCATGACCGGGCGTTGAGTATCAATTGGAGGCGCCATCCCTGGTTCTGGCGGAATTGCCGGATGTGCTGCTGCCTGGCCGCTGAGACTTTCAAAATTTTCAATAGTAACAAAAACTAAGAAAGTGGAATTGGCCAGAGTGCAGGGGATACGATAACGGACTATTGGATGCGCCGCATGCTCACATTCAGCCATCCTACCACGCCCGTAACCTCTGCCTCTTCCGGCTCTGGCAACATGAGGACGGTTTTGCTCAGGTGCCAACTCGACCGAGGAAGAGGGGGAGATGGGGGCAGACCTTTGAGAGGTGGCACGTCCACGGGAGCCTCCACGTCTGCTTCCCATTCTAGGACGCTCTCTCGGCATTGCAATGTACAAAGGATTAACAAGCGCGCAAATACATGGAGGGGAATGACTAACCAGAACGTGAGCCCTTTGAACTTGAGCGCAATGCCTATGAAACACTCTCGTGCCTAAAACAGGGACGGAATTGGGCACTGAAAGTGATTGACCCTGAGTTACCAACAGCACCGTAGAGGAGTGCGAAGAGGCTACAGAAGAATGCGAAGAGGCAGCAGAGGAATGCCAAGAGACTGTAGAGGAATGCGAGGAGGCCGCGGGAGCACAAAGATTTTGAAGCGCCATTGCACAATTTACCAAGAGGTGGATGGAGGAGTAAAAGAACCGCATTAGAAACCTTGTGTGAGACCAGCTCACTTGTTCTGCAAGGTACCTCGTGGCGTGCATGGGCTGACACCTGCCCATGTGAAGCGCCACCTTCGTACCATCATACCATTTAAACACCCGCATCCGGGAAATTACAATACATATTATAGCTTACTAGATGAAGTTTTTGGGTTTTCGTTTGGTTTTCTATTGAAAATCTTGTATTTTGGAACAAAATATAAGCATTTCTTGAGTAGGCTGCCATCAGGCACAAAATTTAATACCAAATTTACTCATTTATGTAACACACACACACACATATATATATTTGTTTGGAGTACAAACTTGGTCAACTAATGGGGATATGTGTTCACTACATAGGTTAATAACAAGGTAACAAATTTGCCAATAGTAAAAATTCTCGCAAGTTTTTGATCAAAATCGAGCAGAAATTTTGGGAAATTTAGGTTATAACTACTCTTTAAAAAATCAAATTCCAAAAAAAAATAAAAAAAAATTAGCTTCCAAACAAAATAATTATGGTAAAAAACGTTTTTTACTAATATTTCAGATTTGTATTTAACAAGTATTTCAGGTTTTAAATTCCGTATTGTATGGCTATTTACCTTGGGTGTCTTTTCGTCTCATCGTTGCCTTTGTGTCTACGAGGTACAAACAACGCCAAACTTAAGAGGCTGAAAATAAATAGCTTGTTATAGGGCATTATAAATAGCTTGCTAAGGCATTAATTGAGTCGAAATTGTATATGATTATTGTTCAATTTTAACTTTTGTTTTGGCAAAATCGAATGGTGAACATATATAGCTGTCACCCAATTCAATTAATGCCCTAGAGTATGCTGAATATTTCCTGCCCACTTAAGATGGTCGTAACCTATTAAACGTAAACAAGATCTTTAAATTCCGTATACATGTGTTTTCCACGTGTAAATTTCATAAATAGTCCTTTTAGGTTTGATAACGTAAAGGTTATAGCGATGGGTTGAATATATAAACAGTATAAGTTATAAAGGTTTTCAGGGTTGATAACGTAAGGTTTATAACGATGATTTTAATATATAAGCAGCATAAATTATAGAAGGTTTTTTTAGTTTATAATTTAAATTGATAATTTAAAATATTTAAATAATATAAATTATAAAATGATTTTTTTTTAAAATTTATGGGAGGAGTTTGAGCAATTATTTATGGGAATTATATTATTTTATAATAAATATATAAAAGCAGGTCTTTCTCCTATTGAGAGCCTAGCTATGCTTAGGTTTCTGTTGTACAATCACAAAATCAGTAACATAGACGATCAGAGACTTCCTAAGCTAGCTTTAAATTCTAGCCAAAACCACCTAAGGCTCAATCGAGGGTGGCATAAAGACACAAGGGCCTGGTTAAACTATTGGGAGATCAACGAAAATGATGCATTGCAAAACATAAATAACATTAAAGATATTGTTACTTCTAAGTTCAAAAAAAAAATGTGGTATGAGAAAGACTTAGCGGCTAAAAGAAAATTAAGTTATTATAAGAAGGTCATCAACCCCACCCTAGAAGATCAATAGTATCTCTCTATTTTAACTAGCTCAAAGAAGAAAATTAATATAGCAAAGATTAGAACGAATTCTCATGAGCTCCATAGTGAAACAGGTCGTTGGGCAGTTCCTAAAACGCCATGGACGGAAAGGATCTGCCATATATGTGAGAATAGGAACATCGAGGATGAAAACCACTTCCTCTTAGAGTGCCCCGCGTATAACCACATTAGATCTCAGTTTCACAATCTTTGCTACAATACTGACCTTCCTAGCCTTTTACAATGTCAAAATTATAGTGAGCTCAGGAGGCTTCTCTCCAAGCTTTTTGAGCATAGGAATAAAATCTTAAATCAAAATAGATAATTTGTTTCTTTAGGTCCGATAGACCATTATTTGGTCTCAGTGGACGTTAACCATCATCATCATCATCATCATCATAAATTTAATTATATTATTTTATAATAAATATATAGATTTAAAAATTATTAGAATGACTTTTACGATTTTGATAAAATTATGTAAAATTTAAATGAGGATTTTTTCAAATTTTAAATATAATATAATTAATTTAATAACTTAAATGGTTGTTATTATTGTATTTATTATTGAGAGGAAATTGGAGAAAAACAAAAATATTTGAATAATATAAACTATAACAAATTTAAAAAACTCAAACTAATAAAATGGATTAATGATAATTAAAATAATAATAATAATATAAAATCATTAAATTTATGTATATTTAATAAATAAATGAAATGAATTTTTTTGAATATTTTTTTTGATTCAATTTTGTTTAAAATTTGGTAGATTTTTTTTAAAACCACAAGTTTAGGTTGTTTAATTCACAAAAAAAATTGTTTGATTTGCAAAATTCTTGTAACATACCTGGTAACTTCACATGTAAAAGTATGGAGTTAGAAATTTTTATACAAATTACCCACAAGTAATTATCCAAATCACAACTGCACGTTCCTCATTAACCATTAGATATAATGTTCATTAGTACATAAAGTAAATTGCAATAGAGGACAGTAAGTTGCATATCCATTGACAACCACTGTTGTAGTATATTAACATAAATTGTCTCATGAACCTTGCATCCATTTCATGATTTTCTTAACCATATTAATTAACCACATACTTGACATTATGATTATCACATCAAATAAGGGATCATCATCATCAAGGATTCAACATCATCAAACTGACACAATAAGCAATCACATCATTGAACACCGATATACCCTGGAAACTTTATAGGGTGAAAACCAGCAAACGTTTAATCTTATTATTAAATGCTCGTGATGGTTTTCATCCCTTATCCATTGTTATAAAATATTACAATGAAATATCATTAAAATGTCACATAACTAGGTAAAAACTATTACCTTTTCCATGAAACCCTTTACCTACATATCGCCACTCTCTACATCCTGGTGGCATGATTGTTCTATCAATGTACAATCCCGCGACTCGTACTCATGAGCGTGGGCCATCAGTTCTTTACCTACCACAATGTTAAACATCATTTTTCTTTCGCACAAATTGCCATCGTTTACCGTCATTGTTGTCGTCAACAAGCTTTGCAACAAGACTAGATACAATATTAATCAATCAATAATCAAACTCTAAAGGTGATCCTTTAACATCTATTCATGTGCATGAATTGTTAATATATATCACAACGTGCTTCTTTTATCAAAGTTATGCACAAACAATTATCAAGCATGTCATAATAAATAAGTAGTACATTTACTCAAGTAAATACTTGTTCTACTTTCCATAGTTCTTACTCACACTAATGCACATTTCTCTTCAAATTATCTAACCCAATAGTTCTACAAATCCATGTTCCTCTTTACAATATATAACACAATAGTTATATCTTCATACATATAATAAACTATTGTTTCTATGCTTTTGCATATGTGTTCTTTTCACATAGTTATTTTTCAAGAACTCAACATAGTTTCTCTATCATTTATGTACAAAGTTATCATGCATTTGTTTCCATGAAAGTATCATAACAAAGTCCTCATGCATTTTTTTTCAACAAAGTATCATAATCAACCTTTCTTTTACGCATAAGAACTAAGATAAAGTATCATAACAAAGTCCTCATGCATTTTTTTTCAAAAAAGTATCATAATCAACCTTTCTTTTATGCATAAGAACTAATATAATAATAACAGTAACCATTTATGTATTAAACCATGCAAATAAATCAAACTACCCAATACAACTACCCAATACGCAACAACCAAATCCTTTACCTTTTTACTCACCAAAACATGTAACTTTTGCAAACTCTTGAAAAGGGATTAACACCATTAACTTATCTTTCATGCATAAAAATATATATTCTTTCTAAAGAAGGTTCCTATGACCTATCTTTGTGCATTTTATCTATGCATAGGTTATTATATTTTCTCATAACTAAGTTTTTTTTTCAAGAGAACTCTCTACCCATGAGAATATTTCACAAATTACCCTCTTAAATCTAAATTCACTTCCAGGAAAAAGACTATGAAACCCCTTTTTAAGAAAAGAGAATTCATCATATCTTTTCTTACATAAACACATATGCATGTTATATAAAGACAATAAATGTTACTTATCTTTTAATGTTGCAAATATATATAATAACCATCTTTTCCTACATATAGTATTAACAACCTTTAACTACATGTAGTAATATATTTTCTCTACAAAGAAAATATATATATATATATATATAATAAGCATTTTTTATCTACATGCGGTAATATATTTTCTTTACGAGATGAATATATAACCTTAATCTACATGTAGTAATATATTAAATTACCCATACTAAGGTTATTTAAGTAAAAACCCTCTTTAGGTTATTCAAGTAAAAACCCTATTTTCTTTACCAAGAGGAATATTTAATCTTTATTTACATGTACTAATACATTTTCTTTACCAAGAAAATATAAAACAACAATCTCCTCAAGAACTTTAGATGTCTCATACATCTCTTCTCAAGAGGATATCTTGGATACTTAGCAAGAACCTTGTGTAATTTTATCCCAAAGAAATAATAAAGCTACTTAGTTTTTAACACTCTCAAGAAAATCACAAAACTACTTAGCTTTTATTGTACATAAACTAAGCAACAAATATTTTCAAGAGAACTTATATTCTTGCAATATTTTAATACATAGAAACTTTGTGCATAAACTAAGCAACACATATTTTCAAGAAGACTTATATTCCTACAATATTTTAATACATAAAAACTTTACAATACCTGGCAATCATAACCAAACTATACTTTTTGCACTAAAATAAGAAATTTACTTTAAAGAACATGGACATTATTAACCATATCTTTCTGTGCACATAAACAAAGAATATTTCAAAAGATTACCTTATCTTTTTCAGTTGCAGCACCACAAGCCTTCCAAAATAAAACACGAATCATGCAAGCTGCTCTCTCAATAATTCAATGCGGATAGGCTCAGTCGAGTATTAGATGACAACACTCATGAGTCATGCGATTCGCAGATTCTTCCAAATTCTGGCGTCTGTGAAATTTGATAACAAGCTGCTCCCGATCTTTGAACCTTGAATCTGTCACTTATTTCACTCGGCGGTGGTCATTTTCAATCTTAGCCAAAAAAAAAAAAAGATTTGTCTATTAATTAGATTTTGTCATAAATTTATATATGAATTATCCATTTAAGAGTAGAAGAATATGAAGAACAACAATAAATCAAATATATTTCCGGAAGTTTTTGATATTTCCACCTTTTTTATGGTTTTAGTTAACTTATAGTTCTTTTTACTTTACATGAAATTTACCATAACTTTGGCATGTATTGCATAATAAAGTTTTATATGTTGATTGATATATATATATATATATATATAAAACATTAACTTTTGCTCTTAGCCTAGTTACAATATAACACTATACCTTAAAAGAATATTTATATATGAGAAATAAAAATATGATTATAAAAAATAATAATTACAAATACTAAAATATATAAAAAATTATAATATATAGTTTTCCAATTTCAATATAAAAATTACAGTGATTATAAAAATAAAATCAATTTTTTAATAAAAAAGTTGCACTTATTTTTCATATTATTATTAAAATAATAATTCTATAGTATAATGATTATAGTTAGGTTAAAGGGTTAATTTAATTGGTTAGTTGAGTTTTATTGTTAAGAACATTTTTGTTATTAAAAGGTTAATGGTTCAATTCTTTCCATACTGGTTCAATTTTTTCAACATTCTTTGGGTCAAGATCCTTGATTGAATTGACTGATAATAATCCCTTAAAATAGATCTACTTAATATCTTATAGATATAGTAATAAAATCTTATAAATATAAAGAGAATAATTACGAACCATTATAATAATATAAAATATAAAATTTTTATTATTTTTTGGAGAATGGAATTGCATAATTACTATTATAACCTATACATGTACACTAATATAATCATACGATATGTGGGTAAGACTGCTGCTGGGACCTTTTAAATGAAATCCTGGAATGTAATGGAAATCATTAGCAGTCTACGCGTAGGCTACTTGGGCTAAATATACAACCTACGGAGAAGTCGATGAAGAGTCTACACGTATTTAAAAAAGAAAAGTTGAAGAAGATATCACATTGATCTCGGTCGTAATTTTCTTTTTTTGGTTATTTTATTACGTGACTAATGATACAGCTCATATTATCATGATGTAGTGTTAACCTTTTTAATAACAACGGTTAATGGTGTATTACACTCATTTGGATCCGGGACCCCCTAATTATTACAACCTGCGGAGAAGTCGATGAGCAGTCTACACGTATTTAAAAAAGAAAAGTTGAAGAAGATATCACATTATATCACATTGATCTCGGTCTCAATTAAATATTTTTGGACTCCTAATTAAATTGTTTTTGGTTATTTTTTATTTTATTTTATTACATGACTACTGGTACAGCTCATATTATCATGATGCAGTGTTGTTGTGCGCGAATCTTTTTAATAACAACTGTTAAGGGTGTATTACACTCATTTGGATCCGGGACCACCTAATTATGAAAATGTTAAACGTTGATAGACCGCGCGCGTGCGCTCCAAATATTGGATCCTGCCTGGTCCGGAACGAAGTTGCCCAATGGCGAGTCGATATGAATGATAGACATCACGCGTTATTATAACTGAAGATTTGTAATTCTCTAGCGTTTCCCTTTCCGGCAATAAATAAATGAAATTAGGGTTTTTATATAATCTTCCACTCAACTTTGAGGAATGGAATTGCATGTTTATTTCTAGAGCCTATTCCTATACACTAATATAGGGATAAGACCCTTTTTTGTGGACCTTTTAAATGTAATCCTGCGAATCTGCCAGCCTAGTGTCGAGGAGTTGAAGTCACATTCCTGGCTCAATATTGGATCCTGCTTGGTCCGGAACGAAGTTGTCCCATGGCGAGCCCATATGAATGATAGACATGTTCTCGAAATTAGTTGAAAGTCATCACGCGTTATTATAACTCTCAATATTTGAAATTCTCTGGTGTTTCCAATTCCCGCAATAAATAAATGAAATTAGGGTTTTCATATAATCTTTCACTCTCCTTTGAGGAATAGAATTGCATGTTTATTTCCAGAGCCTATGCCTATAAGCACTAATATGCGGATAAAACCTTTTTTCGTGGACCTTTTAAATGGAATCATGGGATGTCATAACGAGTTTACAATTGGGATATTTTGGCTACATTTACAACCTATTTAGAAGTTGAAAGGTCTATAATTAATGTTAGTAAAAAACATTCACATAAGTAATTGAATTTTAATTGTTTTTTCCCTTATTGCGATTTTAATATTAGTTATCTATATTATGATGAAGTGTTTGATGTAAGGAAGTTATTTCAATAATAATAATGTTAAAAGTGTTATTATACTTATTTGGACCTCACGATGTCTAATTATGCAAACTTTAATTGAATCTAAAGCTAGAATGAAATGGATGCTAGATTGATTTTCTCTTTAGGATATAAGGATGATGCAGTGAGATTAGTTGGTAGGTTTTTGTAGTCACTCTAAAAGCGATCCCATTCTATTATGTGTAACAACTAATAATTAAGTTTTGTTTAAGCTCTAAAAGAGTACAATCATTTGATTTTTGCAATTTACAATTTTTGTAATAGCTTTGGAAAAATATTAAAATTGTTATAAATAAACAATAAATTTAATCTAATCTACCAATTTAAGTTTGGTTTATGCAATTATAATATTCATAATTTGTTAATATATTTTATATAACTCATAATTTATATTTAAGTTAAATTTTTTAATAAATAGACAATAAATATAATTCGTAATTTCATAATAAATATAATAACTAGTATGCTTGTTATGATTCATAATTCCTAACTAACAACTAATAAATGTCATATAATCTAACCATTCAATTTACATTTCTCATTACTCCTCTATTAACCTATATTTATAATCTATCTCATCTCATTATTTTAGAAATAGAAAAAAAAAACCATACAAATTCATTTAAGACATTTTAATACACATCATTAACCATTCCAATTTCTTCAACATCAAAAATATATCTAATCAATAAAACAGTTGCAACTGTTAATCAATAAAAGAATCGTAACTATTGCATCAAACTCTATTGAAAAAGATCTAACCGATCTATGCAAAAAAGAAAAATATAAAAGCAAACATACATACAACATACTTCAAATTCTAATTGAAAAGTATAAAAGCAAACATTCATACAACATACTTCAAATTCTAATTGCTTGCAAGCCTTGCATAACTGTCTTATCTATGCTTCCCACTACGTTCGAACTCTGAGGACACGGTTCTATATCAAAATGAGAAATGAAGATGAAACTAATATATAGAACATCCCCAAGCAATTGGTACCCTTGGTTATATCCTTCTTTGGCTTGAATGAGGAAAATAATAATTTTATATAAAAAACATACAACAACCTTTAATGGGCACTTCAGGATCTAACTGCATGAAAGATGTGTGATGCCCACTCTCTGCGTCTGTTATAAGCAAATGATAACTATAATATAATCTATCAATTCAAGATCAGTTGTTCATTACTAGTATATTGGAAGTTTACTATTTTAGAAATGAAAGAGAAACCTACATGGGTATCTTATCAACAATTAATTATTATAGAAAACCAAAAAGACACCTCCCTTTTCATTGAGAATATGGAGGAGTTAAACTGTGTTGGATTAATTTGTTCATTGAGAAGATGGAGGAGTTAAACTATGTTGGATTAATTTCTGTTTATTCCGCCACATTTAATACACATCACTAACCACTCCAATTTCTCTTATGAAAATTAATCACATCAACAGTCTTTTTGATCCATAGAGGAACAGTAACTATTTCATCAAACCCAATTAAAAGATATTTCATATCCATGGGAAAGAGAAAAAGATAAAAGGCAAAACATACATACTGCAAATTTTGGCTGGTGCTTAGAATTTGAAATGCCTCACATAGATGTTGTATCTATGCTTCATTTGAACTCTGAGGTGATAGATCTCATATCAAGCCAACCAAAAATGGAGATGAAACCGAATACAGAAAACACCCCCAAAGCAATTTAGGACTTGGTTACATCTTTCTCTCACTCAAATGAGGAAACTAATAATTATATATACAAAACATACTGCAGATTTTGATGATGGGCTCTTCCGGATCTAAATGCGTGCAAGATGCGCAGTTGCCCTCTCTACACTCTTATTTATGCGGGTTTGAATCCTGAGGCCATACATCATATATCAAACCCAATCAAATAGCTGGTCCGATGGTCTCCTTCATTCTAATTCGAGACAAGCGCATCAATCAAATTCTTTTTTGCCTTAGTTGTTGACACCTAATCCTTGTGATTGGGTGAATTTATATAAAAAGATAAATTAGAAATATGAGCAGTCACCGGGAGATGAACTGAACAGTCTCTCCCTCATGTGTATAATGAAGACCTACCTGATGGAATAAGATATACGAATCATTTTTGCCTTATGTCATTACTGCCTGGCTTGACATGGTATTAGAGCCAGCCCCCAAAATAGTTGTAACTCCACTGTCTACTGCTCTCTGTCCACTGTCTACTATGCCCTCTGTCCTCTCTATCTACAGCACAGTGTGTTCATAGTCTGTTCACTGTTCTTACTACCTAAATTCAGAAAGTGTTGAGAGAGGGACGGCTTTTGTAATATTTTTTGAAGACGTTTCAGTGGAATAGATCTTACTGCATTTTGTTCTGGTTTCAAAGGACGGTTCTCTTGCGGCATGGCCCCAAGAGCCATCGTGAGGCTGTCATTGATGCTGCAGTAAATTGCAATGAAATTTTCCTACCTGGAAATGTTTTAGCGATTTAGAAGTGCATATGATATTAGCAGCGATTGTGAAGAACGTTGCTCCGTTGATTTCAACATTGCTCCAGTGGAGAACACTGGTATATGTATATGTTGAGTGTTTTTTGGCTATACGTTGTTTTTGGCATTGTATTGAGCTGTTCATGGCATATGCATTGAGCTGTTCATGGCATATGCGTTGAATGTTGTGTGATTTACGTTGCCTGAATATGATATTACGCTACCTGTAAGATGAATTAACACTGCACTGAGAGCTTTTAAGGCCTAATTTTCGTGGTAACCTCGCAGACCTTGCAAATCCTCAATAACAAGCCAACATTATGCGAGCTCGATGATGAGAGTGGTCAGAGATAATATGCGAATGGCTCCAATGGTGATTAAAAAAAACTATATTTCAGTGTCAAAGCTGAGATGGTTTGGTACTAGGGTTATAATGGTTTTGTAGGACTTTAGTCATATAATGAGCTTGTCCTATCAGAGCCTTCACGTGGCCTGGTTTTGTATTAAGTAATGCGCCTGGGTTTTAAAGTTGGAAATTCTAAATTTTTCATGAGGAAACGTGGACATACAAATATTTAAATGTCCAGAGTTCAATCTTGAGTGAGGCTTACGACAGGTCTTGCAAAGACCCAAATTCAGTGATGCACAAACCCCATGTATAAATAGAAATGAGTAGTCAGCGTTGTCTTGTCTACTTGTCTCATTAATTTTCAATTTATGTACAAATAAGACGTCAAAGCTAGACCAATAAAGGACTAATGAATGAGTCTGAATACATCAAATCTCTGGTCTTCATTTTATACAGTTTTCCTAGCGGAAGTATTTTTTATCAGTAGAAGTAATTTTTACAGAATGCATTCAATCATATCCATGGTGGGAATAGTTCTCACTGGCAAGGAGAACTATCCTGAATGGTCCTGAATGATAAAACACACCCTCATTTTCAATGAGTTATGGAAACGAGTGTGTGTCGAAGATGGAGACAATGAACCAGTATAGCCTACCTCAGACAAAGAGCTCGTCATTTGGGAAAACAAGAACAACAAAGCTTATGCATTAATCGCAACTTCTTAAATGAAAAGGTGAGTTACCATATTTCGTCATATTCAACTGCCTTTGAAGCCTTACAAAAGCTAAAAGAACTCTATGACTCACATTTTGCACTTGAAGTTGTTCAACTCATGATTAAACTCTTCACTCTTGAACTGTAAAATAATGATCCTCTTGCTCTTGCATCTGAAGTAAAGTCTATAATGCATGATATCAAATCCACTAAAGTTGAATTGGATATTCCTCTTATTGCTTTTCTCAAGGCACTTTATCCTACTTACTCCAATTATTTTGAATCATTGCAAGAAAATGGAAATCTCAAAGATATAACCTTTGACTCTCTTGTGAAAAAGTTTGCTGAAAGAGAGAAATCTTTTGGAAAGAAGATAGCCCATGAATCTTCTGAAGAGGCTGTGTGCCTTGCTCATAAAGAAAAGCATCCTGCTCAAGATTCTTCAAAAGGAAGAGTTGGTTGAAGAGGAAGAGGAAGATACTTCAGAGGCATGGGGGCAGACATTCTCAAGGAGAAAAGGTAGATTTGCACTGCATTCACTGCAAAAGAAATGGATCACATGATGCCTCTACATGCAAGCTACCATGGGACAAAATTGAGCAGAAAAGAAACCAACAAAAAGGTAAAACTGATGATATAGACAAAGGTAAAGCACCTGAATCCGCTCACTATGTTGTGGCACAATGTAACATTGGAGTAAATGAAGATTTATTTAATGCTTCACTTGCTTCTTGGAAAAATGATTGGTTGCTTGATCCAAGAGCAACCTACCACATGACTCATAGAAATATTTTTTTGAAGATTTCACTGACAATTTTGATGGAGTAGTATATTTTGCAGACCAATCAAAAATAGAGCCATCAGAGCTTGGCACAATCAGGCTTAAACTGCCTGGTCTTCCAGACTTTCTTCTGCATCATGTTCTATATCTCCTCCAACTCAAGAGAAACTTGCTATCCTTGGTTCACATCTGCCAGCAAGGTCACTCCATTCATATGTTTGATGGCAAGCTTGAGGTAAGAAAAGCATCTGACCACTCACTTGTCATGAGGGGAATAGAAGAAGAAAGGCTTCTCAAGCTACAAGGAACCTCTGCTCGTGTACAACATTTCTCATACAATTCTTATCATAAAGAAGGTACACTTCCATCAAGTTTATTATGGCATGCTAGATTTGAACATTTGAACTATGACAGTCTCCGCTTGTTGAAGAAAAATGGTGTTGCTGGTTTGCCTACAATTCCTAGGAAACTTAAGTAATGTGATGCTTGCATTCTAGGAAATCATAGAAAACAGTGTTTTCATGATTCACATTCAAGAGCACATTAAAAACTTGAACTCATTCATATTTATGTGGTCCAATGCCTGTTCTTTCTGCAAATGGAAATAAATATATCATGACATTTATTCATGATTACACCATAATGTGTTGGGTTTATTTATTGAAGAACAAATTGGATGCTTTTCAAACATTCAAGAATTTTCATAAATGGATTGAAAATGATGCACAATCTCATATTGGGTCTATTCACACTGATAATGGAAAAGAATACACATCAAATGAATTTGAAAACTATCTTCGCCAACATGGGATCAAACATCAAACAACTGTGCCTTATAATCCCCAACAGAATGGTGTAGCTAAAAGAATGAATATGACAATCTTAAATATGGTACGATCCATGCTCTTCTTAAAAAATGTAAAGATAATGTTTTTGGCTGATGCTGTTCTATGTGCTACATATATAAAGAATAGATGTCCATCTAATGCTATAAGAAACAAAACTCCATATGAAATGTGGTATGGACATGTTCCTTTAGTAAAGCATCTCAGGGTCTTTGGTTCCACTTGTTATGCCTTGATACCAAAGGTACATAGAAACAAACTTGGTGCTAGAAGTCGTAAGTGTATCTTCTTGGGGTACTCAAACACCTCCAAGGCATATTGTCTCTATGATGAAGTAAATAAAAATTTTGCTGTATCTAGAGATGCAATTTTTCTTGAATCATCCAAAACTGACAATGTTGTTGAGCGACAACTTGATCACTTGGATAGATTTGCAAAAGAAAAATCATTTCAAGAATTTGATAATCAGATTCCACACCTTGAAGGGGGGATTCTTATACTAGATCAACATGTGGAATCTTCTTTTGAAGAACACTCTCCCCCGCATGAAACTCCAACAACGGATGATGCTTTAAGTGATGTAATTGATAGAATTGGGAGACTCAATCTTGATTCAGTCCCAACTCAATCAACGAAGCAACCTGGACCATCTGAGAAAGGTCCCCCAAAGTGGCTAACAAAAACACTTGAAAGTGTTCATCCTGATGAGGTTGGAAAGACAGGAACTAGAAATTCAAACTAGCAAAATGGAGGTGATGTAGATGACTCTAATTCACCTGTTGATATGGATGTTTCTTAGGATTGTGAATTGAACTTGTCTACAGATTTTGAACCAACTTCCTTCAAAGAAGTTTCTTCTCATGATGAATGGAAAGAAGCAATGCAAAAGGAGTATGATGCCCTCATAAAGAATGACACTTGGAAGCTGGTTGATCCTCCATTAGGAACCAAACCAATTGGTTGCAAGTGGGTCTACAAGAACAAGTATAAAGCTGATGGCTCACTTGACAAGCAAAAAGCTAGGCTTGTGGCAGAGGTTTTGCACGGAAGGAAGGGGTCAATTATGAGGAAACTTTTGCCCCCACAGCAAAATGGGCTACCACCCGAACATTCTTTACACTAGCAGCTCAGAACGGTTGGAAAGTCCACCAAATGGATGTAAAAACTATTTTATTAAATGGAGATCTAAAAGAGAATGTTTTTATGTCCCAGCCTGAAGGATTTATTGTGAAAGGACATGAACATAAAGTATGCAAACTGGTAAAGTCCTTGTATGGTCTCAAACAAGCACCACAAGCCTGGTATGAAAAACTAACTGAGCATCTTCTGAAACTCAATTTCAAACATTATGATCTTGATGATGCAACTTTATTTGTCAAGAAAGTTGGAAAAACAGTTGTATATCTTGTGGTATATGTAGATGATCTTTTGATGTCAGGGAACAATGAAAGATACATTGCATCCATAAAGAAGGAATTGGGGAAAAGTTTTGAGATGACTGATTTGGGCTATGTTCATTACTATCTTGGCATTGAAGTAACCCAACATCCGAAGACCATATTTCTTTCTCAAAAGAAATACATTGGAGATCTGTTGAACAGGTTTGGCATGACAGAATGCAATCCTCTTACTACTCCAATGGAACAAAACTTAAAGCTCACATCTATTGAAGGAAAATAATTTGAGGATACAACAAAGTATAGACAGCTTGTAGGAAGTCTCAACTACTTAACTACTACCAGACCAAACATTTCGTTTGCTATTGGAATCCTCTCCAGGTTTATGCAAAAGCCTTGTGAGGGACATTGGTCTACTGCAAAAAGAGTTCTAAGGTACTTGAAGGGAACTCAAGACTTTGGAATCAAGTATACATAGGTGGACGACTTCAGCTTGATTGGATACTCTGATTCAGACTTCGATGGAGACAGAGAAACTGGGGTATCAACTTCAAGATATGCTATGAGTCTTGGATCAGGAGCTGTTTCCTGGAGATCACACAAACAATCAGTTCTAGCAAATTCCACAACAGAAGCAGAATATGTGGCAGCAGCTGAAGCAAGAAAAGAAATTGTGTGGTTCAGGAAAATTCTTGAATATTTGTAGGTAAAACAAGTACAATCAACTCCACTCATGATTGACAATACCTCTGCAATAAAGTTGGCCAAGAACCCAAAGTTCCATGATCGAACGAATCGCATCAATACTAAATATCATCTGATTCGACATCATGTTGAGGCCAAAACAATCCATCTCCATCATTGTTCCACAAATGAGCAAATTGTAGACATCTTCACCAAAGCGCTTGGAAGAGAAAAGCTTGAACGGTTCAGAATGATGCTTCACCAACATCCGTTCAGATTAAGGGGGGCAATATTGACACCTAATCCTTGTGATTGGGTGAATTTATGTAAATAGATAAATTAAAAATATGAACAGTCATCGAGAGATGAACTGAACAGTCTCTCCCTCACTAAACAGTCTCGCCCTCATGTATATAATGAAGACCTACATGATGGAATACAATATACAAATCATTTTTTTCCTTATGGAGTTACTGCCTGGCCTGACATTAGTTTAAGGATTATTGCCTTAGTTTAAGGATTATGTTTTTTTGCTTTGAAAGTAATGGAAATTTCAGTCATATTTTGAAAAAATCTAATAGGGATTTTTTGTAAATCCAAATAAACGCTGTCAAACTCTATAATTTTAAGTGTTTCAGAAGTTTTAATGGTACTGAATCCATTTCCATCATCAAAAAACATGACTCAAATACTTTCTCTATAAAAAAATTTGAAATATTTTTAACCAAATTTAACCCACTTTTAACAATCCAAATAATTCCTCGCCATCCATTAACAACTCCATTATTTTTTCAGCTTCTCAAAATCAGTGAAAATAAAAAAGCTCACCCCTATCCGTAATGTTTTGGTTGCAAGATACGAAGATCCGTCTTCTCTCAATCCGTGCAAATAAAAAAGCTCACCCATGTCCGTAATGTTTTGGTTACAAGATGCGAAGATCAGAGTGAGTTTGAACCCAATCAAACCTTATGAAGGAGCTATTTTCCCTCCTTTTAATTACACCAATCAAATTATACTTTGCCCCATATTTATTTATTTTATATCTTTAATTTAATATTTATTTGAAAAAAGTGATGACAACTTAATATTTTTAATTTTCTAAGAAAAATAAGTTTAAAATGTATGAGCGTAAAATGCCTATCGAACAGAAGAATAAACATAAATTAAAATTAAATTTTTATTCAATAAAAAAATTCATAAATATTAAATTGAGGTGACGGCTGAAAATTTCCCTATCTATTAAATTGATGTGATATTATTGGTATAATGTGATCTTTTAAATTATATAATTTTTTAATAAATTTCAGATTTATTATTAATTATTTTATATTTATTATTAAAAAAAACATTATATACAGAATATTCAAAATATATTTTGATTTTTTTAAAATTAATTAAATTATTAAATAAAAATTAGAAAACCTTTTGATCATATTAAATATATTTTGTTTTATTGAAATTTTTTAGATATGAATTTTTAGACATTTTTTATTAATTATTTTATATTTATCATTAAAAAAACATTATATACAGAATATTCAAAATATATTTTGATTTTTTTAAAATTAATTAAATTATTAAATAAAAATTAGAAAACCTTTTGATCATATTAAATATATTTTGTTTTATTGAAATTTTTTAGATATGAATTTTTAGACATTTTTTATTAATTATTTTATATTTATCATTAAAAAAACATTATATACAGAATATTCAAAATATATTTTGATTTTTTTAAAATTAATTAAATTATTAAATAAAAATTAGAAAACCTTTTGATCATATTAAATATATTTTGTTTTATTGAAATTTTTTAGATATGAATTTTTAGACATTTTTTATTAATTATTTTATATTTATCATTAAAAAAACATTATATACAGAATATTCAAAATATATTTTGATTTTTTTAAAATTAATTAAATTATTAAATAAAAATTAGAAAACCTTTTGATCATATTAAATATATTTTGTTTTATTGAAATTTTTTAGATATGAATTTTTAGACATTTTTTATTAATTATTTTATATTTATCATTAAAAAAACATTATATACAGAATATTCAAAATATATTTTGATTTTTTTAAAATTAATTAAATTATTAAATAAAAATTAGAAAACCTTTTGATCATATTAAATATATTTTGTTTTATTGAAATTTTTTAGATATGAATTTTTAGACATTTTAAAGAATAGTATATTAAGTGTTTTGCCTTTGTGATAAAGATTAATATCTAGAAATTTTAAAAAATATATAAAATTATTTATTTTTATTTTTTCAAATTTACTTATAATATGAAAGGTAATATTTTTATTAAAACAATGGTAAAATATAAAATAAATATTATAATTTTTTTTATAAATTTTTAAAGATTAAAAAGAATAATATTATTGATATTCAGAGTAATAATTAAACTATAAGATAATCCTTATAAAATTATTTTAGATAAGAGGTACAATATATTGAAGTGCATATTAATTCGGTTGATATTATTATGTTTTTTAATAATAGTATATTCCACCAAAATTTTAGTGTATATTGAATAACTAATTCTATCAACAACAATATAATCAATATATAAACCTTTTAGAAAAAATATAAAACCTCAATATTTAGTTGTTTTGAATGAATTAAATATTTCACTGATATTAAAAAATTATATAGATATATATATATATATAACAATTTTATCAATTTCAAAAAAATAACACTAAAGGCAAATCTACCCGTCATTATACATTGTATATGTAATTATGGTTGGGGTATTACTTACGCGCATTGTTTCACTCACCCTAACTTAACATTAAGTGACTCAAACATGTTGGTATCTCGTGTCTAGGGGACTCGTGAAAACTATGTCTACAAAGACAAATGAGGATGAATGTTTTTTCTCAAAGGAGAATCAAGGGCCAACTCGAGCTCTCGGAGAATTGGATTCAGTTATTGGCCAACGAGCCTTAGTTAGGGTATATTATGCAACTCTGGAATCCGTGTATTTTATGATTATCAACGAATAGTCGGCAGCAACACCAGATGGAATTTTCTGCATTCATCGTGCAAGGACCCCGGGCTGGAACTCACTGATCCTATGAGTTGATAACCATGCCCCACCACCGTTGTTACTCCCACTTTCCGGCACAGGGCCGGGAGAGGTATGTCTTTTCCAACCGGTATTTTCTTTCAGGTAACTGAAAGTGACATGATTTGGTTGATCACTTGATCGCACGCGTGTCAACATAGAGTTCGATATAAATCGCTGGCTCCAAGTAAACTAACAATTCTGTTCCGTTTAGGCCTCTCCTTCCCTTTAATTTGAGACAAGTAAAACAATCAAATTATGTTTTCACCTAAAAACGGTGTCGATGAATGGTAAAATTTAATTTTATATACTTAAATTTAATATTGAAGTTTCATGTTAATATTTATTTGAAAAATAATATATATATATATATATATATATATATATATATATATATGAAATACAAAATTTTATTAGATAGTTTAACAATAAATATAAACTAGTGGTCATCAACCTAGTGGTATTCATATAATTTGTTAGGCTCAGGTCTAGGAAGCAAGATAATGTAACATGCAAGGATAGTGAAGTATCATGTGTAATAAGCTCTGTATACGTTATTCATTATACGTATTAACTTAGTACTAATATCACCATTATTAGGCTGTTTCTACATAAACTAGTCACACTGATATATCAAGTGGTGTTTCACTTCTTGCTAGCTTTGGATCTCTATAAGATGCTGGTGGCTATATTTTTAGTCTAATTATTTTTTTTAAATATTAAATTGATGTTAAATTATTTTTTAAATTATATGAAGTTTTAATATTATTTAATGAATATAATTAATTTTTTTGGAAGAATATATATATATATATATAGTTTTGTTTAACTTTAAGAAAGTTAAAGATTTTAAAGAAATAAAATAAGTGTTTTATTATATAATAAAATTGATTAATGTATATTAACTATAAAAAAATATAAAATTATTTAATTTTTTTTCATTTATTTAAAAAAAATTAATACAAAGATTTCTAAATCAGGATAGCTTTCATGAATTAAAAATTAAAGATATTCCTATTATAATTTTTTTTTTGAAATTATGATTTACTATGATTATACTGGAGACATGTAAAGATGAAGTCTTTTTTATATTCAATTTTGTTAATGTTACAAAAATAAAAAATTATTTTTATTATTTTAATTCAATGATATAGAGTTATATTTAAAGATAAACAGAGACACACACACATATATAATTGGATTTATTTTAGATAGTTAGGAGGAATAATTGTTATTTTCATTAAAGTTCAATTCTCCTAAATGCTACGTCAACTTATATCAATAGAATGACCACGTTATCTATATGTTAATTATTGTATTCCATATCATTGTTAATTATTTTATTGCACAAACACACATAAAACACTACTGAAAATAAGTAAAAGAAATTAAACTATAAGAAAAATGCTAAAAACAATCAACAAATAAGAGATTCAAATAGTCCTCATCACCTATCACTAAATCATGATAGATTTTCCAACTATTTACAAAAAAATAAATAGATAATTTATATTAAGAAAACCCTATGATTTATCCAAGAAAAATATGAATATTAACATTTTAAGAATAACATATATATTTATACTACATATAATATATCTTCATCTTAAAAAACTAATATTTTAACAATTTTATTCAATATCAATATAATTTTGACAATATATTTACATTATACTACATATTAATAATAAATAATTAAAAAAATAAAATAAATATTTTAACTATTTAAACAAATATATTATTATATTTATCTTATAAATATTTCTACCAAAAATCCTTAGTGGCCATTGTAATTAAATGTACACAAAAATTCATCTTACAAGTACCTTTACTAACAACCACAAGTAACCTATAATGCAACAACATTCATTCAAAGGAAAACGCGCCTTAAAAGCCTAAGCGTCCATTGCAATAAAATGTTACTACACCAATTTCATCATTACTTAGGTATACTAGTCATAATTAAACAAAAAAAAGTGATGTGTTATAATAATTTTATGATCTAATTATTGTGTTGATAGAATTTATAAATAAAATAAATATTTTTTAAGAAAATATAAATTTTTAAATTTTTAAATAAAAAATTATTTCTAATTTTTAATATACAAAATAAAATAATAATTATTATATATTCAAGTTTCTGTGATCCATAATGAATTAAACAAAGTCTGTTAGTAGAAATTATATGAGAGAATTTTTTTTGCAGACTTGAACTAACAAGTATGGTTCATCATTATAATTACTATAATGATAACAAATTATATTAAAACCAAATTCTTATAATAATAGCAAACTATATTAAAATAAAAATTGTTTTAATCAAAATTTTTAAATATTACCAAAATTAAAGTGACATGAATATGATACGAATAGACTTAATTTTTTAAATTAGCTAGCAACCCTCATGTACCAATATTTGTTTGTAAGTATATCTTGTTTCAAATCTAGTAAATAAATATTTATATAAATTTTAGTATTAAAATTATAATATTATCTATCTCTTCATTTAATAAATAGAAAAGACATTAAAAAACAATGCACATATACTGAAATGATGACTGATGAGCCTAACTCTCTAGCTTGACCTTTTAAATGAGTTCCCGAAACATAAAAACCGTGAGCAACTTACAAGTTACCTACCTAAATCTACAACCTACTTAACAGTGAATATGGATAATAACAAATTACAGTACTCGTTGGCTATCAGTTAATTTTTAATACTTACTACCTTATTGCGTGTTAGTGTACCAATCACTTACCCCATCTTTCAATTATAAGAGAAGTTAAGGAGTTATATGGGTCTTTGGTTTTTACATTGAAATGGGCATTGAATCAAGTCTTTTTGAGGTTAGTTTCATAGGTTCATGTGGGGTAGGTTAACTATAATAATGAAAATCTCTTTTTATGATCACATGTATACATTAACAATTAGATACTATTTCTGTATAAGAATGGCAGAGGATACTTTCAAGATTTCCCATGAGAATGGCCATAGAAGATCAGTATTGTGTAATTTTATTCTTATGATATGTAATTTTTTTAGAAGAAGAAAGAATTTATTAAAACCGCTGTACATAATCAATATAATATACCTTACCAATTTGATATTATTTATTAAATTTTATCTCATCGTACATTAATTATTTTAGACCTACATTTATATCCTATTTGGCTATAATTATTTAGAAAAAGAAAAACTTACATGTGGAAAAGAATTGAACTCACTTGGATTTTCTCTTTTTCTTTCGCCTTATTATGTATGCACAGCAGCAACCACTCCTTTAAGTAAGCTGTTACACAGATTCAATATAATTTACTCTGTGAAAACACTTCTTTTAGCCTGCCAAAATTAATTAACACCAGAAAGTAATTTGACAGTAGAAGAATCTGAAATATTGCATCAGACCCCATGAAAAAGGTGCAAAACAAGTAAATAAATAAAAGACAAGTAAATTTATAGATCTACCAGATCCATGAGTGAAAAAAAGGAAAGTTATAACAACGAAGCATACCGCAGATATTTTTTTACGGCCCTTCTAACTCTAATTGCTTGAAGCCTGACGTGGATGCCTAATCAATGTGCTACTCGCATAAGCAATTTGGGCGGGATCTAACTCCTAAACCTTATTGCGTAACCTTGTATTGTTTTCTTCTTCGGTTGTATGAGAAGGAAAACTATGAATAGAATCAATCAATCTAATCTACCCAAGTTAATTATTAAAAAAAATGAGAGAAACCTACCTGTTCATCGAAAAGAAACAACTGAGTTGGATTCTTTTCTTTTTCTTCCGCCATATTTGAGACAATCACTCATTGGTAACTATTTCGTTTCCTCCTGCCAAAATTAACTAACATCAGAATTCGCTTTCATCTATGGAGGAGATCACAAATATTGCATCAAATTCAATGAAAAAGGAGCAGACGAGTAAACAGATAGTTCTACCAGATCCATGGGTTAAAAAGAAAAGTTAGGAAGACAACACATACCGCAGATTTTGATGGGCTCTTTGAGCTTTAATTGCTTACCAAACCTCATATAGATGTTTAACCTGTAATGTTCCAGTTGGGCGATTTGGGCATGTTTGAATCCTGAGCACACAGAACACATATTATACTAAATTCGAGATAAAACCAAATTAGATAACAGATTCATCTACAACCGTCAAATAAGAAACAAAAATTTATCTGCAGATTTTGATGGTCACTTTTGGATCCAGTTACTTGCACGGTCTGGCTTCGTCTAAATGGCCATAAATCACAGAAATCACACCTCGAGGACATAAATAGCAGATGAAACCAAATCAAGAACTCATTTCCTTTCTTTCCATGCGTTTCTGATCATCTCTCTCACACTGTGCACAAACACAACACCAGACATAGACAGAAACATACCGACATACATTACTACATACACAGAACAACACACAGACATAAATAGAAACAGAGCACAAATAACGCGAACGAGCGCTCCAGACCGCCGTGGAGAGAGAGAATGCAGAGAGCACATAGATGTTGAATGTCAAGGCGGCAATCAATTTATAGATACGATACCGTGCTGCACCTCGGATTCTATGATGTCTCTCGGCTAGTTATGTGACCGTTTTTTTTGTAAGCTGAGACGATACTCTACTTTCCATTACTGCGATCAAAAGATATAACAAAGTTGGACATGTCTCCGCCCGCTCTTAAGGGAAACCGGGCTTCGTAACCATCTAAAGTTTTTCAAAGCCATCCAAAAAAAGTATATCACCAACCTATCTATCCACGCTAAATATACATCTATCCGTACTGAAGGTAAAGTGTTTTCCTTTTGAAACATTAACATCTATATTTCCAAAACAACAAAACAACAGTATATATAAAAACCTCCAATCTGCAGCTGCATCTTCTACTGATTCGGTGCATCTGTCTTTGGTTCTTTCTCGACCTTGACGCCCAAGCCGCCCGCTTGAAGCATCTGCATGATATCATCCATCTTTCTGTCTTGCATCAATAGAGTCACTTGAATATTTTTCAATTCCCTTTTCATGGTTGGAATGCCTTGAATCAGTTCAGCCATTTCTAGAGCCACCTGTTCCATAGCTTTAGCCAATAAACGCTTCATGCCCCAATAAACATGTAAAGATTGTTTATATAAGGACATTCGTCCTCTCGTATGTCCGGGATCAGGGAGAAATTGCTCCCAATCCTCCATCTCAGGATCTGAATTCTCCTGCATAGCTTCTTCCTCCAAATGCTCTATAATCCTTCTGATATTGGGATTTGTATCAAGAACATATGCTGCCTCTGCTTCCTGCAATCTCCTCCGCATGTCTTTCTTCCCTCTCTTTCTTCCTCTTATCTCACTAGCTGCTCCCTCCTCCACTTCCGAGCGCACATTTCGATTCCCACGGCTGCCTCGTCCTACAGGTCTCCCTCTCCCTCTTTGATTCGCTCTTCCTCGCGCTCCCCTACCCCGGCCGCGTCTCTCCACCTCCACTTCCTCGTCTTGTTCCTGATCCTCACTCTCCTCCACTTGGTCCCCCGATTCCATCTCGTGGGCCTTCCCCATACCCGCTTTTCCTTTGTCGCCTCGTTGAAGCTCCTCGTCTGCAAAGTAATTACGAATGTCGAACTCTTCGTCCGAGTCATCCTGTATAGTAAAATAGACCCTCTGCATAGCTTCCTCAACCGTGCTCTTGCCTTTTTCCGCTGGAGTTGGTGTCTTACTCCTCGTCCACCTTCCTGCTCCCCTGTCCTGGTGTTCCGCCATCTTACCGTCCTTCTGCTGCTGCAATTCCTCTCTACACTTCCTCGCTCTGCGTTGCTGCGTTTCTAGATTCGTCTTTGGTTTTGGGATGGTCGAACTTCCCATGGGTTGATTGCTGCCAACCTTCATGACTTTAATTCCATAATCTTGAACCTGCAATCGCTGTGATCGCGCATTGAATACTCTGTCCTTCCCCCTCCTCGCTATAATCCGGAGGCTCCTAATTATTCCTTCCCTGTGCGGTCGCGTCATCATAATCCTGATTTAATATAGTTTTTAACTCATCCCACCTTGGTTCATCTTGTAATGATGTCCAGCTGCAATCTACGCTTCTGTTCGGCCCTCCACTACCCCAATTAGCCAATAGATCGGCGACACGGTTACCATTAAAAAACTTCAATTTCTATTTTTGAATAAAAGCACAAAGGCTCTGATACAATGCATCGAGTATAAAGATTTCACCCAATTCAAATTTCGGCCAATATGGAAGTATGACTCTTGATTTGGACGAGTTTCTTTTATATTCCTATCTTCTTGGCTGCAAATCATTTTCTATAAAGCTGTGTGTACAGTGATAGTGGAATTTTATTAAATGTTTATTTAAATTATTTTTTTGTATGGAAACCCATTAAAATAATAATAATAATTTAAATTAAATACTTAGATTTAAATTAAATATATAGTTATTTTGGGTTTTTGTTATTTAAATATAATTGTTCATAATTTATAAAATTAACATAAAAGTTTTATTTAATCTAATTATTTAGATTGTTGATTTTTTCATTATTAAATTACAAAATAATAATTAATAAATGAAAAATAATAAAATAAAGTTGATATCTATTTAAGTCACATTTATTATATTTAGTCTTTATGGTTAGCCCAATTGTTAAAGTACTTTTGCTATTGAAAAGTTACATTTATTATATTTAGTCTCTATGGTTAGCCCAATGGTTAAAGTACTTTTGCTATTGAAAAGTTATTTGTTCAATTTATGGCATACTATTTATGGTATACTGATGCAGAGACTTATTTGTCAAGGGAGTATTTTGGGTGACATTTTCACAAACCGGGACACTTTAAAGTGAACTGATAGCATATCCACGCGTCATTCTTATTATATGCATCATAACACAATTTCAGAATTTTGAAAAGCATTTCAATGTCACACGAGCTATTCTTTTATTGTGGATCAACATATCCCCGTCCCTTGAGGTGGATCAACCTATCCCTTCATTCATAGTATATACGTCATAATGTAATTTCTTAATTTTGAAAAGAATCTCAATGTCACACAAGCTATACTTTTCTTGTGGATAAACATATCCCCATCCCTTGAAGTGGAGCAACCTATCCCTTCATTCATAGTATATACGTCATAATGTAATTTCATAATTTCGAAAAGAATTTCAATGTCACACGAGCTATTATTTCTTATATATAGGCAAGCCTCATAGGTAAGCCAAGAAGTGATCCCTCGGAGTGGTTCAACCTATTCTGTGCCATTCATATTATATATATCATAGCATAATTTCATAATTTTAAAAGGAATTTCAATGTCACACGAGCTATTTTTCTGCATATAGGCAAGCTAGGAAGTGATCCCTGAGTGGATAAACCTATCCCCATTCCTTTGAGTGGATCAACCCAGCATAAGAATTTATCCTAGGACACAAGTATTATATTTAATCTTTTACAAAAGAAATAATTAAAAGTTGAAAGATTCCCATCCCTTTGAGTGGATCAACCCTAACATAAGAATTTATCCGAGGACACAAGTATTATATTTAATCTTTTACAAAATCTGAAATAATTAAAAGTTGAAAACCTTTCAAAAACCATATTTGTTACTCCTAGGAAACAAATGGTAACTTACACTTGTTAATCATGATTTACACATACTTAAGACTCCAATGGTACACCTATCCTTCTAGCCTTACTATGATAGGGTGGAGAGAAACTTAATGAGTCGTCTTAACCATTTGATCTACCCTTACTTGATGCATACTTAGATGAAAGCTATATATATAGCTAAGGACCAACACCACAAAATTTAAACCAACATCAACCAAAATCAATAAGATGGGCATGTCAATTCATTTATTTTGTGTTTTCACCTATCATAACCGCATGGTAGCCGATGAGTCTAGATTTGATGTGTTCGCTTAGATTGTACTCCTAGCAGTTGTTATCATTTTTTTTTTTTTTTTTTTCAAGATAAAAATATAATTTTTCTTAGATAATTCCCATACTAAACTATGGTACTAAATATCTGAATATAAGTAAAGGTTACAAAAAGCAGCTAACAAGGCTCTCTCAAAGGTATTCGAATTCTAGGAGAGCCCTATCTATCTCCCACCAACAATTCATTAATTATACCTCTCCTATGAGCACCCCCATTATTAGAGAATAAATGCTCTTAAAAAGGTCCAGGAAGATTTCTCATTAGCCTCCGGTACCACTAAATACCTTGCCAAAATGAAGCTCTAATTTTTTAATAACCCTGTGGCCATCCAAAGACACATAGCTCACATCCTTGGTCACCAAATTAGCCATTTTCTAAACAAATACATAGGAGCCCCTCAAGTGGAATCCACCTTAAAATCCAAACGCTAGAAGGACCTCCTTCAGAAACCCAAAGATAAACTTAATTTTTGGACTTTATGATCCCTCAATATTGTAGGGAAAGTCGTTCTCCTTAAATTTGTGTTGCAATCTACCCCCATCTTACTCTTATTTTCCTTAAGAATCCCCTAAAGAGCCCTCAATTCCATTAAAAAAATTTAGCACACCTCCTTATGTGGTGGATTTTCCATGGAAAATAAATGGGTCCTGGTCTCTTTGGATAAGCTATTCCTACCCAAGTTAAAAGGATGTTTAGGTCTCATTGATTCATAAACCCTGACTAAAGTCTTTAGAGCAAAAATCCGGTTGAGATGGATAAAGGGAGGAGTTGAACTTTGGAAGTAGATATGGACACATGAATACACCCATGCCATCTCTTTCCATCTAAAAATAAGGGACGTCTCCACCCTAATGGATATTTAATCTAGAATTATGCTAATGCCAATAAAAATCTCATTAAAATGCATAGTTTCTGGAATATATGTGATGGTCCATTTTTAGATTACTTAGATGGTGTTTGACAGATATTATAGGAGGAAGGCTCAAGAACCCCCCACTGGAATGGATTAACGGTCTCTGCTTGGCGAAAAGAGCGCGCATGATTTTCCGCGAGATGAGCAATTCAAAAACCACAAGTGGTATATCGGGCAGGGTCCAAGTGGTTTCTGGTTTTTTGAGGTTGGCCCCCGATTCCACTCTTCGTGCGACACGTTGTGGCGTGGAGGTGAGAGAAAACTGCCCTCATCGGGTGGTTAACCCACGTGCTGCTTGTCCGCCCGATATCTACGAGGACCGTCAGATCCAAGTTGAGTGATCAACGGTGGAGATTTGTTCGTGTTAGTTGCTTTGGTGTTTCAGACCCGAAAAAGTTTAAAGAGCTGGGCCTTAAGTTTTCGTTGAGTCCGTAAGGAAGTTTTAAGTGTGGTTTATTGTTGGAATTCTTGTGGACCCTCGGAGGGTCGTTTGTGGTATTTTTGTGGGCCTCAGTTCTTTTGGTGCATGTCAGTATGACCAAATGGTTGTTTTCTTGATTTTTCTCAAAGTGTTTGGCTGGATCTCACTGGTCATCTTGTTTAGGCTTCTCATGGTTTTGGGTGCATGATTCGATTTTACCTGCCGTGTTTTCTCTTGAACTCTCACAGAGTGAGTGTGGCTACATGTAAATTATGTACTATTGGCTAGATTAATAACACTATTATAATAATATTTTAAATCCCTTAAACAAAATTGACCATTGAAATTCAATCTCTATACACACTAATTTAATCATCATACCCTCATTTATAATTTAAATCATCAACATCTTACCCACACTCAATTTTCAATATAACCCGTTCTATTTTTCGCATTTCAACATGTATAGAACATAAAATGAAATAAATTAAGCATCTTTGTCAATAAAAATTTATAGAAGTAATCTACTTATCTAATAAAAGGTATTTAAATAAGCCTTTGTCAAAACTGAAGTAGAGGATTACTAAACCTCTAAGTAATCTACCTCCCTGTATGAAACGAAAACCAAAACACCTCCAAAGCAACGTTGGAGGAATTCAAAGAGCGAGAGAATTCCCCATCCAAACACTTGTGAAATTAAACAAAAGATACTGTCGCGGGATTTGTTACAGACCCTTAATGTCCAAGCTCCTCCTGTTGCCTGTAAATTGATTAGTCTATGCCATTCACATGATTTGAATCACATCCTGCTTTGGAAAACAAACCAAAAAAACAATCGGAAATGGTAACCCACGACGTCAAAACAATAATGGAAGCGATGAAAACTAAACCCTAGTTGTTTACCTATAGCTCCGCCAATTACCAACGAATTGTTCATGGCGTCGTGCTATGTGGGTTGAGTAAATGCGGATGATGCAGGGCAAGCAATTAAGGTTGCAAAAATGGCAAGAATTCAAATAGTAGCAGGACGTATAGTAGCAATTGAAAAACGACGTATCTTCGGTTCAGCACGATTATAGAAATTTAAATATCATTTGGGCGGGTTTTCAAATTCAAATGAGGGTGTGATTAAATGCTTATGTTATATTTGTTGTATTGTATAGCATAGCGTTCAGACGGTCTGATGGTTGGGTGGGGAATTTCAGGTCCGTATTGTGATGCGCATCCATGGCATGGTCCATATTTAGATGAAGGGTATGGTGAGCATTCATGTGCTGTGTCCATAGCAGGGATGCAGAGGGTGTACTAACAAGTATTAAATAACGTAGAGGTAACGTAGAGGGTTGGAAATAAGGCTTTCCTTACGTGATTACTCGTACTGCTCATATTATGATGTAGCAACGATGTACGCGAATCCTTTTGAATAACAACCGTCAAGGGTGCTATTATTACATTCATTTGGATCCGGGACCACCTAATTATGAAAACGTTGATCGATCTAACGCTGCCAGCGTAGCGTCTAGGAGTTGAATTCACATTCATGGCTCCAAATATTGGATTCTGCTTGGTCCAGAACGAAGTTGTCCAATGGCGAGTCGATATGAATCATAGACATGTTCTCGAAATTAGTTGAAAGTCATCACGCATTATGGTAACTCTCAACTCTCAATATTTGTAATTCTGTAGTGTTTCCAATTCCGGCAATATATAAATGAAATTAGGGCTTTTATATAATCTTTCATTCTCCTTTGAGGAATGGAATTGCAGGTTTATTTCTAGAGCCTATGCCTATAAGCACTAATATGTGGATAAGACCTTTTTTTCGTGGACCTTTGAAATATGCCACGAGGAGTTTACAATTTGGATTTCTTGGCTAGCTCTATGTAGAAGTTGATGAAAGGTATACCATTAATGTTATTCAAAAAATCACATAGGTAATTGAATCTTTATTGCGTTTTTACTGGTTACTTGTATTGTGATAAAGTGTTCGATGTAAGAGAGTTATTTTAATAACAATAATGTTAAAGGTGTTATTAGACTTATTTGGACCTGTAACATCCCTATGGTAATAACTTGGCGTAAATTATTCAGTTATGAAATAGTAATTCTTTTAAAAAAAGATTACGAATTAGTTTCAAAAACTAATTCTTGTTATCCATAATGCTGTCAATTAAAGAATGGCAGGGGATGGCACTAAACGCGGTTTGGATTTGGAACTGATTCTTGGATTCAGAACTGCTTCTTGGATTCGAATTTTAACCGGGATCTCTGCAAAGGATCGTGGGGGGTGTCTCGTTGCTCTTTCCTGGAGTTAGTTTATTTAGCTCCGTTTTGTCCGCTCCCTAAACTTGATCACTCGGCTCTAATGCCCTGTTTTGGATTTCAGATTGGGTTTTCTTCCATCTTGGGGGCCTTTCATATTTCTCAGATAGCAGCACTGTTTCTTTGGATGTGGAGATATGTGGCTCTTCTTTTGTCAGCCCTTAGACCCGTTCTCCAATGCTAACCCGAACTCATTGATAGTTTCCTGTAAAAGCAAGGTCAAGCTGTAGCTCTCTGGACATCGAGAACTGATTCTTGGTATTCGGAGCAAGAGATGACGGAGGAATTCGATCCATTTCCCTCATAGCCATTTCCTCATTGTTCAAGGCAGATTTCAAAATAGCAATCTCTCCCAATTGTTTCAAGATGTGCCCAAATCGATTCACAATGTTGTGGCCTATGTATTGAAAGACTGAATCTATGAAGGTTACGTGTTTGATCCACGCTCCTCTGTTTCTTTTTCGGCAGAGCATCACGCTGAATATATGAAGGTCATGTGTTTGATATACAATGTTGTTGCTTCTGTATCTTGGGAGCCTATTCGCTTCAACACGTTCAATTTGTGGTTTCTGCAAAGGTGGCGTGTGGTTACTCGCGTAATCCCATGTCCGACAGATAAATACGCGAGAGACCACCTGTGTCTAAACATATATGCCGACGACGTAATCATGTGGATTGATTTTCTAATAAAAAGATTGCACGGGGTCCTGCATTTCTTGGAAGCAATTATTGAAGATTTGTATGAAGTTTGGGGGACAGGAAGATCTCATGGAAGCTGTCATATCACTTCATGAATCCATATAGGACCTCAGCATGCGCTATGGCGACGAAAGAGAGATAAGTTGACCTCGTGTAATACTCTTTGTTTATGTGCAGTAAAAGAGTGTTTAAATTATATGTTTTCTTAGTAGAAAATTTGTTAATGCATGCAGATAGAAATGATTATTTGATGTATTTTCTTGATGAAGAAAACATATGATAATGCATGCGGTGAAAGAGTATCATTATGGCTGTTATTTACGAAGATCTATCTTGGAAAATAGGAACCTAGTTTTGGTTCTTTCCTCGGTTTTACATGAGCTAACGAGTTAGAACTCTTAAAGAGAGTTATGCATTAGTAAACATTGTGGAGGTCAAACAGTATTATTTGGGTATATATATGCTAGTTAGCTAGTATGTTATGCGTGCTCATGCATATGAGTGGATGTTAAAAGATCTCTTTAGATGTTGATTATTGTTTGAATAATAATGTAACTAATCTTGTTGCCAAGATTGTTGATGACTGCATTGACAGGAAACGATGGCAGATGGTGCCAAGGAAAGTGATGTTTAACATTATGGCAGGAAAAAGGATTATTCGTCCATGCAGATGAAGTCAAGCTGCAGTATTGTCCATTGCTAGAACAATTATGCCACAAGGAATGCTGCATGTGGCGGTATGTAAATAAAAGATTACATGTAAATTGTAATAGCTTTAGCTAGTTATGTGACAGCTTAATGATAATTCATTGTAAAGATTTTAATACAATGGTTAAGGGATGGAATCCCTTATAAGCCATTGAGTGAGGGGTGAAAACCCTCACGAGCGTTTAATAATAAGATTAAACGTTTGCTGGTTTTCACCCTACGGGGTTTCCAGGGTAAATTGGTGTTCAAATGGTGTGATTGCCTTTTGTGTCCATTGATAATCATGAGTCCTTGTTGATGATGGTTCTTTATTTGATGTGACAATTATAATGTCTTAGTACATGATTATCTAATATGTTTAAGGATATCAAGAAATGGATGCAAGGATTCATGAGACAGTTTATGTTATTACAAGGTTATGCAATGGTTATGCAACTTACTTAATGGCAATTTACTTGATATACTGATGAATATTATATTTAATGGTTAATGATGAATTGTGGAGTTGTGAATTGGTTAATTACTTGTGGTAATTTGAATAGTCATAATTCTAACTCCCTACTTTTACCTGCGAGGTTATCGGGGTATGTGACAAGTGGTATCAGAGCTAAAGGTTGCAGTACTGGTGCCTTTGGGAATTGGTAAGCGGAAAGGATATTGAGGTACGTCATCAGTAGGCATTAACTCAGGTACGAATTTAATCATTCACATATTCATTTATGTAGTACACTACTTTTGGCATGATAGGTGTGATTCATGTTTATAACTGCTTTAAGTAGTAAGTAATAAGTTGTTGCATAACTACGTTCATAACGTTAGATTCCTGATGAGGATAAAAGACAATGAAACTTTTGCCACACCTAAGAACAATATTGAGTACTCATTACATTCATGAACAATATTGAACACTCATTGAGGGAAGTGACAATCAACTACCAAGTTTGATTTGCAAATATGGCAATAACAATGATGCATTTAATGAACAAAATTGAAGTTACAATGAACAAAACTTAATGAGCCAATGCATGAATATAAATTAGGGGAACATCCTTGAATAGGATGAAAAATTGTTTTAAAAAGGACATTAGAAGAACCCCTTTAGATATTGGAAACTTGCAATGAGTCAAACAGCGAGACTTGATTGTCATAACTAACTTTTGATTCAGTCTTGTCATGGATGCATGAAGACGATTGGTAGTTGAGATTGGTTAGTGTTGTATGACTAACCCATAGAACTTATATGCATTAATTCAATTGGACTTAAGATTATTACAAATTCGAAAATAAGTGAAGGTTGATTGATGTTACATGCATGGAATGTGTGTATGAAGATTTTTACACTCTCTGTGCTATAGTCCAGTTGTTCATGAGAAGAGTTCTTGATTTTATTCACCATGAGAATGCATGATGAATAGTATATGCTTATGTCTTAATAGATTTAATGATGATTACCCTCTAATTAAGTGAAATCCATTAGCATGGTATGTGTTTATCATTACTTGTTGAGAGGTAAAAACCATTGGAGCCTCGATTTAATGATGGTTGAATTTATCTCCACTATGGGAATGATGGATTTCTTATGCATGTTGCATTCCAGTGTGAACTTAATTGGAGAGGCATGTTCAGTGGGTAACATTTCTAGGACCCATTCCTGGTATAATTATATGTGATAATTATTCATAAGTAGACTACTTGTGCTAATGCAGTTGTCAGTAACTCTAACTACCTTCCCCAACTATAGCTGCTTCCAAAGGAAAAAGGAAGCAAGGAGAGGGAAGAAGACCGTGCTGTAAGGACAGATGGAGATGGGAAAAGAAATCGCTAAGTCTGGTGGTGACCAGATAGCGCAAGCTTTGAGTGTCAGAATCTTGCAGAAGACGCTAAGTCTGGGATTGACTAGATAGCGCTTGATGTGCATATGAGTATTCCTTTGACCATGCTTAAGGAGTTGGAAAATGATAACTATAGTGTGTTGAGGTTAATGATTTTCGTAATGTCTCCTTGAACTCGTTATTCTGAAATGGTCACATAGTAGAGTTATGATAGTTGTTGCATCTAGCATCAAGTGGTAACTCTGGTGCATGTGTGACACTTAGGAGATTATGCTTCTAAATGCATAAGTAGAGTAATTGCTCCTGGTAAGGGTGGGTTAATTTGTTAGTTATGCATGTTGATCCAAGGATAAGATAAGTATCTTGCTCACTTCCTTGAAGAACACATATGAGTGTTTTATATGATTTCTTAGTAGAGAAAGTATTTGAATGCATGCAATAAAAGAATAGTTCTTTTATAGATTTTCTTGGTAAAGGAAATGTGTTAAGGCATGCAGTTAAAGATTGATTATTTTATATACTTTCTTAATAAAGAAAATAGGTAGTTCCTATTAGGAAGACTCCACGTGAGTCTTGTGTGTGAATGCTTGTCTCTCGTCTACAAAATCCTTGCTAAATATAGCCAAAGTATCTTCTTGAGAAAAGAGGATGAGGCATATAAATGTCCTGAGGACAAAGCATGGAAGGTGGCCAAGTTTTCTTGAATTAAAATATGTATCTTTATTTGATAAAGGCTTCTTGGAAAATATATATATATATATATATGCTAATTGCATTATGATTCTAGTTAGTTTCTAAGTTCTAGTGAAATGATTATGCATTACATGCATGATAAGATAGCTAAGGATGTGCTTCTAGGCACATAGATATGCATTTCTAACTTTCTTGAGGAGAGAGTGTATTATATATATACTTAAATATAGTTTCATTCTAGAAGAGTGTGCATACTTCATGTATGAAGATGAAGGATTTTATGAGAATTTTCTTGAAAATAAGAATAGAGGTTCTTTCCATAAAGACACATTAGAATAGTGTTCATACAAGAACCAAAATCCTTACTTGTCTCATGAAAAGAACTATGTGCATTGAAGTAAAGTAATTGTGTTAGGAGAACACATGTTGCATATTGGTAGCTATTGTGACTTTGGAATTATGAGTCTGTGTGTACTTAGAGAAAGTGGTCATGTTAGCTTCCTTGAAAATAATAATCTCTTGGAGAGATTGTCTTGTTGGATGAGCTGTGTTGATTGCTTGATTTTGATGCATAAAGGATAAGTAAACCTTGTTTTTATGCCTAAAGATGGATATCTTTAATAATTCCCTGAAAAGGAAGATAGAAGAATGAGGTTAAAATGACTTCCTTTAAGAAAGAGGTATGTGGTTTGTTGTATAAAATGATGGTAGTCTTCTAGTGAGGGGAATAAGTGTTGCATACATTAAAGAAGGGCTTATATGATAAGCAATGGTATGCACAAAGATTAGTCATTATGATATAGAGTTATGATCTTTGTATGTTAGAGAGATTATGTTTAATTACATTAACAATGCATGACCCAAGCTAGCCATAGTAAACGTAAGATAATACTCCATTAATGATGATTTGAATTGGAACAACAGACTATGGCAAAATTGGGAATGCTGAGAGTATTAACTCAACTGTTGTTGACATTTATACATTAATGAGTATTTGCAAATGCTTTTATACATGACAATATTGTATGCATGAACATTCTTGGAAATGGAATATGTGTTAACTGATGTATATTTATAACTAACGTTGCTGATGGGATTAAGTAGTGGTAGCTTAAGGGCAACAAGAAAACTCATCACATAAATTGCTGCAATGTGAAATGCAATTATAAATGAGAAAGAATGATGTTATATGATATGCATGAATTATGTTATTTGGGAAATTTGCATGCATACAACATGTATGATGGATATGTTTCCCATCAATCTTGACGTTATGGACCCATGTTGGGGGTTAAGTGTAAATGCATGGTATACATGCATGTTTGTTGTGCTAATGATAATGATTATATGGTTCATTGTGTAAATTACTTTGAGAAAGAGTAATAAAAGAGAAATTTAACATGCCAGACAGTTGCGGATAGTTGGGTTGATGACAGTTACCTGCCTGGAGGGGTTGATGGTACCTGTCTGCCCGGATTGTGAAAGGCTTGAATGCCTTGGGTTGATGACAGTTACCTGCCCGGAGGGGTTGATGGTACTTGTCTGCCCGGATTGTGAAAGGCTGGAATGCCTTGGGTTGATGGCAGCTACCTGCCTGGAGGGGTTGATGGTACTTGTCTGCCCAGATTTACTCTCCCTGGAATTCTTGAGCTGGTTGGCCAGTGGAATTCCATGTTAGACCTGGTAAGGTCTCTATCAAAGAAACTGTCTGGATGTGAGAATGACTCGATTTGGTTGTGGAAACCCGTTCCCATGGGTTGGGAATTCTTTAGTCTATTGTGATTTTCATGGCTAAAGAAATTAACTAATCAGTTGTATGTGATGTTAAAAATAAATTCTATATATAGTTGTGTGAAATGTGTTATGCACATTCAACAGGAAATGAGTTTAATGTTCAATAAGGAGTTGTTGGAAATTTTAATTCCTGTATCATTTTATTAATTTTGTGAAGGTCTAGGGGCTAAGACCATTTCCAAATGATGCAGTGATTGACTGTTTTGATTATTAGAGAGCTAGGTGCTCTTTTGGTACTTTTAGAAGTACGTTGCGGATGTCTTTAGTAAGAATTCATGCAGTGTGCACGTGAGTAGTGATTTATCATTTGTTGATTAGTGTTCGTGCTCTTTAAGTACTTGTAAAAGTACTGTGATTTAGAAATCATCTAGCATTGCAGAATTGAATTGATAGTCAAAAGTATTTCATTTGAATCAAAATATAGTATGCGATTGAAGTTGTTAGTCATATATTATAGGAATTACTTACCGTGGAGGAATGAAGGGTTTTCCAACCACTATTAAAATGCCTACATGAAAAAATTCATGATTTTCAAGAATATATGGTAAGTAATGGTAAGTTGACACAGAGAATTGTTTATTATGAATGAATAAGGGCCAAGTGGTGGCGATTAGAAGTTGCATATTTTTGCAATTACAAACGTTTATGACTATTGATGTTTATAACTAATGATATTTCTTATGACTATATCATTACTATTTCGGTTTGTTGTCATTTCTTGGAATGACAACTTTGATTTTAAAGAGGTAGGATCACATTTTGTGTGGTTTAGATGGTAATACCATGAGTAAAGTCTAAAGTTCCAACGAAAGATGAACACCGAGGACGGTGTTCCTGTTAAGGGGGGGAGTATGTAACATCCCTATGGTAATAACTTGGCGTAAATTATTCAGTTATGAAATAGTAATTCTTTTAAAAAAAGATTACGAATTAGTTTCAAAAACTAATTCTTGTTATCCATAATGCTGTCAATTAAAGAATGGCAGGGGATGGCGCTAAACGCGGTTTGGATTTGGAACTGATTCTTGGATTCAGAACTGCTTCTTGGATTCGAATTTTAACCGGGATCTCTGCAAAGGATCATGGGTGGTGTCTCGTTGCTCTTTCCTGGAGTTAGTTTATTCAGCTCCGTTTTGTCCGCTCCCTAAACTTGATCACTCGGCTCTAATGCCCTGTTTTGGATTTCGGATTTGGTTTTCTTCCAGCTTGGGGGCCTTTCATATTTCTCAGATAGCAGCACTGTTTCTTTGATGTGGAGATATGTGGCTCTTCTTTTGTCAGCCCTTAGACCCGTTCTCCAATGGTAACCCGAACTCATTGATAGTTTCCTGTAAAAGTAAGGTCAAGCTGTAGCTCTCTGGACATCGAGAACTGATTCTTGGTATTCGGAGCAAGAGATGACGGAGGGATTCGATCCATTTGCCTCATAGCCATTTCCTCATTGTTCAAGGCAGATTTCAGAATAACAATCTCTCACAATTGTTTCAAGATGTGCCCAAATCGATTCACAATGTTGTCGCCTATGTATTGGAAGACTGGATCTATGAAGGTTACGTGTTTGATCCACGCTCCTCTGTTTCTTTTTCGGCAGAGCATCACGCTGAACATATGAAGGTCATGTGTTTGATATACAATGTTGTTGCTTCTGTATCCTGGAGCCTATTCGGTTCAACACATTCAATTTGTCGTTTCTGCAAAGGCGGCGTGTGGTTACTCCCGTAATCCCATGTCCGACAGATAAATTTGCAAGAGACCGCCTGTGTCTAAACATATATGCTGACGACGTAATCATGCGGATTGATTTTCTAATAAAAAGATTTCACAGGCTCCTGCATTTCTCTGAAGCAATTATTGAAGATTTGTATGAAGTTTGGGGAACATGAAGATCTCATGGAAGCTGTCAAATCGCTTCATGAATCCATATAGGACCTCAGCATGCGCTATGGCGACGAAAGAGAGATAAGTTGACCTCGTGTAATACTCTTTGTTTATGTGCAGTAAAAGAGTGTTTAAATTATATGTTTTCTTAGTAGAAAATTTGTTAATGCATGCAGATAGAAATGATTATTTGATGTATTTTCTTGATGAAGAAAACATATGATAATGCATGCGGTGAAAGAGTATCATTATGGCTGTTATTTACGAAGATTTATCTTGGAAAATAGGAACCTGGTTTTGGTTCTTTCCTCGGTTTTACATGAGCTAACGAGTTAGAACTCTTAAAGAGAGTTATGCATTAGTAAACATTGTGGAGGTCAAACAATATTATTTGGGTATATATATGCTAGTTAGCTAGTATGTTATGCGTGCTCATGCATATGAGTGGATGTTAAAAGATCTCTTTAGATGTTGATTATTGTTTGAATAATAATGTAACTAATCTTGTTGCCAAGATTGTTGATGACTGCATTGACAGGAAACGATGGCAGATGGTGCCAAGGAAAGTGATGTTTAACATTATGGCAGGAAAAAGGATTATTCGTCCATGCAGATGAAGTCAAGCTGCAGTATTGTCCATTGCTTGAAGAGTTATGCCACAAGGAATGCTGCATGTGGCGGTATGTAAATAAAAGATTACATGTAAATTGTAATAGCTTTAGCTAGTTATGTGACAGCTTAATGATAATTCATTGTAAAGATTTTAATAACAATGGTTAAGGGATGGAATCCCTTATAAGCCATTGAGTGAGGGGTGAAAACCCTCACGAGCGTTTAATAATAAGATTAAACGTTTGCTGGTTTTCACCCTACGGGGTTTCCAGGGTAAATTGGTGTTCAAATGGTGTGATTGCCTTTTGTGTCCATTGATAATGATGAGTCCTTGTTGATGATGGTTCTTTATTTGATGTGACAATTATAATGTCTTAGTACATGATTATCTAATATGTTTAAGGATATCAAGAAATGGATGCAAGGATTCATGAGACAGTTTATGTTATTACAAGGTTATGCAATGGTTATGCAACTTACTTAATGGCAATTTACTTGATGTACTGATGAATATTATATTTAATGGTTAATGATGAATTGTGGAGTTGTGAATTGGTTAATTACTTGTGGTAATTTGAATAGTCATAATTCTAACTCCCTACTTTTACCTGCGAGGTTATCGGGGTATGTGACAGGACCTCATAATGTCTAATTATGAAAATCTTAATTGAATCTAGAATTACAATGAAATGGATACTAGATGGATTTTCTGTTTATGATATGAAAATTTTAATGAATTTAGAATTACAATGAAATGGATACTAGATTGATTTTCTCTTTAAGATATAAGGATGTAATGAAATACGTTAGTAAGTTCTTGTGGTCACTCTAAAAATGATCTCATTCTATTATGTGTAACAACTAACAATTAAGTTTCATTTAAGCTCTAAAAAAATACAATAATTTAACTTTTGTGATTTACAATTTCTGTCATAGCCTTAGAAAACTATTAAAATTGTTATAAATAAACAATAAATGTAATATAATCTACCAATTTAAGTTTGGTTTATGCAAATACAATATTGGTAATTTCTTAATATATTTTATGCGATTCATAATTCTTATTTAAGTTGAAGAAATTTATAGATAAACAATAAATATAATTCATAATTTCATAATCAATATAAACACTAGTATGTTTGTTATGATTCATAATTCTTATCTAACAAATAATAGATATAATATAATCTAACCATTCAAGTGATATTTTTCATTACTACTCCATTAGCTTATATTGGTAATATATCCCATGTCCATCTCATTATTTTAGATATAGAAAAAAAAATCATACAAATTCATTTAAAGAATTTTAATACACATCACTAAATATTCCAAATTCTCCTAAAAAATTAATAATATCAGAAGTCTATCTAATCAATAAAAAATAATAACTATTAATCAATAAAATCAAGCTCAATTAAAACAAATCTAACAGATGTATGGAAAAAATAAAAGTATAAAAAAAACATACATACAACATACTTTAAATTCTAATTGCTTGCACGCCTTGCATAACTGTCTTATCTTGCACGCCTTGCATAACTGCACGCCTTGCATAACTGTCTTATCTGTGGACACGATTCTATATCAAAATGAGAACCTAAGATATAGAACATCCCAAGCAATTCATGCACTCGGTTATATCCTTCTTTGGCTCAAATGAGGAAAATAATAATTTTATATGCAAAACATACCGCAGATTTTAATGGGCGCTTCAGGATCTAACTACATGCAAGATGTGTGGAAGTCCAAGTCCACTCTCTGCATCTGTTATAAGCAAATGATAACTATAATATAATCTATCTATCAATTCAGGATTAGTTGTTCATTGCTAGTATATTGGAAGTTAACTATTTTAGAAATGAAAGGAAAACCTACATAGTAGCTTATCAGCAATTAATTATTATATAAAACCAAAAATATACCTCCCTGTTTATTCATAAGATGGAGAAGTTAAACTGCGTTGAATTAATTTCTTTTTCTTTCACCGCATTTGATCCACATCACTAACCAGTCCAATTTCTCTTATGAAAATTAATCACATCAAGAGTTTATCGGATCAATAGAGGAATGGTAAGCATGGCATCAAACCCAATTGAAGAAGGAAGACCATGAATTAAAAAGAACTAGTAGATCTACGGGAAAGGGAAAAGTTTTAAAGGAAAAACGTACCTAGGGCATATTTTAATGGGCAATTCGAATTCTAAACTATTGCAAGCCTCACATGGATGTCCAATCCGTGTGTCCTGTGTCGTTTGAACTCTGGGGACGCAGATCTGATACTGAACCAAAATACAGACGAAACCGAATTAAAAAACATTGCAAGGCAATTTACTGACTCAGTTACATCTTTCTCTCGCTCTAATAAGGAAAGAAATAACTATATACACAAATAAAAAAATACCTCAAATTTTGATGGGGGCTTGTAGATCCAATTGTTGTCCGGATGCGCAGACTCACATTCTCTCCGTCCATTGCTTTGGCGGGTTCGAACACTGAGGCCATACATCTCATGTCGAACCAAATGAAACAGCGTGTCCCACCAGTCGTATCCTTCCTTAATAATTGGAGACCAAGCAAATTATGTTTTCTGTTTGTGCCACTCCTCTATGTTGTACTTGCAAGAGGCACACAGCGAGTTTGAACACAATCAAACCAGGAACTAGCGGGTTCGAAGCCAATCAAACCAAATGGAAGAGCTCATCTCCCTTCCGTTTAATTTGAGATAGGTAAAACAATCAAAATATATCTTCAGCTAAAAGACGGTGTTCGACGAACGGTAAAATTTCATGTTAATAATTATTTGAAAAATAATAAATATATATATATATGAATCAAACTTTTCTTTTAAATATTAATTTGAAATTAAATTATTTAAGCCATATAAATTGTAAATTATATGAAGTTTTAATATTATTTAATAAATAATATTAATTTAATTAATTTATTGGAAGAATTTTTTATATATAGTTTTTTGACATTTAAAAAAAATAAAAATAAGAAATTTAATTATAATGATAATTAATGTATATTAACTATAAAAAAAATATAGAATTATTTAAATTTTTAAATCTTTTTCCTCTAAAAAAATTAATACAAGTAATTCTAAATCATAATAACTTTCATGAATTAAAAGTTAAAAGAAAATCTTATTATAACTAAATAATCTGTAATTATGATTTATTATGATTATATTCAATATATCTAAAGATGAAGTCTTTTTCATATTTAACTGTGTTAATGTTATAAAGATGAAAAATTTGTTTTATTGTTTTAAGTTAATGATATGAAGTTATATATAGCTAGGAGGAACAATTGTTATCCTCTTCATCAAATTTCGATTCTCCTAAATGATAAGCTGAAGTTATATAAGAAGTGTATACTTCTATAAAGAGAAAACGACAAATAGACAATTTTTAATCCACATTATCTATATGTTAATAATTGTACTAAATATTATTGTTAATCGTTTTATGCACAAGCACACATAACACACTATTCAAAATAAGTAAAAAAAATTCAAACTAAATGCAAAATGCTAAAAACAATCCAGAAATAAGAGATTCAAATAGTCCTTATCACCTGTCATTAAGTCATGATAGGTTTTGCGAGTCTTTAAAAAAAAGTTTAGATAGTCCCAAGCAAAACATAGATATTAAGATTTTTTGGTTAAAATACTTAACCATCGTATTTCTCCCAAAAATAAAAATAAAAATAAAAGTGAATTCTCACATCTCTTATTTTAATAAAATATTATTCCCTTTACAATTCTCAAACTTCTACCTAAAAATTATATATATATATATAATTTTAAAAAATATATAATTCAACGATTTGAATCCATATAACATTATGTTCATTTAATAAATATTTCTACCAATAAATTTTAGTGTCATTGTAATTAAATATACACGAAAATTGATCTTACAAGTACTTTTACTAGTCACCACAAGTAACGTATACTGCAACAACATTCATTCAAAGGAAAGCCACTCGAAAGTCGAAGCTTCCATTGCAATTAAATGTTACACGGTACACCAATTTCGTCAGTACTTGGGTATACGTTGTCTTTTATACTTTTATGACTAATTCCATTTTTATTTTTATGTTCAAAATTTTTAATTAATTTTCATATTAAATTATACAGTTTTATGTTGGCTATGGAGTTTGTTTTCCAAACCTGGAATGATGCATTAAAATCAAATCAAATATGTCGGGGAAGACTTTTGAATGACACATTATTAAAAAAAGTGATGTATTATAATTTTTTTAGTATAATTATTGTGTTAATAGTATTTAAGTGTATATTTTTTTTAATAATAATTTAATTTTTGTTTATAAAAAAATTATATATAAAGTAAATAATTTTTTAAAAAATATAAATATTTAAATTTTGCAAATTAAAAATTATTTTTAATTTATAATATAAAAAATAAAATAATTATAATTATAATAATAACCAATTATATTAAAATAAATTAATTAAAATTAATATACAAATAGCAAACTATGTTAAAATAAATTAATATAAATTCATTTTAGTTGAAGTTTTTAAAGTACTACCCGGATTGAGGTAATATGAATAGATTTAGCTTTTGAAATTAGCTGACAGTACTCAGGTGACTGTTATGTGCCAATGTTTGTTATAATTGTATCGCGTTCCAATTCTAATAAATAAATATTTATATAAATTTTAGTATTAAAGTTCTAATATTCTTTATCACTTCATTTAATGAAAAAGAAAGATTTAGAATTGCATATTTACTTTTAAAAACAACGCAAATGCTGAAATGATGATTTATGAGCCAGACTGATTTATGAGCCAGACTCTCCCGCTTGGACCTTTTAAATGAGGTCATGAAACATGAAAACCATTATTAACTTATAAGTTACATTATTTGTTGGTTATTAGTTAATTTTGAATATTTACTACCTTAGGGTGTGTCTAGTTACTTATAATCTTTCCATTATAACCTAAGTTAAAAGAGTTATATGGGTCTTTTGGTTTTTCTTTGGTTTGTACATTAAAATGGGCATTGAATAAGATCGAGTCTTTTTAGGTTAGTTTCATAGGTTCATATGGGTTAGGCTAACGGTAAGAACGAAAATTTCTTTCTACGATCACGTGTAACTATTAATAATTAGATATTATATCTGTATAGGAATGACAGAGGATACCATTCAAGATTTCCCATAAAAATGGCTATATGAAATCAGTTTGTGTAACTTTATTCGTATAATCTGTAATTTTTGTCGAAGAGTAAAGAAATGATTAAAACTGTCACACAAAATCAAATGATTAAAACTGTCACACAAAATCATATAATTACCCTAGCAATTTGAGATTATTTATTAGACTTACATTTCTATTCTGTTTGGCTTTAATTATTTTAGAAAACAGACGTGCATTACTACATAGACAGAACAACACAAAGACATAAACAGACACAGCGCATAAACAGACATACCGATGATTAAGAATTCAAATTCTATTTTTGAATAAAAGCACTGAAACAATGCATCGACTCTAAAAAATTTCATTTAATTCAAATTTCCGCCAATATGGGCGTATGACACTTCAACACTTTTATATCCCTATCTTCTTGGTTGCAAATCATTTCCTATAAAGTGGGGAGCCGTGGAATTTTATTAAATGTTATTTATATTATTCCTTTAGGTAAACTAATTAATAATAATAATTTAAATAAAAGAAAATAAACAAAATAAATAAAGTGATTTAAATTAAATATATATTTATATTGTGTTTTTTATTTAAATATAATTGTTAATAATTTATAAAATTAACATAAAAGTTTTATTTAATTTAATTATTTAGATTATTGATTTTTCATTATTAAATTATATTACATTACACAATAATAATTAATTAATTTAAATGAAAGAGTGTTGATATTTATTCTAGTAATATTTATTATATTTAGTCTTATAGTTGGTTTAATTAGTGGAGTCTTAGTTATTAAAGCATTTTTATTATTGAAAGATAAAAGGGTCAACTTTTCTTTTGTTATTTTTTCTCATATAGGGACACCTCATAAACAAGCCATGAAGTGATCCCTTCAAGTGGATCAATTTATGGGTGGATCCACCAAATACAAATATTTAAGCCAAAGGTACTTGGCACGTGTATTTTTATTTTTACAAATACTATAAATTTATTTTGTTAAACAATACAAATAAAAATGTTATATATAGATTGAAATATTAAAATACATTAAAATTATTTATTAAAATTTAATATCTAAACTTTAACCGTTTCTTCTCTTAGTTGAAGGAAATTTTATAAGTTCTCAATGCAACTAATTTGAATAAAAATAATTAAAACCTTTACAATCAACTATAACTAATTCAATAAATAAATAAAAATATTAAAACTTTTATAAAATATTTAAAAATTATGATTTTTTTTTACAGAATCTTCAATAATTAAAAGTCGAAAACTTTTCAAAAAGGTGATTCCTTACTCCTATGAAAAAATGGTAACTCACACTTGTTAATCATGATTTATCATATTTAGAGGAATTTTTTTTCTTAAAGTTGAATTTTGATGGCAACTAGCAACCTCCCCATATGCATGCAATAGCGTGCAACACATATACCATAAACTCATAATTCATCTTAAGAATTCATATTAAAACCAAGACTCCAATGGGACACCTATCATTCCACCGTAGGTCCTAGACTCCAATGGGACACCCATCCTTCCAGCTTAGATCCTAGACTCCAATGAAACACCTATCCTTCCAACGTTACTATGACAAAGTATGGGTGTCATTTTTGAGAATTTAAACTTGAACGAAAAGAAAGTAATAAATTATCTTAACTATTCAACCTACATTTATTTGATGCGTCCTTAAAAAAAACTATATTGCAAGTAAACACTAAATTGGAAAAAGTTTCCAATTGCAAGTGAACACTAAAGGAAATGATCGTACAAGACAAGAGGAACAGGCAAATTGAAGTTTTAAATTTTCCCATTTTATCTTATCATTTCGTAAATATTTGGAAAATCTGGGTCTTTTGTTTGCGGAAGCCAAACACACTTAAAGGCGTGGTGTAAAATGGAGTTATAACTATACTAAGACTTCACTTGAAAAATGGAAAACGAATGTGGTTATATTAACCTTCTTTATGGGTAAGGAAATCAATTTCACATGTAGAATAAAACAATTAATGCAAGTGGTGTGAATTTTAAACTATATTTAAGACATCCTAATGTAACTACATCCATGCAAAGAGGCTTCTCCATATTGTTAGACACGTACCCTGTAAAGCAAACTGTTATCCACGTGGCTGTGGTATATAGATGTTGTTGGAAGGAATTAATTCCAACTACCCACCATTATTACAGTCGCTATATTAATCTAGAATTCAGCCGATGTTTTAGGTGCAGTTTCTAGAATTCATTGGCAAATGGGCAAGCTTCCTGGAGAAGCCACTGCCCCATCAAACTCCAGAAATTTCTCTGTCATGTATAAATACCTATTCGTCATCGAATGAAGGCAAGTGTTCAGAGTTCTATGTCATGTGATTAGTTGTGTGCTCTCTTATTTGGTATTAGAGCAGGTGTGAGGTGAGGTTGAATTGTGAGTGACCAGAGTGTGAGATCATTGTTGCAGAGTGATCAGTGTATGTTTCAGAGTGTCCGTGTTGCAGAAAGACTAGTGTGGAGCACAGGTTGGAGTTTTCAAGTTGTTGCAGTTAAAGTGTGGTGTATCATTGTGCGTAGTTTGGACACTGGAGCTGGAGTGGCTTTAGCGGTGTGGAGATTCAATACTGTGAAAGTCGCGTGAGGAGAACACTGGCCTGGGGACCACGATGTTGTTGCTCTGGTGAAAGGAAAAATGGATGAAGCTGGTATGTAAGAAATTGTTGCATAGGAGGACCGTGTGTAAGTTTTTTTTTGCTGTCGTAATGTTGTGCGTATTTTTCTGTTTTGATGTTAAGAAAACATTGAAGGAAGCAAGGCGTTGAAGCGGTGATTGTCTCAGATATTGAGGGGCACGCTGTGGGTGATATTCTTGGGGTGAGAAGGCAGTTACGATTCTGGATATTCCTTTCCTTAGTGAATTTTTTGAATCAGGGTTTTAACTTTTTTTTTTATTTGTATTAAGTTTGGATAACAGTTTTTACATTGGGTGGCTGCTTAAGAATTCAGGGCTGAGCAAACGTGCAAGCTCTACTCGTTAATGGCGGGGAATAGGAATAGTGTTTCTTTGGTTGCAGCTGTAAACCATGAGAAGGGGGAACTCTCAGGTGTGTGATATGTAATTATAAGTGACAGTGTAGATAGGGATATCTGTTGTTCGTGACGTTGGCTTTGAAGAAAAGAGAATGCCACAGTTTGTGTTATGTTAATTCAATATCAGATTTATTGCTTAAAAAAAAAAAAAAAAAAAATGTTATTATTGGTGATATATATAAATAAATAAATAAAAAAGAAAAGAAAAAGTAAAGGACTTTCTAATAGCTTTTGGGCTAAAGCCATTAATACAATTGTATATCTTAAAATAGAAGCCCTGTTAAGTATCTTGAGCACAAAACACCATTTGAAGCATTTTATGGTTTTAAACCTAAAGTTAGTCATTTAAGGATATTTGGATGCAAGGCCTTTGCTCATATTCCTAAAGGGGATAGGAGAAAGTTAGATGCCAAAGCCACCAAATGTATTTTTATTAGATATTGCACTGATCAAAAACCATATAAAATGTATGATCCAAGTACTCACAAGGTATTTGCAAGTAGAGATGTTATATTTCATGAGCATGTAAATAAACAAATAAAAGAAGATGAACATAATACATGGAATTCTTCTTATGAAAGCTTTAAGGAAGAAGAAGAAGTTGTGGAATCAACCCAAGAACTAGAACACATGGACATTCCATAAGACACATCAAGGGATCAAAGTCCACAAAGAAGTGATAAAGGCACTCCACAGAAAAGAAAAGGAGAAGGTACTCCACAAAGTAATCAACCTCTAAGAAGGTCAACATGACAGATTCAAGCCCCCATCAAGTATAAAGATTATGCTTTAATGTCTCAAGTAATGACTATTTTTGAGCCCTTAAACTATAAACAAGCCAAAAATCATAAAGAATGGATGGAAGCTATGAAAGAAGAATATGACTCTATAATGAAAAATGAAACTTGGGAATTAACATAATTACCTGAAAATAAAGTCCCTATAGGATCAAAATGGTTGTACAAGACAAAATTTAATGCAGATGCTAGCATAGACAAGTATAAGGCAAGATTGGTTGCAAAAGGTTATTCACAAAAACAAGGTATAGATTATGAATATGCTTTTGCTCCAGTTGCAAAAATGAATACAATCAGAATAATGATAGCACTAGCAACTAAATATGATTGGAAGCTACATCAATTAGATGTAAAGTCAGCTTTTCTAAATGGTGACTTAAAAGAAGAGATTTATATTGTTCAACCAGAAGGATTTGTAAAGAAAGGACAAGAACATCTTGTATGCAAGCTAAAGAAGCTCTTATATGGACTAAAACAGGGCCCCATATATTGGTATGAGAAAATTGGCAAATTCTTCTTTCAGCAAGGATTTAAAAGGAGTAAAAATGATCCTAATTTGTATGTCAAGACAGATAGAAATGGGGATATAGTATTACTTTCTATATATGTTGATGATCTAATAATAACAGGGAGTGTTGATCAATTAATCATAGATATAAAAATAAAGTTATCACAGGAATTCGAGATGAAGGATCTTGGTGAAATGCATTATTGTATAGGTCTTGAAGTATGGAGAAATGATGGAAGAACCATAATCACACAAAGCAAATATACAAATGAAGTACTAAAGAGATTTCATATGAATGAATGTAAAGCAGTGAGTACTCCATTAGAACAAAATATCAAATTAAGAAGTGATGATGGAACAAAAGAGGTGAATGGAACATTGTATCGACAATTAGTGGGAAGTCTAAATTATCTCACTACCACCAGACCAGACATTGCTTATGCAGTAAGCATACTTAGTCAATTCATGGCTAAGCCTCATGAAAGCCATTGGATAGTTGCAAAAAGGGTCCTTCGATACTTAAAGGGAACTATCAATTTTGGTATTGAATATACTAATGCTTGTAATGTTGAATTGACCGGTCATTCTAATTCTGACTGCACCGGAAATCCAGATGATAGGAAATCCACCATTGGATACGTCTTCAACATAGGATCGGCAGCTATATCATGGAGCAACAAGAAACAGGCAACCGTTTCCTTGTCATCAACTGAAGCAGAATATAAAGCATTATGTAGTGGCACCTGTGAAGCTATATAGCTTAGAAGAATACTTGAAGAGGTTGGTGAAGGTAAAAAAGAACCTACAATGATCAGATGTGACAATCAAAGCACCATCAAACTAGGGAACAATCCTATATGTCATGCAAGGTCAAAGCATATAGACACACAATATCATTTTGTAAGAGAAAAGGTCCAATCAAAAGAAATTTCTCTAATGTATTGTAATAAAAATGAGAATGTAGCTGACATATTCACTAAGCCTCTTGGGAAGGAAAAATTTGAGTTTTGTAGAAGTAAGTTATGTGTTGTAGAAAATCAAGATTATATTGTAAGCCTAGTTGAGACTTAGACCAGCAGGCATGTTTACAGTGTCTTATATATTTTTTATATGGTTGGAATTAAGGGGGAGTGTTGGATGGAATTAATTCCAACTACCCACCATTATTACAGCCGCTAGATTAATCTAGAATTCAGCAAATATTTTAGGTGCAGTTTCTAGAATTCATTGACAAATGGGCAAGCTTCCTGGAGAAGCCACCACCCCATCAAACTCCAGAAATTTCTCTGTCATGTATAAATACCTATTCATCATCAAATGAAGGCAATTGTTCAGAGTTCTGTGTTTATGTGATCAGCTGTGTGCTCTCTGATTGATGTTCCATATGGAATATGGACATTGTTCAATGTGTATATGAAGTCAAGTCTTATCCGTGTATATGACCTACAAAGCATAAATAAATAAGACAGATTAACAAAGAGGTTGAACTAACGTTTTGCTTTGCTCTACTCTAACAAAGTGGACTAACTAGAATTTATTTTGACCTACTCTAATGTCGGAATTAAGATTTATGTTTTAAATGTTATGAATATTTATTAAGATCTATGTTATGAAATGTAAGTGTAAATTAAAAAAAAAAAAAATTAAAAATCCATATTTTATATTATAATATATATGTTATATGTTAATTTATTTTAAAGAAAAGATAATTATATATATTTCTTTGCGTAAATATTATTTATTTTCATGTTTTAAAGTAAAATTTAATATGAATTTTATTTTATTTTATTTATATTAAATAACACCATTAAATAATTTAATTATGTGATATTTTTTAAAAATGTTAATTATTTTGTTTTTTTTTTAATATTATGTTAATTTCAAATGGAATACTAAAGAAGTTACACATTTATTTTATATCATATTATAAAAAATACTACAAAATTAAACATCAATATGATATATAAATATAAACATTATTTCAAAAAGATTATAAATTTATAATAATGTACTAATAATTAAATTATAACTAATTCTTAAGAACTTTCTAAATTTTTAATCTTAATTTTAAGATTATTTCATATAATTTCTCCTCCTTGGCTAAAAAATGTTTTGAAATATACACCATTTAATTTAAAATATTATTAAATGTATTCTTCTATTTATTATTTAGATAAATACCTCAATATTTATTATTGAAATAAATAATAAACAATATAACAATTACTATATAAATTAAAATAAATTATGTTATTAATTTAAAATATTATCCAATTAAATAGTATATGCTACAATTACTATATAAATTAAAATCAATTATGTTATTAATTTAAAATATTATCTAATTAAATAATATATGCTACAATTTATATAGGTTTGGAATGTCTTAAAAATGTTTTTGTTTGGCTCAGATTTTATGTTCCACAAGGGGTAAGGAAATAAGCTAACAACAAAAGGCCCAAAGGCATCCAACAGGAGTGAAAAAGTGCCCCCTTATGGTTTTCCTTGAACAAGAGAACTGAATCAACTTGTTTTTGTGGATAACATTAAGTGACGATTGTCTCCATTGCTATTTTGACGACTAAATTATGATGGGTTTCCCACTGTTCTATATATTGCAACTTACATATTGTTTTAAAAGAAACACTACAAATTATTTGATATTAATTATCATTCATACATATATTGAGTTTTGTGGGACTACATCTTCATTATGTCCAATATATCACCCTGATTAGGGGCAAGGAATTGAACCGGTGACTTCACATCAAGGAGTACCTTAATAGAGAATCGATGACTTCACATCAAGGAGTGCCTTAACATAGCACTTGTTCACCATCTATCTAAGACCATGTGGACTACTTATGATATATATTGAAATTTATAAGATATTAATTATTTTAATATCAAGGGGTGGAAGGAGATGAGGGATTGAGTCTTAAATCTCGATGGAATTCAAGAAATGAATAGGGGAGGGATTGAGTCTCAAATCCCGATGGAATTCAAGAAATGAAGTATTCATGGGACTTGGCCAATGGACGAAAAATGTCGCAGAAATGTATGGGCTTGTTTTTGGACTCCAATTGGCTAAAGATCAAGATGTCTCCAAGATAGTGATTATTGGGGATTCCCTTATAACTATTCAACACCTACAAAAGGGTTCGCTCCCCAAGAACAAGCATCTAATCCTTTTTCTCAGGAGAATCTATAATATGTTGGATTCATTTTCTTAAGAGGCCTATTACCACAGTTTAAGAAGTCAAAGCAAAGGGGCGAATGCACAGGCTAACCAAATATCTCTCTTGGAAGCATGTCAATTTGTTGTCAGCGACTTGTCTGGAGAGAAGGTTATACCATGAAGAAATTCATCCAAGAAATTTTCATTTCTCTCAACATTAGTTGTTGGATATATGCACATTGTGCATTACAATATGAAGGTTTCTACTACTCCTTATTCAGCTCCCTGTCTCCTTCATTATTTATAAACATGTGTTTATATTTCGGTGTCGGGGCCTATCACCATGGATGAGGTGTCAAATTGTGGGTGTGGAGGCCATGTGCTCACACATCCATTGCTTGTGGCATCATATGAAACCTGAAAATCCTTTATTTTCTCCTCTGCCCTCGTACCAAGCTCTTTGAAGGATAGATGGTGTGGAGATTTAATGAACTTCATTGTTGATTCAATCTCTAAGGTGTGGGAATTCTTCGGACTTAAGGTAGCATCCATGGCTGGTGTTAAAATGGAAATCAAGCATGTATGAATTCAATGGTGTTTGTTTGTGAGCCAAGCATTCCTTTCTAGTGGTTAGTGGGAATTTCACGCCTTGGTAGACTCCAGAGACATAAAGAACTCCTTCAAATGCATGAGACCCTGCTCGGTGTTGGGATTTTACTCTGGTTGGACTCATTGAAAGCGAAAATCATGGGAATTCTATTACCCATTCCAGGCTTAGTTTTCCTCTTTCGCGTAGTAAGAAGTTGGGAATGTTTCCTTTCTAGTGTGCTAATGGATTTTTTGGAATCACAAGAGGTCGATTCTAAAGTTTCTCAATAAGGTTTAGTAATTTTCTTAATCGAATTTGGGGCTTCTCCGACACTTTGAGTGCTTCCAACTTTCTTTTCCTTGATCAGAGACATTATTGATTTGGGGACGTCAACAAGGGAGAAGCTTCAGACAATGCTAGAATAGTCGTTAATTGGTAGACTTTCATCAGTTTAGAATTCAATTACACTGTTACCTTTAGTTCTGTTTGTTTCATTCTCTCTATAGGGAAGATGCCTTATTTTCTGCCTATTTGAGGCTCTTCTTGAACCTTGAGTATATTGGTCATCCCTTTTTGTTAGTCACTCCCTCCCCATTTGCTCCTCCTGGTCTGTACACTCCCCTCCTATCTCCCAACCCTTTTGGCTCTTTATTTGTGCCATTTTGTCACTGAGTATCTCTAAATCTCAGTTCCTCCATTTTCTTCCTAACCCTTATGGAGAATAGCGTGTATATTCCAGTAGTCAAGGGATGCACAAGTCAATGCAATGTCCATCCTAACCCCTCGTAGGTTGTTAATATGAGAATGGCTAACTTCAATGACATATTCATCATCAGTCAAATACTATCCTCCTTTTGGAAAAAGAAATGCAAAAGCTCCAAGTAAAAGTGAACCAGCAAGAGGATGAGATTCATTGTCAACTTATTGAATTGCAATCTTAGAGGAATTCCAAGGAACATCGCAACACAACTAACAAATATATGCATCTCCCCTCGGATAAGATGTCAATTGACCCTCTTCCATGACTTATGATTGGATTTTCTAAAATTATTTTTTTGTCTCTTTAATTTTGTCATGCTTACAACTATAGAATGATTAGGAAAATGTATGTATCTCCTCTCCCTCTCACCCCACCATATCCTCCCTCCAACACCTTACTCCACCTTCACCTTCCCCTTGCCCCTCACCCCACCTCTCTTCCCTTCCCCCCCAACTCACCCCACGCTCCTCCATCTCTCTCTCATCCCACCTACCCTCCACCTCTCTATTCCATCTCACCCCACCTCCCCACTGTCCACCTCCCTCCACACCAACCACTCCTCCCTGTCCCACCTCGCCCTACCACTCCCTTTCTCCCTCTCATCCACCCCACCTCTCCTCCTCCCTTGAACTCCCTCTCCCTCTTCCTCGCACCACACCCCCTTGCCCGGCCTCTTCCTCCCACACACCCACCTCCATCCCCAACCTCTCCTTCTCACCCCACCACCTCTTACCCCTACTCCTCACCCCACTTCCCCAACTCTCCACCTCCCTCCCCACCAAACCACTCCTCCCTATCTCAGCCTACCCCCTCTGCCACTCCCTTTCTCCCTCTCATCGACCCCACCTCCCTCTAACTCCCTCCCACTCTCACCTCCCTTGCTCGTCCCTCTCCCTCTCCCTCTCACTCTCACGCCACCTTCTCCTCCCCCTCCCTCTCACCCCACCACCTCCTCCCCCTACTCCTCTCTCTCCCCACCCACCTTCTTAGCAACATCTCTTTCAATTACAATACATATTATAGCTTACTCAATGAATTTTTTGGGTTTTCGCATGATTTTTCTATTGAAAATCTTGTAACTTGGAACAAAATATAAGCATTTCTAAAGCAGAATGCCATTAGGCACAAAATTTAATACCAAATTTACTCATTTATGTATAACACACATATCAATAGGAAAGTGATTAGCTATTTGTTTGGAGTACGAACTTGGTCAACTAATGAGGATATGTGTTCACAACCTAGGTTATTAACGAGGTAACAATTTTTCCAATAGTAAAAATTCTAGCAAGTTAACTACTATTTAAAGCATCAAATTCAAAATAAATAAAAATATTAACTTCCAAACAAAATTGTGTAAAAAACGCTTTTTGCTAATATTCAGATTTATATTTAACAACTATTTCAGATTTTAAATTCAGTACTGTATGGCTATTTAACAAGTATTTCAGATTTTAAATTCCGTACTGCAGGGCAATTTACCCTGGTTGTCTTTTCGTCTCATCGTTGCCTTTGTGTCTGCAACGTACAAACAACCCCAAACGTAAGAGGCTGAAAATAAATGGCTTGTTATAGGGCATTATAAATAGCTTGTTAAGGCATTAATTGAGTCGAAGTTGTATAGGTTCATTGTTCAATTTTAGCCTGTGTTTCGGCAAAATCGAATGGTGGAGATATACCAGTGCCACTTAATTAAATTAATGCCCTAGTATGCTGAATATTTATTGCCAACTTAAGATGGTGGTAACGGATTGCCACTTAATTAAATTAATGCCCTAGTATGCTGAATATTTATTGCCAACTTAAGATGGTGGTAACGGATTAAACGGAAATAAGGTATTTAAATTCCGTATACATGTGTTTTCCACGTGTAAATTTCATAAATAGTCCTTTCAGGTTTGATAACGTAAAGCTTATAACGATGTGTTGAAGATATAAACAGTCTAAATTATAAAGGTTTTCAAGTTTGATAACGTAAAGTTGATAACGATGGCTTTGATATATAAACACTATAAATTTAGGAAGGATTTTTTTAAGTTTATAATTTAAATTAAAAATTTATAATATATAAACTATGTAAATTATAAAAGGATTTTTTTTAAGTTTATAATTTAAATCTAAAATTTATGGGAGGAGTTTGAACAATTATTTATGCGAATTATATTATTTTATAATAAATATATAAATAAAATAATTATTGGAACGATTTTGATAAAATTATGTAAAATTTAAATGAGGACTTTTCAAATTTTAAATATAATATAATTAATTTAATAAATTAAATGGTGGTTAAGATTGTATTTATTATTGAGAGCCCAGTGGAGGAAGGAAAAAAATATTTGAATAATATAAATTAGGAAAATAAAATTTAAAATTCAAAATAATAAAATCGATTAATGATAATTAAAATAATTTTAAAAAATAATAATAATATAAAATCATTAAATTTATGTATAGTTAATTAATAAATGGAATGTTTTTTTTTAATTTTTTTTTGTCAATTTTGTTTAAAATTTAGTAGATATTTTTGAAAATAACAAGGTTGTTTAATTCACAAAAAAAATTGTTTGATTTGCAAAATTCTAATGATTTTGGGAATTTTTTGGGTGTTGAATCTATTTATGCATTCAAAACTGCATTTTAAACAATAAAAAATTTCAATCTTGCTCTATAGGGGAATCTTGCCAAAAAAAGATTTGTGTCTATTAATTAGACTGTGTCATAAATTTATATATAAATACTATCCATTTAAGAGTGGAAGAATATGAAGAACAACAATAAATCAAATCCATTTCAGGCGGTTTTTGATATTTCCACCTTTTTTTTATGGTTTTAGTTAACTTATAATTTTTTTTACTTACTTTACATGAAATTTACTATAACTTTGGCATAATGTATTGCATATAAAATTTTATATGTTGATCTTTATTGTTGATGATGGTTAACGTCCACTGAGACCAGACTTTGGTCTATCGGACCTTTGGTCTATCGGACCTAAAGAAACGAATTATGTAGTTTGATTTAAGATTTTATTCCTATGTTCAAAAAGCTTGGAGAGAAGACTCCTAAGCTCGCTGTAATTTTGACAAGGTAAAAGGATAGGAAGGTCAGTATTGTAACAAAGATTTTGAAACTGAGATCTAATGTGGTTGTACGCGGGGCACTCTAAGAAGTGATTTTCATCCTCGATGTTCGTATTCTCACAAAGATGGCAAAACCTTTCCATCCATAGTGTTTTACGAACTGCCCACTGACTCGTTTCACTGTGGAGCTCATGAGAGTTCGTTCTAATCTTGGCTATATTAATTTTCTTCTTTGAGCTAGTTAAAACAGAGAAATACTTTTGATCTTCTAGGGTGGGGTTGATGACCTCCTTATAATATCTTAATTTTATTTTAGCTGCTAAAACTTTCTCACACTACATTTTTTTTTTGAACTTAGAAGTAACAATATTTTTAATATTATTAATCTTTTGCAATGCAACATTCTCGTCGATCTCCCAATGGTTTAACCAGGCCCCGGTGTCTTTATACCATCCTCGTTTGAGCCTTAGGTGGTTTTCGCTGGAATTTAAAGCTAGCTTATGAAGTCTATGGTATCCTATGTTATTGAGTTTATGCTTGTACAATAGAAGCCTAGTCATAGCTTGGCTCTCGATAGGGGAAAGACCCACTTCTATAAGGAGAATATGATAGGGTGTGTTGACCCACTTCTATAAGGAGAATATGATAGGGTGTGTTGCTTTTAATCTTGAGGTTATACGTTATAAAACACTTCTAGATTTGCTCAATCTTTCTCCAGGATTCTCTAGAGATGCTACAACCCCAAACCTCACATCCATATAAGATAACCGGAGTGACTAAAGTTTCAAAGAGGAACTTCTTTCTATCCCACATTACGAGGTTTGTCGTTTTACAATTATTTTCAAGACCAAAATAAACTTTCCATCCCCCATTAATCATTTTCTCAATGCTATAGTTCCACTTGAGCTTGTGATGAATATCAATTCCTAGGTACTTGTAGGAAGACCCTTCCTCCAAGTTACCATTGTCATACATAAAATTAGCGTAAGTGTCCTTCTTGGATTTGATAATCATAACTTTTGTTTTGTTAGTGTTAACAATCATACCCATGGTAGAGCAGAAGTCCTTAAGAAGTATAAGTTGCTTATCAAGATCAGATGGGCACCTTGCAAGAAGAACAATATCGTCAGCGTAGAGAAGAAGAATGATGACTATCTCAGCTAAGATTGTGCTAGCACATCCTGCTTCCTCTAAACAACCTTCTAGCTTGTTGATGTAAATGTCAAATAGCGTAGGGGAGAGGGGGCAACCTTGTTTAACTTCGATATTACACTTAATATCTTTCGACCACCCCTCATTGCTCTTTAACTTGGCAATTACATTCTCGTATAACCTTATAGCGGTAGCTCTCAACTCAAAAGGAACCTCTAGCTCTTCTAATTTGTTCCAAAGATTGTTTCTAGGAACCGTATTGAAAGCCTTTCTAAAGTCCACAAAGCAACAAAAGGGATTGGATTTATCATTGTGGCATTCCTCCACAATGATTCTAAGCGTAATGAATGAGGGAGTCTGTTGTTGAGTGCTTCTTTCTAAAATCCGCTTGGCCTAAAAAACATTAACTTTTGCTCTCAGCCTAGTTACAATATAACACAACACTCTAAAAGAATATATATATATATATATATATGAGAAATAAATATATGATTATAAAAAATAATAGTTACAAATACTAAAATATAAAAAAATCATAATATATAGTTTCCAATTTCGATATAGAAATTAGAGTAAACATAAAAATAAAATTATTTTTTTTATAAAAAAGATACACTTATTTTTTGTATTATTGTTAAAATAATAATTTTATAATAAAATGATTATAGTTAGTTTAATTGGTTAGTTTTATTGTTAAAAACATTTTGTTATTAAGAAATCAATAGTTCAATTTTTTTAATATTGGTTTAATTTTTTCAATATTCTTTGTGTCAAGATCCTTGATTGAATTAAGGAATAATAATCTCTTAAAATAGATCTAAGTAATACAAATATTTTAGGGATATAGTAATAAAATCTTATAAATATAAAAATTATAATTACGAATCATTATAATAATATATTTTTTTTTTTGGAGGATGGAACTGCATAATTACTCTTATAACCTATGCATGTACACTAATATAATGATACGATATGTGGGTAAGACTGCTGCTGGGACCTTTTAAATGAAATCATTAGCAGTCTACGCGTAGGCTACTTGGGCTAAATATACAACCTACGGAGAAGTCGATGAAGAGTCTACACGTATTTAAAAAAGAAAAGTTGAAGAAGATATCACATTGATCTCGGTCGTAATTTTCTTTTTTTGGTTATTTTATTACGTGACTAATGATACAGCTCATATTATCATGATGTAGTGTTAACCTTTTTAATAACAACGGTTAATGGTGTATTACACTCATTTGGATCCGGGATCCCCTAATTATGAAAACGTTGATATACCGCACGCGTGCCAGCGTAGCGTCTAGGAGTTGAATTCACATTCCTGGCTTCAAATATTGGATCTGCCTGGTCGGTAACGAAGTTGCCCAATGGGGCGTAGATATGAATGATAGACATCACGCGTTATTATAAGTGAAGATTTGTAATTCTCTACCGTTTCCATTTCCAGCAATAAATAAATGAAATTAGGGTTTTTAGATAATCCTCCACTCAAATTTGAGGAATGGAATTGCATGTTTATTTCTAGAGCCTTTTCCTATACACTAATATAGGGATAAGACCCTTTTTTGTGCACCTTTTAAACGTAATCCTGCAAATCTGCCAGCCTAGTGTGTAGGAGTTGAATTCACATTGCTGGGTCAATATTAGATCCTGCTTGGTCCGGAACGCAGTTGTCTAGAGTTGATATAAAATGTTGGAGGAATGGTTCGAAAAGTTATGGAAATTCTAGTCATATTTAGAGAAAATTCAACAAGGATTTTTGTAAATCCTAGTTATAGTTGTTAAATTTCAAAATTTTAGCTGTTTTAGACGTTTTTGATGGTGTTGAATCCATTTTCACCATCAAAAACACGATTAAAACACTAGCTCTACAAGATTTTTTGAAATTTTTTTGCCCATATTGCGACCACTTTTGACCAACCAAGAGTGGTGTTTGATGAAGTCATCATGCACACTAGTGCTCCGATATTTTGGAAAGGCTCTTTTATTACCGAAGGGTATCTTGGGAATCTTCCTAAGAGGTTTGATGACTTAAACTGGCCTGGGCTGAGCTTAGTGTAAGTAATGACCCACTCTTGGGATACTATGGGAAACAATCCATACACCTCACCCACTGCAACTTAAGTATTCAATTCTTTACCTCCCACAATTACACAAATGTCGTTCTTATTCCCCCAACCCAAGTTCATCTCACACCAATCCATCGAAACCATACCATTACCGAATATGACTCTCACAATACTAGTTTATTACCTGATCCCCATGGTTGTGTCAATTGAGACAGGAGAGACAGGACACTTCCAGGAAAGGAGCTTCCATGTACCTCCATTTCATAGGACCACCCCTACTCAAAACCATCCTAAACCTACTAGAATTAAAGCCCTTAGAAAAGAAAAACAAAATGGTTAAAAAGGAGAACCTTCCAACTCCTCCAAACCCGTGCAACCCTGTGCGTTATGTGAGGAATTCAAGCACCCAACCTCCCCCTCGTAAACGAATCGAATATGAATGATAGACGTGTTCTCGAAATTAGTTGAAAGTCATCACGTGTTATTATAACTCTCAATATTTGTAATTCTCTGGTGTTTCCAATTCCGGCAATCAATAAATGAAATTAGGGTTTTAATATAATCTTTCACTCTCCTGTGAGGAATGGAATTGCATGTTTATTTCTAGAGCCTATGCCCGCACTAATAAGTGGATAAGACCTTTTTTTCGTGGACCTTTTAAATGGAATCATGGGATGCCATAACGAGTTTACAATTTGGATATTTTGGCTAGGTCTACAACCTATGTAGAAGTTGATAAAAGGTCTACAATTAATGTTAGTAAAAAAATCATATAGATAATTGAATTTTTATTGGTTTTCTTTTATTGTGTTTGTAATACTAGTTATATATATTATGATGAAGAGTATGATGTAAGAGATTCATTTTAATAATAATAATGTTAAAGGTGTTATTAGATTTATTTGGATCTCACAATGTTTAATTATGAAAAATTTAATTGAATCTAGAGCTACAATGAAATGGATACTAGATTGATTTTCTCTCTAGGATATAAGGATGATGCAATGAGATTCGTTGGTAAGTTTTTGTGGTCACTTTAAAAGGGATCTCATTCTATTATGTGTAACAACTAACAATTAAGTTTTGTTTAAGCTCTAAAAGAGTACAATAATTTGACTTTTGTAATTTACAATTTCTGTAATAGCTTTGGAAAATTATTAAAAATGTTATAAATAAACAATGAATATAATCTAATGTACCAATTTTAGTTTGGTTTAGGCAATTAAAATATTTGTAATTTCTTTATGTAACTCATAATTTCTATTTAAGTTGAATTTTTTTTATAAATAAACAATAAATATAATTCATAATTTCATAATAAATATAAACACTAGTATATTTGTTATGATTCATAATTCCTATCTAACAAATAATAAATGTCAAATAATCTAACCATTCAAGTTACATTTTTCATTACTACACTATTAACCTATATTTGTAATCTATCCCATCCCATTATTTTAGAAATGGAAAAAATACATACAAGTTCATTTAAAACATTTTAATACACATCATTAACCATTCCAATTTCTCCTCTAAAAATTAATCAACATCAAAAGTCTATCTAATCAATAAAATAATCTTAACTATTAATCAATAAATGAATCGTAACTATTGCATCAAACTCAATTAAAAAAGATCTAACAGATCTATGGAAAAAGAAAAGTATAAAGGCAAACATACATACGACATACTTCAAATTCTAATTGCTTGCAAGCCTTGCATAATTGTCTTATCTGTGCTTCTCGCTGCGTTCAAACTCTGAGGACACGGTTCTATATGAAAATGAGAAATGAAGATGAACCTAATATATAGAACATCCCCAAGCAATTGGTGTACTAGGTTATATCCTTCTTCGGCTCAAATGAGGAAAATGATAATTTTATATACAAAACATACATTAGATTTTCATCAAGTTATATCCGTCTTCGTCTCAAATGAGGAAAATAATAATTTTATATACAAAACATACAACAAATTTTCATCAGTTCATGATTAGTTGTTCATTGCTAGTATATTGGAAGTTAACTATTTTAGAAAGGAAAGAGAAACCTACATGGGTAGCCTATTAGCAATTAATTATTTTAGAAAACCAAAAATATATCTACCTGTTCATTTAGAAGATGGAGAGAAGTTAAACTGAATTGGATTAATTTCTTTTTCTTCCGCCACATTTGTTACATGTCACTAACCACTCTAATTTCTCATATGAAAATTAATCACATCAAGAGTCTTTCTGATCAATAGAAGAACTGTAACTATTGCATCAAACCTAATTAAAAGATATAGCAGAACGATGGGAAAAAGAAAAAGATAAAAGGAAAAACATACATACCGCAGATTTTGGTTCGTACTTAGAATTCCAAATGCCTCACATAGATGTCACATATGTCATATCAAACCAACCAAAAATGGAGATGAAACCGATTACAAAAGACACCCCAAAGCTATTTATGGACTTGGTTACATCCTTACATCCTTCTCTCACTCAAATGAGGAAACTAGTAGTTATATATACAAAAAATACTGCAGATTTTGATGATGGTCTCTTCGGCATCTAAAGGCATGCAAGATGAGCAGATGCCCTCTCTACACTCTTAGTAGTAAACATTTTTTTTGAGAATGGAGATTTCTAGAGTTATTCATATTGTTTGAATTTTCTAGATGTGAAATATGTAGAATATTTACGTGTCTTACGTTTTGAATAGACATTCCACCCATCAACAGGGACCATAAAGAAAACATTAGTGATTTCAGATGGTGGGTGGACTATCTGCCCAAAACATAGGACATGGAAACTTCTACACATTTCACATCTGGAAAATTTAGACAATTATAAACCTTGCTGGAGAATAATTTCTCCTAGAATAAAATTTGTTTGGTTTTCTTTGAAATTTGTGTTTCCAAGGGAAAATTTGTTGTCTCTATTGTACATGGTTGTCTCTTTATGATATTACTATTTTCATTGCATTACTATTAAGATTTTCTATGTATAATTGCTCATTGATATCATTGACATTAAGATAAATTGTTAAACATCATTAGGTAGTAATTATCGATGAGAATATTGGTTTCTATTGTGCTTGTTGTAGAAAATTCAACATGGAATCAAAGCTTGTTAAAGAGCATCCATTAAATTCAACCTAAGAGACAAAACATAGTTACCGATCAAACGGGAACTATTACCTCAAAACAGGTACTCCAGCCCAAAAATAAAAATAAAGAAACATGAAAAAACAACCCAAAAATAAAAAGTGTTGATTCTGTATCACCATTTTTTCAGAGTAAATTTTCAATATATATATATATATATATATATAACTGAAACGGGTATGTTTTATTTATTGAGGAAAAGATTGGACTTATGCCATGGCAGCCATCATTACAATGCTTCTATTTCTGTTTCTTGTACTATTACAAAATGCATATTTCTCATGGGTTACAGGGATGGAATGAAATTTCATCATTTATGAGAAGCTGCCCTTTCCCAAGAGTGCAACCTTTGTTCACCAATAGATCTGCTTCACTGTTCAAGTTGCTGAGTATGCAGAGGAATTTGTAGGAGTCGAAGTCGAGCAGGATTCTCTTTAATCTGTTCAGAGTTTTGATGAGGCTTTCATTAGTGAACAATTTTCTCGTGTTTAATTTGTTTATTAGAATCTCTGAGTCTCCAAAAGCTTGGAATTCTTTGTCTCCTCTACCTCTGGCTATTTGGCAAGCTTTGAGTAGGCCTTGGATCTCTGCTTGATTGTTGGTTTTATGCCCGATGTCCCAACAGAAACTGTCCCTTCTTGAACCCTCAGAGGCATAGATGACTCCTCCTGCTCGTGCTGTCCCAAAATTACCTTTGGAGGCTCCGTGAAAGAAGATCGTGGTAATTTTTTGTTTTCGCCACCATTCTTGAATAGTAGCTTCAGAGTCTCTTTTTCGCCAATCCGGGTACACTGCTTGAGGGGCTGATCACTGCTTCTGTGGGTAGGGAGAAAGGGGGCCCAACCACCTCTCTTCTTCAGGGAGCAACAAAGCATCATCTGAAAAATATTGTTTTTGAGCTGCTTCCAGGAGGAAGGCTTTGGCCTTTGTCATTGTCGATAAAGGGGCTTGCTGCTTTTCATTGAAAATCAGGTCATTCCGGGTCAGCCGGATTTGCCAGCATACATATTTGGGGATGGCATTCCAAACTTTCCTCCAAAATGATTTGTTGGGGATTTTGTTAGGATAACATTGATTCCAAGCATCAAATAGGTCTGCTACAGAATTAAATTGGGGGACTGTGATTTTTAACTCATGAAGAATGAGACTCCAAACTTCTTTGGCAAAATTGCAATCCATGAAGAGGTGCTTGGCTGTTTCTGAGCTGCTTCTGCACAGCTCACATCTATGCGGCCCAACTATGCTTTTTTCTTTTTCCAGATTGTCTCCTGTTAACAACTTGTTGTGAACCAGTGTCCAAAAGAAGAAATTTACCTTGGGTAATGCTAGCGGATCCCAAACTTTCCTCCAAAATTCCGGGGATTTACTGTTGTTCCTGGTTGGCTGGAGAGCATTGTAGGCTTCTGCTATTGTATAGCTTCCAAATTTCCCCCACCCCCAGCTATCTTTCATTTTCCTGTTCACTGGGGCCGCTTCTTCCAACAGCTCTTCTAGAATGCGTTTTTGCTGGTTTAAGCGATCTAGAACTCCAAAGAAGTCCCACCCTTGCCAATCGTCATGACTGTCCCATTTGGATAATTCATAAACACTGTTTATCCCTGCACGTTCCAGCCAATTTTTCAGTTCTCCGATTTCTTCATTATCTGCGAGGGGTTCTCGATCCATTATGCGATTGTGCCACAGATTTATTTTCTTTCCATTGCCTGGGATCCTGTACGCCTTTCCCTTAAAGAAGTTCAAACTTTTATTGCATAATCGCCATACCTGCGTGATGTGACTTGTTTGGCTTTCTTGCAGATTTCTGGGCATGACTTTATGGGCATACTTCGACTTCAATATTTCGCTGACAGGATGCTTGGAATTTTTGAAGAGATTCCACATGATTATGCCTCCCATCGCCAGTATTACTATTGCTGGGTCACGAATTTGCAAGCCTCCCTCAGAAGTTGAATGTTTGACCGTTTCACATTTTACCAAGTGAAATTTGTGTTGATTCCCTTTCCCACAGCCAAAGGAAATCGCGGAGAAGCTTGGAGAGTTGATCCGTCACACTTTTTGGAGCAAGAAGGAAGGTTTCTTGGTATATTGGGAGCGCAGATAACACAGCCTTGATCAGGATGACCTTACCTCCCTTTGTGAGCCAGTAGCCTCCCCATATAGAGATTTTTGATTTTATTTTGCTGGTAATTTCTGTCCACAGTGACCTCTTGTTGCAATAGTTAGTGATGGGAAGGCCGAGGTATTTAATCTTTTCCCAGTGGGCATGACCAATGAAGCCAAGGATGTTGTTGATTCCTGTAAGCTCTTGCTGGCCAACGTTCCAACAATAAATTTCACTTTTTCTTTCATTGATTGAGGCACCAGAGACCCTGCAATAGCATTTTAGGACAGAGTCAAATTCCTTGGCTATTCTAATAGAGGCGCCTCCCATGAGGAGGGAGTCATCAGCAAAAAGAGCGTGGTTTTGGGCTGGAGAGGTATTGGAAGGTTTTAGGCCTGGAAGGGAGCCTGAGGCTTTTTCAGCTATTAGATTTTGGCTGAGAGAATCTGCCATCAGGATGTACATGAAGGGAGAGAGCGGGCATCCTTGCCTGAGGCCTCTTTAGGCTTGGAAAAAGGGAGTAGGGCGACCGTTTACGAGAGGGGAAATCCAGGGGTTGTTAGTGCACGCTGAGATGAGATTGACAAAATGGGAGGAGAAGCCATAGGAATGTAGGACCTTGTAGAGGAAGGCTTGATTAACTCGGTCAAAAGCATTGGCCATGTCGAGTTTTATCAGCATGCCTTTTTATTTTTGTTGTTTGCTTGAGTGAATTATCTCCTAGACTTGGATGACATTTTCCAAAATGTGCCTGCCTTCTACGAAGCCACCTTGATTACTTGAGATCAGCCTCTTGAGCAATGGGTTGATCCTGTTAGCTAGGAGCTTTGAAAGAATTTTGTAGGAGGCATTGCAAAGCGATATAGGCCTGAATCTGGCGAAGGTGTCAGGATTGGTTTCTTTAGGGATAAGGGTGAGATAGGTGGAATTAGTTCCTCCTCCTACTTTGGCTTTTTTCATAAATCCTTTTATCATCTTTAAAAGGTCAGCTTTGATGACGTCCTAGCAAGTTTTGTAAAAGTGAATTGTGAATCCATCAGGCCCAGGGGCCTTATCCGATTCCATGGACCAGATGACTTTTATGATTTCTTCTTCAGTGATGGGCTTAGTGAGAATGGCATTGTCTTTAGGGCTGATCAGGAGAGGGATATTAGAGAGGAATGCAAAAAGGCAAGGAGAATGTGGAAAGAGTCAATCAAAGATGACGTAAAGCTCAAATTGTACAAGTAGTTATTAAGCAAGAAAAAGGTTGATTTCATGGTTTCAAGGAGGGAAGAAATAATCTTCCTTGGGAAAACAATCCCAACTATTTTGGAAGGAGCTCCAACCAAGAAAGATAAAAATTGGAAATAATATTACAGCTTCTAAATGGTTTGACTATGCAAGACAACTCTATGAGCATGTTCCCAAGGTTGAGCCTCCCCCCTTGGTCAACACTGATACTGAACTCTTCATGGTACAAGAGGTAGAGATGGGTATCAAGAAGTTAGGTGTTGGAAAAGAAAAAGACTTAGCTGAACTCCAAGCAAAATATTTATAGTGGGGCTCAAAGATTCTTGCACCTCACATTACAAAAATCTTCAACAACATCATACAACAGGGGCTCCCCACAGATTGGTCAACTAGTCTAATAATACCTCTTTTCAAGAGTGGTGACGTCAATAATCCTTCCAATTATAGGACCATCATGATAAACCCTTTGTTTGCAAAGCTATTTGGAGCATGCTAGAAAACAAAATTAGCAAGTGGGTAGAAGAAGGAGATAAGTGTGCTAAAGGGCAAGAAATTTTTAGACCTAAACATTCCACAGTTGATCTTTTCATAACTTTAGAACACATCATTGAAAAAGTTTGGGAGAAAAAGGAAGAAGTCTTTTGTTGCTTTGTTGATTTCAGAAAAGCGTTTTACTCGGTTCCTAGGGATAAACTTTGACAGAGAATGGAGGAGCTTGGGGTTCCTAAACATTTGAAAGCAGATATGCATAGCCTTTATGAAGATGTGAAAGTAAAAATTAGAACTTCAGCGTGCATTTCTGAAATTTTTAGAAGCGATATCGGGGTCAAGCAAGGTTGCCCACTGTCTCCTACCCTTATTGGTTTATCATGCTTGAGGAGTGGTTAAATTCACAAGGGGGTGATGGTATTTATTTGTGCAAGTTTGTTATAAGGCTTCTTTTGTATGTAGATGACCTTATTTTGATTTCTAAATCGACTCTTGGTTTGCAAGAGCACTTACTATTCCTTGAGCATTTTTGTAGAAGTGTGGGGATGCAAGTCAATATCAGCAAAACGAAAGTAGTGGTCTTCTCTAAGAAAAGAAAACATAACCAGCATACTTTCTACTTTGAAGGCAACATTCTGGAAGAAGCTATGGATTACAAATACCTTAGGATTGACTTCAACAAAAATCTAAGTTGGAATGGTTGTAGAAAGGAAAGAAATTTGGGGGGTTGGAAAGCATTTTATGCTTTTCAAAATAGGTGTAGAGAGGTAGAGTTCTAGGACTGGAAGACCACTCAAACTCTTTTTTGGCTTCTAGTGATTCTGGTGATTCCCTATGGTTGTGAACCGTGGGCTATCAGTACTTCTGACATGCAGTGGAAAAAAATTAAGAAAATTCAAAAGCGTTTGATTACAAACAAATTTGAGATTAAAAGTGCAGTTCCTTATGATATCATGTTAAGTGAAACAAGGACTGCTCCTATTGAACAAATTGCTATGGTGCGAGTCATAAGGTATTTTAAAAATTGAGCAAATGGAAGAGGGTAAATGGCCTAAGGTTGTCTTTAATGATAGATTGTGCAAGAGAAAAAAAACTTGGATGAAGCAAAATAACAAATGGTTTAATAAAACAACAAAGAGATAAAAGCTTTTGTTATGGAAAAGTTCCACAAACATACTTGGGATAAGGAGCTAGGACGAAAAAGAATTACTATATTGAAGTGTTTAATCTCACTCATAATCATCAACCAAAAGCATACATAGAGGCCAATATCTCTTGAAGAGCCAAAATTCTTATTGCTCAGTTAGGAACTAATTCTCATCAACTCTGTTGTGAAACGGGGCACTGCAAAAGGCTAAAGGAAGTGTGGGAGGAAAGGGTATGCATTTTTTGTTTTTTTGGAAAAATGGAAACATAAAAACATTTCATTTTAGAATGTGAGGCCTTCAAAGACAATAGAGAAAGTTATGCAGATATGCTGGCAGCTAGCTTTGGGATAATCTCTAATTCTCATCAACTCCGTTGTGAAACATGGCACTGCAAAAGGCCAAAGGAAGTGTGGGAGGAAAGGGTATGCATTTTTTGTTTTTCCGGAAAAATGGAAACATAAAAACATTTCATTTTACAATGTGAGGCCTTCAAAGACAATAGAGAAAGTTATGCAGATATGCTGGCAGCTAGCGCTTGGGATAATCTATTTAGCGAGGGATTTGTCGAGAAGCTAGGAGCATTTATTGTGAAGCTTCACAGAAAAAAGGTCGAATACATCAAGCAGATGAAGAAGTAATCTGTCTTATAGGCTATCTTTAACCTTGTGGACGTTAAAATAATTTCTTTCTTTCTTTTCCAATCAATAGCTGACATACAATTTGAAGGATAAATTATTGTAATTGATTAATTTACTTCTCTATAAAATACATTGAAATTTAATAAGCACTAAAATTACATAGAAGCCTATAATGTGACAATATTTCAGATTTGAAATTCTTACTAGATGGCCATACACTCACTGTCTTTACGTACCATCCTCCCCTACCTATCTACGACACTGACGTACCAGCCTTCCCTACCTATCTACGAGTTTATCATCATATTCAAACAACCCCAAACTTAACAAGATCACATAAATAGTATATACCGCCTTTTCAGGTTTGATAACGTAAATTTTATAATGATGGCATTTAATATATAAATGATAAAGGGATTTTACTTAGTTTCTAATTTGAATTTAAATTCTATGAGCAATTGAAATATATACTTTATAATAAAAAATATATATATAAATTATATTAAGATCATGTTAAATTATTTAATTAAATTATGTAAATTTAAATTAAGATTTAGTATATTTCGAAATTTTAAATAAAATTTTGTAAAAATGAAAATAATCTCAATGATTCAAAATTGTAAAGTTAATCAAAATTGTAAAGTTAATATAATATAATCAAATATATAGTGGTTGTTTAGTAAAATAACTCAGAAAGAAAGAAAAAAATCTAAGAAAAAGGATTAAAAATAATTAAAATAATATTTTTAAAAGTAAAAAATAAAAACTTAATAACATAATCATTAAATTTATGTGCAGTCTAATTAATAGATAAAATGCTATTTTTTAAAGTATTTTCCAGGTCAATTTTGCCCAAAATCTAGGAGAGATCTTGTTTTAAAATGGTAAATTGTTTAATTTGTAACATTCTAATGATTCAAGGGATTTTTAGGGCTTTGAATCTATTTAGACATTTAAAAGTGCATTTTAAACAATAAGAAATCGTAATCTTCTTGAAACTGTATTGTTCTTGTCAAAAGAGTCATTTCATCTATTAGACTGCATCTTAAATTTATATATAAATTATCCAATTAAGAGTGGAAGAATATGGAGCACTAGTTAACATTGAGCAAGAGCTTTGCAATAAATCAAATTCAAACTTCAAGCCAATTCATCCATTTTAGGGACTTTTGATATTTCCATGTCCTTTTGATAGTTTAAGTTAATTTATGGTTTTTCTACTTGAAATTTACTATAATTATGGCATAGTGTATTGCATTATAAAGTCTTGTCTGTAAATATTTTTATATGTATCTCGTTAACATAGACATTTGAGATAAAAAGACATTAACGTTTTTTTCTTGGTCTAATTTACAATATAACAAAATAGGGTAATTTTTCTTAATATATATAAAAGAAATAAAAATATGTATTATAAAAAATAATAATTACAAATATTTAAATATAGAAATTAGAGTGAAGACAAAATAAAAGTAACTTTTTATATAAAAAAAAGTTGCCCTTATTGTTTTATATTATTATAAACATAATAATTTTATAATATAAAGATTATAATTAGTTCATAGGGTTAGTTCAATGGGCTGAGTCTTGTGGTTAAAAATATTTTTGCTATTGAGAAGTCACGGGTTCGATTCTTTAGACATTCAAAGGTGATCTCCTAATCTATGAACTACATAAAATAAATAAATAAAAATTATAAAATTCATTATAATAATATTTTTATATCGTTAATTTTTTTGGAAAATGGAATTGTGTGATTACTTTTAGAACCTATGCATGTACACTAATATGATATGTGACTAATATGATAATAGGATATGTGAGTAACACTCATTGTTTGGATGTTTTAAATGAAATCCTTGAATGTAATGGAAATCATTAGCAGTTTACGCATATGCTAGCTGGGCTAAATCTACAACCTACGTAGAAGTCGATGAAGAGTCTACGCCTTTTTAAAAGAAAAGTTGGACAAGAGATCGCTTTGTATCAAATTGGTCTTAGTCGTAATTAATTTTTATTGGTTACTATTTTCATTATGTGACTACTCGTACTACTCAGATTGTGATGTAGCACTGATGTGCGTGAATCCTTTTAATAACAACTGTTAAGGGTGTTATTACACTCATTTGGATTCAGGACCACCTAATTATGACGACGCTAATCGATCGTGCATGTGCCAGTGGTCTAGAAGTTAAATTCACATCCCTGGCAACAAATATTGGATCTTGCCTGGTCCTAAATGGATTTCCCCAAGGGCGAGTTGATATGAATGATATACTTGTTCTGGAAATTAGCTAAAATTTATCACACATTGTCATAGCTATGAATGTTTATAATTTTGCAGTGTTTCCAAATCCAACAATAGATCAATGAAATTAAGGGTTTCTTATAATCTTTCACTCTCGTGTGTACTTTTAGAGTCTATGCCTATACACTAATATGATGATGTGGAGAAGTCTTTATTTTGTCGACTTTTTAATTGGAATCCTGAAATGCCATGGAGATCATTAGGAGTCTACATCTCAGTTATCTTGGTTAGATCTACAACCTATGTAGAATTTGATGAAGGATTTACAACCTATCGGTGGTAGTCAAGATTACATAATATCACATGGTTCTAGGGCGTAATTGATTTTTATTTTATTTTTTCTTCATTGTGTATAGTACTACTTATTGATATTGTGACGAAGTGTTGATGTAAGGGAGTCATTTTAATAACAACAATGTTAAGGTGTTATTAGACTCATTTGGACCCCACACTGCGTAATTATGGAAAGGAAAGTTGAATTTAGAGCTACAATGAAATTTATACTAGATCTATTCTCTCTTGATGATATAAGGATGTAAGTACATTAGCTAATAGGTTCTAGTGGGCAGTTTGAAAATAAATTAGCAATCTCATCATATTGTGTGGAACAACTAACAAGTATGTTTTGTTTGTGCCTTAAAAGAGTTGTCATTTGCAATTTCTATATTAGCTCTCCAAAACTATTAAGGTACCAACAAATGTAATTTAATTTACCAATTCAAGTTTGGTTTCTGTAATTTCTTAGTATGCTTTATGTGACTCATAATTTCTATCTAAACTAAGGAAAACTATTAAAATTATTGGCTGAAGAAAAGTATTAAAACTATTATAAACAAATGATAAATACAATATAATTTATCAATTCAAGATCCATTTTTCATTACTAGTCTATCCAAAGTTAATTATTTTAAAAATGAAAAAAAAAGGTTTACTTTTATAATCTATCCAATTATTTTAGAAAAAGAAAAAGACATACTTGTTCTATGCAATCCAATTATTTTGGAAACAAGAAAAAGACATGTTCATTTAAAAGGCGAAAAATTGAATTTAGTCTTTTAGCCATATTTGATACATATCATTAATCACTCCAATTTGTCTTGTGAAAATTAATCAACATCAAAAATCCAATCATAACTATCACATCAAACCTAATTAAAAAAATCCAACAAATCCATGGAAAAAAAGAAAAATATAAAGGTAAAACATACCTACCACATATTTTGATACACATCATTAACCACTCCAATTTCTCTTATAAAAATTAAGCAACATTAAAAATCTAATCATAACTGTTACATCAAATCCCATTAAAAAATTCTAACAAATCCATGGAGAAAAGGAAAAGTATCAAAGAAAAACATACATACAACATATTTTGATGGGCATTTCCCATGCTAATTGCTGACAAGCCTCACATAGATGTCCTAGCGGTGCTTCCTACTTTGTTCAAACCCTGAGGACACAGAGCTGTTCAAAATGAGAAACCGAGATGAACCAAAAATATAAAACATCCCCATACAATTTATGGAGTTCGTTAGATCCTTCTTTGGCTCAAATTGGGAAACAAAAAATTATATATATATATATATATATATATATATATATATATATATAAACATACCGTAGATTTTAATGCGCGCCAGGATCTAATAACGTGCAAGACGTGCGGATCTGTTACTGGGGCGGGTTCGAATCGTGAGACCATAGATCTCATATCAAACCTAATCAAAGAGCTCGAAACAAGTACTGCAATCAAATTATGTTTTCCGCTTGTCCCACTTCGTCCAAATAGCTCTTCTCCTTCCTCTTAATTACACCAATCAAATTATATTTTCAGCCAAACAGAAATTTTAATTTTGATATATTTAAATTTAATATTTATTTAAAGAGGTAATGGAATTTTAATATTATATTTATTTAAAGAGGTAATGGAATTTTAATATTTTTAAACTTTTTAATCATGGAAAAATATAGTTAAAAAAAATATATGAACATAAAATGTTATTGAAGAAAAAAATAATTAAAATTATATTTTTATTTAATATTTTTTTTTAAATATTAAAATTAAAATGAGTTGGTTGGTCTGGGAAGCTCAAGTGGTGGAAGAGATTTTGGGTTTGAATCTTGTGTTACTCTCCTCATACCGGGGTGAATAATGGATATGTAAACTAGAAAATCTGAGAGTCCCACCAAACATACAAAAAAAATATTAAATGAATTGAAAAATTAGAATTTTCTTAAATATTAAAATGAAGTCCCCGCTCTGTGGGCTAAGGTGGGGCATGTGCGGTCTGCGGTCCAGTCTGCTAATATCAGGTGCACACGTTCTTTGTCTTTTTCTAATACACATTTGCTCATATATTTTCAAGTATGAATAATTCATCACAGCTACCAAAGATTACCAAAGGTAGATCTAACATAGTTACTCTACAGAGTCTTTATGAGTATATAGAGTCTTTAGAGAAATGTAGAGAAGAAAGGGAAGTCTAGCTACAAACAGAGTTAGAAGCCATGCTGAAAAATAAATTCACTTCTGTTGAAGACAAGATTAAAAAACAAATAGAAAATAAAATAGAACTATTAGAGAATAAAATGGAGGCAATGGAGACTAGGCTGCATCTTATAGAAAAACAAAACAAAGATACGAACCAAACATACTAGCAAGGAGATGTTGATACATTAGAGTCTTAAAATGAAGGACATGATTAAAGAACTAGAAGAAAAATTTAATAGCCACCTCACCCTAAATAGTGTGGCAGAAAAATTAGATATCAAACCAATTAAATATGAAATGAAAAAATTGATAGAATTAAACCATGAGCGTAACAAAAGGGCCTTGAACCTTATAATTTTAGGTTTTAAAGAGGAGGTAGACGAGGATGAAACAACGTGCCTCACAAAAGCAACAAGGTTGGAGAAATTAACTTAGAATAAATGAAGGTTGATCCAAATAAAGGTGAGCTCTACTAACCATAAGTATGACATACTTAGTAAAACCTCAAGTCTAAAAGGAACAAGAATATTTATAAATGAAGATCTCATTCCAGAAGATCAAGCAGAATTAAGAAAGGAGGTTCAAAAAGTAAAAAAAGCTAGGAAGGAAGGAAAATGGGCAATAATTAGAAATATGATATAAAAACAAAAAAGATAGTAATAAATAACAATTCAACATGCTCCAAATTCTTTCTTGGAATTTTCGGGGCTTTCCATGGAACAAAGCTCCCAAACTAAGTTGGATCTCAAATGATTATGTTATTATATTGCTTGTTGAAACTTGGGGGCACGAAGAATCTAAGGTCCCTAACATAGATGGCTTTGCACTATGGTATACCTGGAACAAGTGATCCTCCCGTAGAGGCATTGGGGGTATAGCTTGTTACATTAAGAAGAACATCTCCCCCCATGCTATTATTTATAAAAACGACCCTTACAACCAATATAGTTGGATAGAGATCACTGACATTAATGATAAAAAGACTTACATAGCAATCTGATATTCCCCCCCCCCATCAATTCTAACTTCTATAAGAAAAAGAATATAGATAAAAATAATCCTTACAATGGTTTAGAGAATGATATTTCTAGCTAAGGAATGAAGGTAATATCCTTTTAATGGGTGACTTTAATGCTCGAACTTCAAGCAACCAATTTATTCTTCTAAGAAATCATTCCAACCATAATCCTCTTTGGTTAGACAAAGACATTACTCTGGCTAGCTGGTACAAAAGGAGCTCTGAAGACCTCGGGAGAACTTGTTTGGGTCGAAGCTAGTCAAGCTCTGTAGTGCTCAGGATCTCATAATTTGCAACAGTCTAAAGAAGTGGCCCAACTTTAGCCAGATGACCTGCATCCATGGGCTTGGTAGTAGCGTGGTAGACTTTGTTATTTCCGATCACCCTTTATACAACGAAATAATAAATTTTGACATCTTAAATGACCATGAGCCTAACTCTGATCATAGGCCTTTACTTATTACTCAATTATTCATGCATAGAGATCCCTTAGAAGATAATCCTTATAGACAAAAGAACTTAATCTCTGATAGAAATAAAAATGATCTCTTTCTAAATGAATTAAAAACTAATTTGCTTCCTTTCTCTAGTATAGACAAGATGGAAGACCTCTATCATAATTTTACTACAACCCTCTCATATTCTATTAACAAGTTCTCAATTAAATTTTCAAGTAATAAAAGAAATAGCAAAACCAACCCATGGTATGACAAATATTATAAAAGTGCGAGGAGAGCAATTAAGGAAGTTTTTGATGAATCTCTTAAAATAGACAAAATAAAAATATACAAAGCCCTAACTAAAAGGAAAAAAAGGCAGTATATTCGTGAAAGATGAGAATCTCTTACACCTCTCTAAAGTAGCTCCTAAGAAATTTTGGAGGTAGATTCTAACTAGGAAAACTAAAGATAATAATAAAATTGCTTTACACAACTGGAATTCCTATCTTAAAAAACTTTATGAATCTCCAAATGTCATGGATAACTTTGAAACCCTACTCACAACGAAATAAGTTTTCTCATTAGAAGACATTGATTTTGGGCTTAAACGCCTGGCAAATGGGAAAGCTAAGGGCATTCAAGGTTACTAGGTGGAAATCTTAAAAATTGGAGGTCCTGTCCTCATCTCCCACATCCACAAGCTTTTCAATCAAGCGATCAAGTAAGGGTTCCCTAAACCATGTACTTAGAGCTTCATTATCCCTATTTTTAAAAGTGGGGATACAAATAACCCCTCTAATTATCGGACAATTATGATCAACCCTCTCTTAGCCAAGTTATATGGTATTATTTTGGAAAAGAAGTTGACCATATGGCTTGAAAGTGAAGGTAAGTGGGCTAAATGCCAAGCAGGTTTTAGAAGATAGCACTGAACAATGGACCACCTCGTTATGCTTAGGATCATTGTGGATGAATGCTGCAATGATAAATCCAATCTCTTTTGTTGCTTTGTGGACTTTAGAAAGGCTTTCGATACGGTTCCTAGAAACAACCTATGGAATATATTAGAAGAGCTAAAGGTTCCTTTCGAGTTGAGAGTTGCTGCTATAAGGCTACACGAGAATGAAATTTCCAAGTTAAAGAGAAATGAGAGGTGGTCGAAAGATATTAAGTGTAATATCGGAGTTAAACAAGGTTGCCCCCTCTCCCCTACCCTATTTGGCATTTACATCGACAAGCTAGAAAGCTATTTAGAGGAAGCAGGCTGTGCTGGAACGATTTTAGCTGGAATAATCATCATCCTTCTTCTCTATGATGACGATATTGTTCTTATCACAAGGTGCCCATCTGATCTTGATAAGCAACTTAGACTTCTTAAGGATTTCTGATCTACCACGGGTATGACTGTTAACACTAACAAAACAAAAGTTATGATTATCAAATCCAAGAAGGACACTTACGCTAATTTTATGTATGACAATAGTAACTTGGAGGAAGTGTCTTCTTACAAGTACCTAGGAATTGATATTCATCACAAGCTCAAATGGAACTATAGCATTGAGAAAAGGATTAATGAGGGGTGGAAAGCCTATTTTGGTCTTGAAAATAATTGTAAAACGACAAATCTCGTAATGTGGGATAGAAAGAAGTTCCTCTTTGAAACTTTAGTCACTCATGTTATCTTATATGGATGTGAGGTTTGGTGTTGCAGCATCTCTAGAGAATCCTGGAGAAAGATTGAGCAAATCCAGAAGTGTTTTGTAACGTATAACCTCAAAATTAAAAGCAAAACACCCTATCTTATTCTTCTTATAGAAGTGGGTCTTTCCCCTATTGAGAGCCTAGCTATGACTAGGCTTCTATTGTACAAGCACAAACTCAATAAAATAGGAGACCATAGACTTCCTAAGTTAGCTTTAAATTCCAGCCAAAACCACCTAAGGCTCAAACGAGTTTGGTATAAAGATACCATGACCTGGCTAAACCATTGGGAGATCGATGAGAATGTTGCATCGCAAAACATTAATAACATTAAAAACACTGTTACTCCTAAGTTCAATGAAAAAATGTGGTGTGAGAAAGATTTAGGAGCTAAAAGAAAATTAAGATATTATAAGTCATCAATCCCACCCTAGAATATCAAAAGTATTTCTTTGTTTTAACTAGCTCAAAAAAGAAAATTAATATAACCAAGATTAGAACGAACTCTCATGAGCTCCATAGTGAAATGGGTCATTGGGCAATTCCTAAAACACCATGGATGGAAAGGATCTGCCATCTCTGTGAGAATATGAACATCGAGGATGAAAATCACTTGCTCTTAGAGTGCACCGCTTACAACCACATTAGATCTTAGTTTCATAATCTTTGTTGCAATACTGACCTTCCTATCATTTTACGATATCAAAATTATAATGAGCTCGGAAGGCTTTTCTCCAAGCTTTTTGAGCATAGAAATAAAATCCTAAATCAAACTAAATAATTCGTTTTTAGGTTCAAAGACCATTGTTTTGTCTCAATAAACATTAACCATCATCATTATAAAATTATAAAAATAAAAAATAAAATTTACAATTAATTATTTTATATTTATAATTAAAAAAAAAACTTATATCTAAAAATTATATATATAATTTTAGAATCATTTTCCAATATTAAATATATTTTAAAACATTTTACGAAGATTAAATGTATTTTGTTTATTTTATAATTTTTTAAATATGAAATTTTGAGCATTTCAAGGAAATAATAAATTAATTGTTTTGTGTATGTGATGATGATTAATAACTGTAAATTTTAAAAATATATGAAGTTATTTCTTTTTAATTTTGTATTTAAAAATTTCAGATAAAAATAAATTACTTTTAATCATATTGTTTCGCCCGCCCGCCAGTCATCCGAGATGAGCAAGTGACCCGCCCACACAAGAGGAGCAAGTGTTCACGGACGAGCAACAAAGAGGAAGAGCACGTGTTGGTTTATATGGGATTATCGAGATTAAGGCAGATATTGCAGTTGATTGCGGAGGTGGAAGAGTTTTTTTTTTATTATTATTATTATTTAATTTGCGTTTTACGGCGGGATTGGTCAAGGTTAAAATTAATTTATATATATATATATATTAAAAAATTTTTATAAAAATAATAAATTTAATAAAAACTATATATATTAAAAGTATTTTTATAAAATAAATAAATTTAAAAAAATTATAATTATATAATTATTTACATTTTATAGATAAAAGTAACAATAATTTTTTAATATAAAATTATATTAAAAAAATAAAAAATTGTAGTATACTCTATTTATTTATTAAATAGTAGTATATTTATCAAAATTGTAGTATACTCTATGTTAATATTGAATAATCAATTCAATAACACTAATATATTTCTGAAAAAAAATAACACTAATATGGAAATATGCTTACCTTTCTTCACACGAACTGCCTCACTCACCCTAGCTTAACTGACAGGTTGGTGTCTCGTCGGGGAATCAAGACAATAAAACGGATGACTATAGAGAATCAAGGGCCAACTCGATCTCCCGGATAATTGGACTCAGTTATGGCCGACGACCCCTAGTTACTGTATATTATGGAACTCTGGATCAGTGCATTCTATGATTATCAACGAGTAGCCGGCAGGAACAGATGGAATTTTCTGCATTCACCGTGCAAGGACCGCCACAGATCCTATGAGTTGATAATCATCCACCACCACCGATGTTACTCCCACTTTCCGACTCAGGTCCTGGAGAGATATGTCTTTCTCAACCGGTAATCTCTTTCAGGTAACTGAAAGTGACATGATTTGGTCGATCACTTGATCGCACGCGTGTCAGGGTAGTGTCTATGAGTTGGATTTACATCCCTGGCTCGAAATCAACTAACTATTATGTTATGTTTAGGCCCTACAGGGCGCGGTATTACCTAACTTCTTAATCTAATCTTTTGTGATTTGTAATTTCTCTCTAGGCCCTGAAAATTTATTAAAGCGGTTATAACCCAACAATAAATGTAATTTAATTTACCAATTCAGAATGCCCTTAACCAGAATTACAGTATTAACTTCTTAATATGCATTTTGTGATTCATATGGTTTATCTAAGCTTAACAAAACTTTTAAAATGTTTATAATTAAATAATAAATGTAATATAATCTATCGATTCAGAATCGATTCATTTCTATCTAAATTTATGTACATTTGTATCCTATCTGTAATTAGTTATTTTAATTTAGAAGAAAAAGGAACTTACCTGGTCATCTAGAACATGCAGAGGAGTTGAGCTGAGTAGGTTTATTCTCCTCTTTTCTTCAAAGGAGTTGTGAACTGAATTGGAGTAACTCCATTTTCTCCTTTCAAAATTAATTAACATCAAAAAGCTATATGGTCAATAGAGGCATCGTAAGCATTGCATCAAACCCAATTGAAGAAGCAAGAAAATGAATTAAATAGAAGTAGTAGATCCAGGGAAAGGGAAAAGTTATAAAGGAAAAACGTACATAGGGCAGATTTTAATGGGCAATTCGAATTCTAAATTCTTGCACGCCTCACATGGATGTCCAATCCGTGTGTCCTGTGTCGTTTGAACTCTGGGGACATAGATCTGATATTGAACCAAAATACAGACGAAACCGAATTAAATAACATTCAAAGGCAATTTATGGACTCAGTTACATCTTTCTTTCGCTCCAATAAGGAAACAAAACAAATAGCTATATATAAAACAAACAAACCTACCTCAAATTTGGTAGTAGCCATCGACATGTAGGTGCCATTAGCCAGAGAAATACCAGTAACTGTGGCCGCCCGATTGAGTGTCTCCTGAGCAGTCAAAATAGCAGCACGGGGAAGGGAAATGTAAGTAGCTGGTAGGTATATAATGGATAGCATCGAGATGCCCTTCCGTATGCATTGCATTGGCATAAAAATCAAATTCTCGGACATAAAATTGACCCCCACATGCGCTTAAACTTTGCTCATAAACTCAATAATTTACCCTTGAACACGTGGAAAATGGTGAAAAGTCCCCCAGTAGCAGTAGTGCAAAAAGCAATACTAAAGTGCGATTAGAAAAATAGTCAACAGAGTAAAACGGAAGAATCTCCATCAATGAAGAAACCACTGAGCTGGATTCTTTTCTTTTGCTTCCGCCATATTTGAAACAATCACTCAGTGATAACTATATTGTTTGCTCTGCCAAAATGAATTAGCATCAGAATTCGCTCTAATCAATGGAGGAATCGTAAATACTGTATCCAATTCAATGAAAAAGGAGAAGACGAGGAAATAGATAGTTCTACCCGATCCATGGGTTAAAAAGAAAAGTTAGGAAGACTACACATACCACAGATTTTGATGGGCTCTTTGAGCTTTAATTGCTTACAAACCTCAGATAGATGTTTAACCTCTATGTTCCAGTTGGGCATGTTTGAATCCTGAGCACACAAAACACATATCATACTAAATTCGAGATAAAACCAAATAAAAAAACAGATTCATCTACAACCCTCAAATGAGAAACAAAAAGTTATTTGGAGATTTTGATGGGCACTCTTGGATCCAGTTACTTGCATGGCCTCGCATAAATGGACATAAATCACATATAAATCCGAGATGTAACCGAAGCCACCAGATAGAGACACAGAAACATACAGACGTGCATTACTACATACACAGAACAACACAAAGACATAAACAGACACGGAGCACAAACAACGCTTTCTCTCACACTGCGCACAAACACAACACAACAAACATAACACAAGAAGCCACCAGACAGAGACACAGAAACATACAGACGTGCATTACTACAAACACAGAACAACACAAAGACATAAACAGACACAGAGCACAAACAACGCGGAGGAGCCCTCCAGACCGCCATGGAGAGAGAGAATGGAGAGAGCACATAGATGTTGAATGTCAATGCGGCAATCAATTAATAGATACGATACCGCGCTGCACCTCGGATTCTATGACCGTTGATAAAGAATTCAAATTCTATTTTTGAATAAAAGCACAAAAGCACTGATACAATGCATCGACTCTAAAGATTTCATTCGATTCAAATTTCAGCCAATAGGGAAGTCTGACACTTGATTTGGATGAGTTTCAACACTTTTATATCCCTAGGTGCAAATCATTTCCTATAAAGTGGTGTGGACAGTGATAGCGGAATTTTATTAAATGTTAGATATCATTTTTGGGATTCAACTGCGTTAAGTAAGTCATTCAAAGTATCACCATTTCCATGAGAGGTAGTCGTAAAGTGACTAATTTCTCATGATTTTTGAATAGTTCACTTAGCACTCATTGCATCGGGTGTGGGTGAAGAAGTGGGATTGAAACTAGTGAAATGTGGAGAACGAATCACATAGCATCAATCATCACTTCCGAGGCTTGCACCCGGTAACCAGGACTTCCCAGGAGGTCACCCATCCCAGAACTCCTCTGGCTCAAGCGCGCTTAACTGTGGAGTTTTTCCCCACAATCAAGCCCACTTAGCTTGCTACCCCATTTGCAAAACCTTAGCAAGTATTGTGCCTCATGAACCATTCAGGTAGAGATCCCTTGACTCTTTTTGAATTTAAGTATGGGGGATTTTCGCAGTGCATTATATTAGATATCATTTTTGGGATTCAACTGCGTTAAGTAAGTCATTCAAAGTATGACCATTTCCATGAGAGGTAGTCGTAAAGTGACTAATTTCTCATGATTTTTGAATAGTTCACTTAGCACTCATTGCATCGGGTGATGCTCGCAGGGGTGAAGAAGTGGGATTGAAACTAGTGAAATGTGGAGAACGAATCACATAGCATCAATCATCACTTCCGGGGCTTGCACCCGGTAACCAGGACTTCCCAGGAGGTCACCCATCCCAGAACTCCTCTGGCTCAAGCGCGCTTAACTGTGGAGTTTTTCCCCACAATCAAGCCCACTTATCTTGCTACCCCATTTGCAAAACCTTAGCAAGTATTGTGCCTCATGAACCATTCAGGTAGAGATCCCTTGACTCTTTTTGAATTTAAGTATGGGGGATTTTCGCAGTGCATTATATTAGATATCATTTTTGGGATTCAACTGCGTTAAGTAAGTCATTCAAAGTATGACCATTTCCATGAGAGGTAGTCGTAAAGTGACTAATTTCTCATGATTTTTGAATAGTTCACTTAGCACTCATTGCATCGGGTGATGCTCACAGGGGTGAAGAAGTGGGATTGAAACTAGTGAAATGTGGAGAACGAATCACATAGCATCAAACATCACTTCCGGGGCTTGCACCCGGTAACCAGGGCTTCCCAGGAGGTCACCCATCCCAGAACTCCTCTGGCTCAAGCGCGCTTAACTGTGGAGTTTTTCCCCACAATCAAGCCCACTTAGCTTGCTACCCCATTTGCAAAACCTTAGCAAGTATTGTGCCTCATGAACCATTCAGGTAGAGATCCCTTGACTCTTTTTGAATTTAAGTATGGGGGATTTTCGCAGTGCATTATATTAGATATCATTTTTGGGATTCAACTGCGTTAAGTAAGTCATTCAAAGTATGACCATTTCCATGAGAGGTAGTCGTAAAGTGACTAATTTCTCATGATTTTTGAATAGTTCACTTAGCACTCATTGCATCGGGTGATGCTCACAGGGGTGAAGAAGTGGGATTGAAACTAGTGAAATGTGGAGAACGAATCACATAGCATCAATCATCACTTTCGGGGCTTGCACCCAGTAACCAGGACTTCCCAGGAGGTCACCCATCCCAGAACTCCTCTGGCTCAAGCGCGCTTATTAAATGTTATTTATATTATTATTTTTTATATATAAATGATTAACTACGGATAATAACAACAACAACAACAACATTTATTAATTAAATATACATTTATATTGTGTTTTTTATTTAAATATAACTGTTAAAAATTTATAATATTAACATAATTTTTTTATTTAATTTAATTATTTAGATTATTGATTTTTCATTATTAAATTATATTACATTATATAATAATAATTAATTTAATTGAAAAATTTGTTAATATAATTTAATTGAAAAATAACAAAAGAAAGTTGAATAACATTTATTATATTTAGCTTCATAGTTGGTTTAATTGGTAGAATTTTAGTTATTAAAGTATTTTTGTTATTGAAAGGTTACACGTTCAATTCTTCTTATGTTATACACTTCATAAGCAAGCCATGGAGTCATCCCTTCTAGTGGATCAACCTACGATCGCTTCATTCCTATTATAAACAATGTGATGAACAATTTTTCCTCATTTCAAAAAGAATTTCAATATCACATGAGCTATTTTTCCTCATAGATAAGCATGCCAAGTAGTGATCCCATCAAGTGGATCAACCCAACAAAAATATTTAACCCAAAAGTACGCACAAGTATTTTTACTTTTATAAGTATTATAATTTTATTTTGTTAAACAATACAAATTAAAATGAATAAAAAAAAAAATATTAAAACAATGTAATATATAAATTGATGGAAATATTAAAATATAAATTAGTTAAAAATTTATTAAAATTTAACATTTAAACTTTAACCATTTCTTCTTTTACGGGAAGGAAATTTTATAAGTTGTCAATGCAACCAATTTGAATCGAAATAATTAAAACCCTCACAATCAACTATAACTTATTTAATAAATAAATAAAATATTAAAACTTATACAAAATTTAAAAAAAAAATAATGATTTTTTTTTTTTTTTTTTACAAAATCTTGAATAATTAAAAGTTGAAAATTTTTCAAAAACCTTATTCATTACTCCTATGAAAAGAATGAGCACTTACACTTGCTAATCATGATTTACTTTTATTTAGAGGAAAACTTTTTTTTAAATTAAACAATTAACAATCTCCCCATATGTATGCAATACCTTGCAAGCCATATATATTATAAACTCATGGTTCATCTTAAAACCAAGGTTTTCTGGAGACTATTGAAAATTGAAGCCGAGATCTTAATTTCCAATAAAACAACTATCCTTCTAATTTTACTATGACAAAGTATGGGTATCATTTTCAATAATTCAAACTTAAATGACAAAATATAACACATTATCCGTATTTTTTTTTTTTTTTTATAAATATCCCTAAAGACCAACACCACAACACCAACATCGACCCAAATGCAAAAGAAAGAGTTTCGAATTGCAGGTCACACAAAGAAAATGATCGTACCAGACAAGAGGAACATAATGATCGTACCAGACAAGAGGAACATGCAAATTGAAGTTTTACATTTTCCCATTTTATCTTTATCATTTCGTAAATATACTTGGAAAATGTGGGTCTTTTGTTTGTGGAAGCCAAACACACTTAAAGATGGGGTGTAAAATGGACTCATAACTATACTAGGACTTCACTGGAAAAATGGAAAACAAATGTGGTTATATTATCGGTAAGGAAATCAATTTCACATGTAGAATAAAACAATTAATGCAAGTGGTGTGAGTTTTAAACTATATTTAAGACATCCTAATGTAACTACATCCACGCAAAGATGCTTCTGTATATTATTAGACACTTACCCTGTGAGGCAAACTGTTATCCACGTGGCTGTGGTATAAAGATGTTCCATACGGAATATGGGCATTGTTCAACGTGTATATGACCTACAAAGCATAAATAAATAAATAGGACAGATTAACAAAGAGGTTGAACTAACGTTTTGCTTTCCTCTACTCTAACAAAGTGGACTAACTAGATTTTATTTTGATCTACTCTAATGTCTGGTTTAAGATTTATGTTTGAAATGTTAGGTTAAATTTGTCATACGTTTGAAGGATCTGTAAGTGTAAATTTTTATTAAAAAAAAATAATTTTATATTTTATATTATAACATATATGTTATATGTCAATTTATTTTAGGAAAAAAAGACAATTACTGTGTAAATATTATTTATTTATTTTCAGTTTTTAAAATAAAATTTAATATGAAATTTATTTTATTTTATTAATATATTTTATTTATATTAAATAATACATTATTAAATAATTTAATTATGTGATATTTTTAAATTTTTTTGAGTTATTTTATTTATCTTTTCTCCACTCTTTTATGGCAATTTTAAATTGAATACTAAAAAAGTTACACATTTCTTTTATATCATATTATAAAAAACACCACAAAATTAATATGAATATAAATATAAACATTATTTCAAAAAACTTATAAATTATAATATGCACTAAGGACAAAATTATAAACGATTCTTAAAAGACTTTTTTAATTTTTAATTTTAATTTTAAGATTATTCCATATAATTTTTCATCATTACATGAAAATGTTTGGAAATATACACCATTTGATTTAAAATGCTATTAAATTTTTTCTTCTATTTATTATTTGGATAAATCCCTGAATATTTATTATTGAAAATATTATCCAATTAAATAATATATGTTGTAACTTATATAGGCTTAGAATATGTCCTAAAATTGTTTTTGCTTGGTTGAGAGTTTATCTTCCACAAGGCGTAAGGAAATAAGTTAACAACCCAATACCCAAAGGCATCTCGCAGGGGTGAAAAAGTAACCCCTTATGGTTTTCCTTGAACAAGAGCACCGAGTGTTTTTGTGGATAACATTAAGTGATGATTGCCTCCATTACTATTTTGACAACTAAATAACGATGTGTTTCCCACTGTTTATATATATTGCAATTTACATATTGTTTTAAAAGAAATGCTACAACTTATTTGATATTAATTATCATTCATATATATATATATATATATATATCTTGAGTTTGGTGAGACTACATCTTCATCATGTCCAATATATCACCCCAATCGAGGACAAGGAATTGAACTGGTGACTTCACATCAAAGAGTGCCTTAACCGAGCAATTGTTAACCATCTATCCAAGACCCCATGGACTACATATGATATATATTGAAATTTATAATATATTAATTATTTTAATATCAAGGGGTGGAAGGAGATGAGGGATTGAGTCTTAAATCCCAATGGAATTCAAGAAATGAATAAGGAAGGGAGTGAGTCTCAAATCTCGATGGAATTCAAGAAATGAAGTATTTATGGGACTTGGCGAGTGGACGAAAAATCTCGCAGAAATGTATGGGCTTCTTTTTGGACTCCAATTGGCTAAAGAACAAGATGTCTCCAAGATAATGATTACGGGGAATTCCCTTGTCACTATTCAACACCTTCAAAAGGGTTCTCTCCCCAAGAACAAGATTCTAATCCTTTTTCTCAGAAGAATCTATAATATCTTGGATTCATTTTCTCAAGAGGCCTATTACCACATTTTAAGAAGTCAAAGAAAAGAGGCGAATGCACAGGCTAACCAAATATGTCTCTTGGAAGCAGGTCAATTTGTTGTTAGCGACTTGCCTAGGGAGAAGGTTATACCATGAAGAACTTCATCTAAGAAATTTTCCTTCCTCTCAACAATAGAGTTGTTGGATATATGAACATTGTGCATTACAATATGGAGGTTTCTATGACTCCTTATTCAGCCCCTTGTCTCCTTCATTATTTATAAACACGTGTTTATATATTGGTGTGAGAGGCCTGTCACCATGGATGAGGCATCGGATTGTGGGCGTGCAGGCCATGCGCTCACTCATCCATCGCATGTGGCATCATATGAAACCCAAAAATCCTTTATTTTCTCCTTTACCCTCTTACCAAGCTCTTTGAAGGATACATGGTGGGGAGATTTAATGAACTTCATTGTTGATTCAATCTTTGACTTGTGGGAATTCTCAGGACTTAAGGTAGCATTCATGGATGGTGTTAAAATGGCAAGCAAGCATGTACGAATTCGATGGTGTTTGTTTGTGATCCAAGCCTTCCTTTCTAGTGGTCAGTGGGACTTTCATGCCTTTGTAGACTCCAAAGGCATAAAGAAATCCTTCAAATGTATGAGTCCCTGCTCGGTGTTGGGCTTTTAATATGGTTGGACTCATTGAAAGAAAAAATCATGGGAATTCTACTGCCCATTCCAGACTCAGTTTTCCTCTTTCGCATAGTAAGAAGTTAGGAATGTTTCCTTTCTGGTGTGTTAATGGATTTTTTGGAATCACAAGAGGTCAGTTGTAAAGTTTCTAAAGAAGGTTTAGTAATTCTCTTAATCGAATTTGGGGCTTATCTGACACTTTGAGCGCTTCCAACTTTCTTTTCCTTTATTAGAGACATTATTGATTTCGGGATGACAATAAGGGAGAAGCTTCAGACAACACCGGACTATTCTTTAATTGGTATACTTTCATTAATTTAGAATTCAATTACATTGTTACCTTTAGTTTAGTTTTGTTTTATTCTCTCTATAGGGAAGATGCCTTATTTTCTGCCTATTTGAGGCTCTTCTTGAACCTTGAGTATCTTGGCCATCCCTTTTTGTTAGCCACTCCCTTCCTATCTCCCAACCCTTTTGGCTCTTTATTTGTGCCATTTTGTCACTCAGTATCTCTAAATCTGAGTTCCTCCATTTTCTTCCTAACCATTATGGAGAATAGGGTCTATATTCTTGTAGTCAAGGGATGCACAAGTCAATGCAATTTTTTTCCCCACCCCTCGTAGGTTGTTAATATGAGAATGGATAACTTCAACGACATATTCATTATCAATCAAATACTATCCTCCTTTCAGTAAAAGAAATACAAAGCTCCAAGTAAAAGTGAACTAGCAAGAGGATGACTGGCTCTTCGTTGTCAACTTATCGAATTGCAATCTTAGAGGAATTCCAAGGAACATCACAATACAACTAACAAATCTGCGGGTTTCGCCTCGGATAAGATGTCAATTGACCCTCCTCCATGACTTATGATCGAATTTTCTAAGATTATATTTTTGTCTCGTCAATTTTGTCATGCCTACAACTATAGAATGATTAGGAAAATGTATGTATCTGATAGTTTACTAGATGAATTTTTTGGGTTTTCGCTTGGTTTTCTATTAAAATATTGTATCCTGGAACAAAATATAAGCATTTCTCAAGTAGGCTTCCATCAGGCACAAATTTAATGCCAAATTTACTCATTTATGTGTCACACACAGACACATATACGAAAGTGAAAAGCCATTAGTTTGGAGTAAGAACTTGGTCAACTAATGGGGATATGTGTTCACTATATAGGTTATTAACGAGGTAACAATTTTTCCCAGAAAATAGTGGAAATTCTTGTACGTTTTGGACCAAAATCGGGCAGAAATTTTGGGAAATTTAGTTTATAACTGTCAAATTTTAAGATTTTGAGGGCCCCATGGGTTTTTGATAGTGACGAATCCACTTCCACCATAAAAAAAAAAAGAAAAAAGAAGCTATTTAAACACTTCTATGATTAGACTTTTTGAGAAATAAAAATCAGATTCGAACTAAAAAAGATTGGCTTCCGAACAAAATTGTGGTAAAAAACGCTTTTTACTAATATTTCAGATTTGTATTTAACAAGTATTTCAGATTTAAATTCTGTATTGTATGGCTATTTACCGTCAGTGTCTTTTCATCCCATCTTCGCCTTTGTGTCTACGACACTGAGGTGTACAAGCAATGCCAAAATTAAGAGGTTGAAATAAATAACTTGCTATAGGGAATTAATTGAGCGTGTGTTGTATATACTCACTATTCTATTTTGGCCTTTGTTTTGGTAAATTCAGATGGTGGACATACACAGCCACCACTCAATTAATGCCCTATAGTATGCTAAATATTTGTTGCCAACTTATGCTAAATATTTGTTGCCAACTTAAGATGGTAACCGATTAAACGAAATAAAAAATTTAAATTTAGTATACATGTGTTTTCCACATGTAAATTTCATGAGTACGCTCTACATAAATAGTCCTTTCAGGTTTGATAATGTAAAGCTTATGGCAACAAATATTTCCAACCTTATAGATAAATTAATGCTCTTAAAGGACAGGTTCATGCCATCCATCCATCGATCATACATACGCCTTTCTGGGTTGCATGAGGTATGTTACACATTCAATGCATAGCCCATGCCATACATCCATGGATCTCGAATCACAACTATCTTGGATCCATGCCATACAACCCGTGCGTACATACTCAAATCACATTGAATGCCCAGATATTTTAGTAAATATTGAACGCCGCCATGGCGATTTACTCTTCCTCACCTCCTAGATTTACTCTAATCTACCCTGTTTGAAATTTAAATTTACTCTACCCTGTTCAAACTTCATTGGCATTGGAAGTAGTGAAAACTTCATTGGCATTGGCAGCAGCGAAATATTCCTGAACGTTTCTTCCACTTCTCAGGTAGGTGCATCACTCCTGAAATCGATGATATTTGTCAATGTTTTTTTCCTGTTGCTTGCATGCGATTCTTTGCTTTCATGCGAATTTGAGTTGATCTATAAACACTTTCCAAATTTCAATAGCATTCTGGAACGAACTGCAACAAGAAGACTAGTGTTCCTTACATAAACAATCTTGTATCTAACTGTTATTTCAATTTACTTCATTGAAAAGAAAAAAAGCTAACAATGTTGCTCAAATGGTAGAGCCTCGCTTTGTTTGTGAAAGTTACTAGGTTTTGTACCGTGCATCTCCATTACCATTTTGGTTGGTTTTGAATGGATTGTCTTCTTCGCATCCAAATCCACCTCATTGTAGCATTGAATGACAAACATCATTCAATAGTGTTTACTTATTTCATTTCTTTGGCAAACATCATGCAGCAATATTTATTATTTCATTTCTTCTTTATTTTTTAGGTTGAAATTAATTTATTGTAGTTTTTGAATGTTTTAAAAATTCAAAAGACAAAAATAAATTCAATCATTCCACCTTACTTTTATTAATCAGATTTTCAAAATACTATAAAATCAGCAATCCAAAAGCATGCAATTGAAAGTAATATAAAAATATTTAGATATAGGCCATCGCAGTTAATTCCATAGAAATATATAAAATTATTAGATATAGGCCAAGACATTTAAATCCATAGAAATACAGAAATGTGCATAAACTGGTTGCTGTTTGAATCAAATGCTATGCTTAGTACCAAGCCCTTTCTTGATTATCAATGTCTATAAACGCTTTCCAAATTTCAATAGCATTCTGGAACGAACTGCAATAAGAAGACCAATGTTCCTTACATAAACAATCTTTTATTTAATTGCTATTTCAATTTACTTCATCGAAAAGAAAAAAGTTAACGATGTCGCTCAAATGGTAGAGTCTCGCTTTGCTTGCGAAAGTTAATAGGTTTTGTACTGTGCATCTCCATTATCATTTTGGTTGGTTTTGAATGGATTGCCTTGCTCCCATCCAAATCCATCGTCGTTGCAGCATTGAACGACAAACATCATGCAACAGTCTTTACTTATTTCATTTCTTATTTTTCTTTTAGGTTGAAATTAATTTATTGTATTTTTCGGAATATTTTAAAAATTCAAAAGACAAAAATTAATTCAACCAGTCCACCTTCCTTTTATTAATAAGATTTTCAAAATACTCTAAAATCGGGAATCCAAACCATGCAACTGAAAGTAATATAAGTATAGGCTAGGACAATTAAATCCATAGAAATGATATGCTTATTACCACGCCCTTTCTTGATTATGATTCTCTAATCGAAAAATGTACTAAGTCCTTTCTTGATTATGTTTCTCTAATTGAAAAATTGTTATGCTTAGTACCAAGCCCTTTCTCGATTATGATTCTCTAATCCAAAAATGTACTAAGCCCTTTCTTTCACCTTGAAGTTACCAACGCGAAATTTACTCTTGAAATCAATTTAATCTTCGTCTCCTATGCCCTAATTAAACTGTCACAAGCTTGCATTTCTTGATTTTTCAACTGTGTATTTTTTCCAAGGAGGAACAAGCTTTTGTATTTTGCTTCATCTTTGCTTTCCTTCACTTCAAAGTTACCTGCACAAATTTTACAATTGAAATCAATTTAATCTTGGTCTCCTATGCCCCAATTAAACAGTCACAAGCATGCATTTTTTGATTTTTCAAATTTACTTATTAAACTATCACCAACTTGCATTTCTTGAACTTTCAAATAAAGGAGTCATTTGAACTTTCAAAAATGGCATAATTTATACATTATATAATTTATATAATTTTGGTTAAAATGAAACCATTAAAGGCTTATAGAGGTAATATATTAACGACGGATACTTCATAAAATAATCTCTTCGTATTCATTGGAAAATGTTTTTAATTGATATTAGAATGATTTTTATACATTGGACACAACTATCTTAATTTTTTATTATAAAAAAAAATTGTCCATGATAGATATGTCACCACTAATACAACTTAAAATCATGAAAATCTTAGCAATATGCAATTTTGAGTAAATATTCCCTTGAGCTACATTCCTAGCATAAATATCCACTCATTTCCAAAGTTTTGAAAAAGAAATATTACATAAGGCATTTTGGATTGATTAATAACATATAATCGGTATAATTTTTTATCTCTACATTTGTTTTGCATAATATTTTTATATTTCTTTCTACTATGCTTTAATTTCCTTCCATAGAGCCTTATGTTATTTCTTAGGATGTCATTTAACTTAATTGAATTTATGATAAAGGTATAAATTTTGCGCTTAGTTCTTCAATACTAATTTTTTTATTGAGATTGTAAATTTTAATTCAATTATTTATAGTCTAGTATCATTTATAAAATACGTTGTTCCCTAATCATATAAGTTTTAATCTAGAACATTGATAATGCATATTTCTTATAATCATTCTCACTCTTAATATCTATAATTTTTCTTAACACTTATCATTTTATTGCAGACTGACACACGCTTCGCTCGCTTGTGCATATGATAACCTGCATGGTTTACAGAGAACAAAAAAAATCATTGTAATTTTTCTTTCATGGATTGCCTTCACCTTTGCAATTCTTTTCCAAATAGTTCAGATTATTTAATTGTGCTACTAATCAGTATTAGTAGGGTAGTTACTTAGCCTTTACTTTAAAATTTTTACATTTCACACATAGACTAATTAAGGGGAAAAGCAAGTGGCCATAATCCACATATCATTTTCAATTTGTTTTGCTATTTTACCCAAGTCACATAGCTTAATTAGCAAAGGAGTAAGCGACCCATAATCTACACATATTTTTTACTAACCATAGCATTTTTACTTCATTAGCATTGAGACTAGGAAGTGGATGTTATTAAAGAAAGGGAGTAGCCCCTGCTTCCCTTGCGCCTTTTAGACGATCCTGGGCTTGCACCTAAAATATTTCTCAAAGCACTCAATTTTCCATCTCTCTTTCTGGGCTCACATAGAGTAATAGGAAGGAAGTAAGTGGAAAATCAACCACACATTATTTTCTTTGTAGGTAAGGAACAAACATAACTTAGTGTAAGTAGATGATTTTGTAAAGGATCATTGCATATCCACATCAATACATACTTTGTATGTCCACTTTGTCACTTACACACACATTGCACTACACACACTAAGCTACTCTAAACATTGAACAAAGGGTATCAAGTTTAAGGAGCTTTTGTACTTAGTTTATTTAAGCTTAATTTTTCACACCATAAGTGAAGGAAGATGCCTAAAAGCAATGATAACTTGAACAAACTAAATTTCCCCACATGGGCCACAAAATAATTTATATTTTAGGTTAGGACTATTTGGGATAGGCATACAATAAGCTGCCATGGTCATGTTACATTTTGAAACATAGAAGTTGTCTTTTAGGGTGCTTCAAATCCTTCAATCATCCCATGGAAAAGACTACCTGGGCAGCACAGAGACCTGATTTAGGGGGGGTTCGACTTAGGCTCAGTGTGTGCAGTACTGTATGGGGCTACTCGACCTGTATAGTGCTAAGTAATGGTAACCGATTACCAAGAAGCTAAAGACTCGACTACCCTTGCGAGACAAAGGCATCCTACTGGCCAAATTTTAGGGCATCTTTCCCTATAGGTGGAGGTGTGGGAAGCACTAAAGCCTCATTCATTACCTTGGTTGATTCTTTTGGCTATTGGAAGCATCACCAGTTCTTTCGGGACGTAGCCCCAGTACTCGTCATAAAAGATATCTCTGCAAGGCCCAGTTACTTTGATAATGGAAAGGACGAATAGGTCTTCATAGGACCTTTTATCATATGCAAAACAAATTAAAACCATTTTCCTTGTTTGATTGATCACATAGCTTAACTTAAAGCGAAAGTAACAATTTATTTTTCACTTTCTTTTATGTATGTAATTTTTTTTATACATATGCCTCTCCTCACCTTACTTTTTCATATTAAGAATAATAAGACAATGATACACAAAACATTCGGATCCCTATTTCCCCTGAATATACATTAAAATAAATTCTACAAATAAAAATTGAAACGAAACATTTAAGTTTAAGAAAAGAATAATTTTAAATAATAAAAATAATTAATCAAATTATAATTAATTAAGAAAATTGAAACCATTAACTATATTTAATTCACCATAATTATAAATTCTAATTACTTATAAATAATGCTTCATTTTTGTCCATTAACTACTGTGGAAATGTAATGATGATTGTAAAATACTATTATTATTACCAAAACATAATAATTTAATCAAATTCAAATTATCCCTTAAAAAACAATGAAAATAAGTGTAAACTTACTTCATAATATATCTTATAGGAATTGAAATATGTTCCCAAAATGCTATTGTTAATATCCAATTGTAAATTTTGTTATACTGAAATGTAAATAATAAACTTACTGATCATTGAGATTTTCAAATTTGTTATCAAGTGCTATATAACCTATTATGGTTTATTAAGTTTCATGTCTTAGGAGCCAAATCAATGTTCTTAACATTTATTTGTAAGTGGAGAAAGAGATATGATTAACACAGTTTAAAAAACACAAACATATTGAATAAATAACCTACCAAATTCATCAAATGAAGTGACAAAAATAGGACTACAATTCTCATAACTGAAAAATTTAGTTGCAAAGCTTATGTTTGGTTAGAAAAGTTTGAAATAATAAAACTAGTGCAACCATATAAATTAGATGACTAATAAATATTCGTACACATCAATTTGTAATTACTAAAAAAAACACATCTTTTACTATATCTCATATTATTAAGATTAAAAGAAACATGAAAATTAGCTAAATTATAATTTTATTTTAAATTATTATTAATAATATTAATTATAATGTAAACAATAATCATTGAGATTTTTAAATTTGTTACTAAATGATATATATAACAGGTTATGGTTTATCAATTTTTATGTCTTAGGAGCCAAACCAATGTTCTTAACAATTGTTTATAAGTGAAGAAAGAAATATAATTAACATTCCTTAAAAAAAGAACGGTATATTGAATAAATAACCTACTAAACTCATCAAATGTAGTGACAAAAGTAGGACTATAATTCTTAGAAGGAGGTATGCCTATATTATATATATATATATATATATCAAAGTATAAAATTTAATTCCAAAGCTTTTGTTTTTGAAAAAAAAAAAATTGATTAGAAAAGTTCAATAAAATTAGTGTAACCATATAAATTAGATGGCTAATAAATATTGATAGACATTAATTCATAATCAATGACAAAACATACTACTTTAATATATCTCATATTATTAAGACTAAAAAAACATAAAAATTAACTAAATTATAATTTAAATTTAAATTCTTATTATTATTATTAATTACAAAAAACAAGTAATACAAAAATTAAAACTATATACATTTAGAAAAAAACCATATACATTTAGAAAAACTTGTAACAACGTTTTTAGTCATGAAGATTCACACTCACTTTACCATGGAGATTTGCTAATATAAATAAGTTTTTTTACAACATCAAAGCTTATCAATACTACATGACCAAAAACCATAACTTATTTTATATGACACTTAGTTATGTGGCAATTTTTTTAATATATCAATTTAATTAAAAAGACAAAAGGAACATAAAAATTCTAGAATATTAAATCCTTATCATTAATAATTATTTTAATGGTTCAATTCTTCCAATACTTTTTCAATTTTTCAATTCTTCAACACTAGTTACATGAATAGTTTAATTCTTTCCAACACTCTTTGGGTCGGGACCTTTGATTAAATTGACAAATAATGATCCCTTAAAATAGATCTTCCTAATACAATAATTATTTTATAAAAATCGTAATAAAATGTTATAAATACAAAGATTATAATTACTAATCATTATAATAATATAAAAATTAAAATTTTTATTATTATCTTTTGTTTTTTAAGAATAGAATTGCGTAATTACTCTTAGAACCTATGCATTATTAAAACTGCTTCTGCTTTAAGAACGTTTTCTGGCAAGTGAAAGTCTGCTCTTAGTTATTTCACTTGATAACAGTGATGTGTCAACTGACATTTATGGCTGTCCTCAATGTTGGTTTGACAAACTGAGTTTGATAGGCATGTACACTAATATAATGATACAATATGTGGGTAAGACTACTGCTGGGACGTTTTAAACGAAATCATTAGCAGTCTACGCGTAGGCTGCTTGGGCTAAATATACAAACTACGGAGAAGTCGATGAAGAGTCTGCACGTATTTAAAAAAGAGTTAAAGAGATATCACATTGATCTCGGTCGTAATTATTTTTTTTTGGTTATTTTATTTTATTTTATTACGTAACTACGGGTACAGCTCATATTGTCATGATGCAGTGTTGATGTGCGCGAATCTTTTTAATAACAACTGTTAGGGTGTATTACACTCATTTGGATCCGGGACCACCTAATTATGAAAACGTTGATAGACTGCGCGCGTGCCAGCGTAGTGTCAGGAGTTGAATTCACCAAATATTGGATCTGCTCGGTCCGGAACGAAGTTTCTCAATGGCAAGTCGATATGAATGATAGGCATCACGCGTTATTATAACTGAAGATTTGTAATTCTCTAGTGTTTCCATTTCCGGCCATAAATAAATGAAATTAGGGTTTTTATATAATCTTCAATTCAATTTCGAGGAACTTCTAGAGCTTATGCCTATATACTGATATAGGATAAGACCCTTTTTTTTTACCTTTTAAATGGAATCCTCGGATTTTATTAGAATCATCATGAGTTTACAACTAGGTCATTTTGGCTATATCTACAATCTATGAAGAAGTTGATGAAAAGTCTACCATCTAAGTTGGTGAAGAAATCATGTTACATTATATAATTGTGTCATAATTATGTCTCGGAGGTAATTGAAGTTTTATTGTTTTTTCCTTTATTGCGTTTTTAGTATTAGCTGCTTATATTGTGGTGAAGAGTTTGAGGTAAGAGAGTCATTTTAATAACAACAACGTTAAAGGTTTTATTAGAAAGTACAATTGAATTTAGAACTACAACTAAATAGATACTAGATCGAATTGAGGTAAGAGAGTCATTTTAATAACAACAATGTTAAAGGTTTTATTAAACAGTACAATTGAATTTAGAGCTATGATGAAATAGATACTAGATCGATTTTCTTTTTAGGATGTAAGGGTGTAGTGAGATTAGCTGGTAGGTTTTTATGGGCACTCTAAAAACAATTTCATTCTATTATGTGCAACAATTAACAATTATGTTTTGAGTTAGAAATAATTAATTCCTACTTGTCTATGGTTGTAATTTTCCATCTGAGGAGTTTGTTCCTACATAATAGGAATTTAGTTTCTCTTAGTTTAGTGTGTGGTTGAGAGAATCTCTCAACCACACTACTGTACTTCTAAGATAGCATTCCTATCTTGAGACTATTAATTGTATAAATATGTGTGTAATTTCCTCATTCAAATTAATAGAATATATTATTGAGTGTCTGCAATTTTATCTTTTTGTTTAAGTTTTAAAAGGGTACAATAATTTGACTTTTGTGATTTGCAATTTCTGCTTTAACCTTTGAAAGCTATTAAAATTGTTACAAATAAACAATAAATGTATTTTAACTTGTCAGTTTAAGTTTGGGTTATACAGAGTGAGATTTAGTAATTCCTTAGTATACCTTATGTGACTCATAATTTCTAATTTAAATAGGGGAAATTTATAAATAAACAATAAATGTAATTCATAATTTATAATTCCTTACTATACCTTATGTGACTCATAATTTCTAATTTAAATAGGGGAAATTTATAAATAAACAATAAATGTAATTCATAATTTCACAATAAATATAAACAACAATATGTTTTTTATAATTCATAATTCCTATCTAACTTAAACCTATTGTAAACAAATGATAAATATAAACAATTTTTATTAATAATCTATTAGCCTACATTTGTAATCTATCCCATCTCATTATTAAAAAAAAAAAAACATACAAGTTCGTTTAAAACATAAAAAACACTTAAACTGAATTAATTTTTTTCTTTTTTCTTTTTTCTTTTAACATAGTGGATACACATGGCTAACCATTTCAATTTGTCTGAAAATTAATCAACATAAAAAGCCTATCTGATCAATAAAGAAAACCGTAATTATTATATAAAACCCCCTTTAAATAAAAAAAATCCTAACTATTGCATCAAACCCCATTTAAAAAGATCTAGGGAAAAGGAAAAATATAAAGACAAACATACATATGACATACTTCAAATTCTAATTGCCGGCAAGACTGGCATAAATGTCTTATCTGTGCTTCCGCCGCGTTTGAACTCGATGAACCTAATATATAAAACATCCCAAGCAATTGATGCGCTCGGTTATATGCTTCTTTGCCTCAAACGAGGAAAAAAATAACTTTATATACAAAACATACAGCAGATTTTAATGGGCACTTGATGTAACTGCATGCAAAATGTGTGGATGGACATTCTATATCTGTTATAAGCAAATGATAACTATAATATAATCTATTAATCCTGGCAAAATGTGTGGATGGACACTCTATATCTGTTATAAGCAAATGATAACTATAATATAATCTATCACTTCAGGATTAGTCATTCATGGCTAGTAGGTTAAAAGTTAACTATTTTAGAAATGAAAGAGAAATTTACATGGGTAATTTATTAGTGATTAATTATTTTAGAAAACCAAAAAGATAGCTACCTCTTCATTTAGAAGATGATGGAATTGAATTAATTTTTTGTTAGCCACATTTGTGACACATAATAACCACTCCAATTTCTCTTATGAAAATGAATCACATCAAGAGTATTTTTGATCAATAAAGTAACTGTAACAATTCATCAAACCCAATTAAAACATATTGCATATCCATGGGAAAGAAAAAAAGATAAATGGCAAAACATACATACTGCAGATTTTGGCTGGTGCTTAGAATTCAAAATGCCTCGCATAGATATTGTATCTGTGAACTAGGTGACATATCGCATATCAAACCACCAAAAATGGAGATGAAACCGAATACAAAAAGCACCCCAAAGCAATTTAGGACTTGGTTACATCTTTCTCTCACTCAAATGAGGAAACAAATAATTATATATACAAAACATAATGCAGATTTTGACGATGGGCTCTCCTAGATCTAAATGCATGCAAGACGCGCAGATGCCCTCTCTACACTCTTATTTATGCGGGTTTGAATCGTGAGGCCATACATCATATATCAAACCCAATCAGGGAGGTGGTCCGATGGTCTCCTTCATTCTAATTCGAGACAAGCACATCAATCAAATTCTTTTTTGCCTTAGTCTGAATGGAGAGAAGTTAAACTGAATTGGATTAATTTCTTTTTCTTCTTCCACATTTGTTACATATCACTAACCACTCCAATTTCTCTTATGAAAATTAATCATATCAAGAGTCTTTCTGATCAATAGAGGGATTGTAATTATTGCATCAAACCCAATTAAAAGATATTGCATATCCTTCTTAATTCATTTCTTTTTCTTCTTCCACATTTGTTACATATCACTAACCACTCCAATTTCCCTTATGAAAATTAATCACATCAAGAGTCTTTCTGATCAATAGGGAAATTGTAACTATTGCATCAAACCCAATTAAAAGATATTGCATATCCATGGGAAAGAAAAACAAATAAAAGACAAAAAAATACATACTGCAGATTTTGGCTTGTGCTTAGAATTCGAAATGCCTCACATAGATGTTATATCTGTGCTTCATTTGAACTCCAAGGTGACAGATCTCATATCAAACCAACCAAAAATGGAGATGAAACCGAATACAAAAACGCCCCAAAGCAATTTATGGACTTGGTTACATCCTTCTCTCACTCAAATGGGGAAACTAGTAATTATATATACCAAAACATACTGCAGATTTTGATGATGGGATCTAAATGCGTGCAAGATGCGCAGTTGCCCTCTCTACACTCTGTTGTTTATGCGGGTTCGAATCCTGAGACCATATATCATATCAAACCCAATCAAAGAGCTGGTCCGATGGTCTTCCTTTTAATTCGAGACAAGTACACCTTGAATTTGTCTCAGTCCGTGCAAATCAAAGAGCTCATCCGTGTCCGTAATGTTTTGGTTGCAAGAAGGGAAGATCCCAGCGAGTTCGAAACCAATCAAACTTTATGAAGGAGCTATTTTCCTTCCTTTTAATTGCACCAATCAAAATATATTTTCTATTTTAATATTTCTAATTTTATAAAGAAAATAAGTTTAAAATATATCAGCGTAAAATGCTATTGAAGAGAAGAATAAACTTAAAATAAAAATAATTTTTTATTTAATAAAAGTTTCTTTAAATATTAGATTGATTTGACGGATGATTTTTTTTCTAAATATTAAATTGAGGTGATATTAGGGGTATAATGTAATATTTTAAATTATATATATTTTTGATAAATTTGCTAATAAATTTCAGATTTATTATTAATTATTTTATATTTATAATTTCAAAAAAATTATATACAAAATATTTGAAAGTTATTTTGATTTTTTTTAGTTAATTAAATTATATAACAAAAATTATAAAACCCTGTGCCATATTAAATATATTTTGTTTTGTTGAATTCTTTGGGATATGAATGTTTTGGGTATTCCAAAGAACAAATTAAGTGTTTTGTCTCTAGGATGATGATTAATATTTAAAAATTTTAAGAATATATCGAATCATTTCCTTTTATTTTTTTTAAATTTATTGTAGTATATAATATGAAATAAAAATATGATTGAAGAGTTTAGACTTCTGTGATCTATATTTTGATTGTGAAAATAATTTCGGAAAAATCATATAGAGAATCATTTGTCGATGCGTTTCGAACCAACTCTTGTGGTTTATTGTCAGGACAAGTTGAGGAACAAATGTGAGCGATCAGATAAATAGGGAATGCAGGTCCAACAACTTTGACCAAGAAATGGCTAAAAGGACTCATAATGACTAGATTAGACCAGGCCCAGGTGGGAAGGGTGAAAGGTTGTTAAATAAATTATTCAAATAATATTATAATTTCTAATCTTATGGTAAATAATATTTAAAGAGACCATAGTTTAATTTTATATATCTAATAATAGACTAGAACAATTTTTTTTTAATTAATATTATCAATAGTAATATTATTATATTAACTTCAAATTAATATTATTAAATTAACTTCAAATTGATATTATTAATAATATTAGTCCAGGGTAAATATACTAATTAATAATGTGAGTAATTTAATTAAAGGAATAATATTACTATTATTACTATTTTAATTGTTGTTTGATGATACTCATTATATTCAAAGAGACTAAACTGATATCATTATTACCTTAATTCTTTTGGTAAAAATTTCAATATTATTAAATAATAGTAATATTATACTTAAAACTAATAATAATGGTCTAGGGTAAATAATTAATTATTATTAATTAGTAAAGTGACTAATGTTATTAAAAGAATGATATTATTATTAATAAACTATTGTTACCATATGAAAACAACGAATAGCTAAGGCAAGGAAAAAACCAAGAAGAGGCTAAGACAAAAGGGCCAGGATCCAACAAGCACTAATCTTCCAATCGTGATCCCAGGATTCTTAAGAAGCACAATATTCCCTCAACCTTTAGACCTCTTAACACCATCCGTAGGTCCTTTCGATCTGTTAAATATCCTGTCAACCCTAAAGACATGAAAGGTGTCTATGTCATTCCCTATTACTATGGCGCCCCATACATTGGTGAAACTGGTTGTTCTATTAATTAATGAGCACTGAGCACACTTGAAGCATGGAATGACCAAGTCCTTAGCCCTTGCAGAGCATGCTGAGAAAACTGAACATCATATCTGTATCCAAGAGGCTCAAGTTATCGCGAGAGTTGCTGAGTTTCACCATGGTAAATTAGGGAAGCCCTTGAGATCGAGAAAAGACCTATGAATCTCAATAGTATCGAAGAGGCTCAAGTTATCGCGAGAGTTGCTGAGTTTCACCATCGTAAATTTAGGGAAGCCCTTGAGATCGAGAAAAGACCTATGAATCTCAATAGGGATGATGGCTGGAAGATTAGTAGTTGTTGGATCCCATCCCTTTTGTCTTAGCCTCTTCTTTTCCTTGCCTTAATTGTCTGCTGTTTTCATATGGTAACAATAGTTTAGTAATAATAATATCATTCTCTCGCTCTAATAACAAAACAAGAAAAACATACCTCAAATTTTGATGGGGCTTCTAGATCCAACTGTTGTCCGCATGCGCAGATGCACATTCTCTCCGTCCATTGCTTTGGCCGGTTCGAACCCTGAGGCCATACATCTGATATCGAACCAAATGAAAGATCGTGTCCCAGTCCTCTCCTTCCGTTTTAATTTTTAATTTACTATCCCAGATTGAGGTGATATGAATATACTTATTTTTTGAAATTAGTTAGCACAAACACAACACATCTCTCTGCTCATCTCTCTCTCACACTGGGCACAAACACAACACAAGAAACCACCAGACAGAGACAGAGACAGAGACACAGAAACATACAGACATACATTACTACATACACACATACATAAAACAGAGACAGAGCACAAATAACGCGAAGGAGCGCTCCAGACTGCCGTGGAGAGAGAGAATGCAGAGAGCACATAGATGCTGAATGCCAACGCGGCAATCAATTTATAGATACGATATCGCGTTGCACCTAGGATTCTATGATGTCCCTTGGCTAGTCATGTGACCGTTGATCTAAAAATTCAATTGCTTTTTTGGAATAAATGCACAAAAGCACTGATACAATGCATCCACTATAAAGATTTCATTCAATTCAAGTATCGGCCATTATGGAAGTGTGACTTTGGATGAGTTTCAACACTTTTATATCCCTATCTTCTTGGTTGCAAATCATTGCCTATAAAGTGGTTGATAGTGGATTTTATTAAATGTTATTTATATTATTTGTTAGGTAAACTAATTAAATTTTTTAAATAATATAATAATTCAAATTTAATTGTGTTTTTGTCATTTAAATATAATCGTTAATATATAAAATTAAAACAAATATTTTATTTATTTTATTTAATTATTTAGATTATTGATTTTTCATTATTAAATTATATTACATTACAAAATAATAATTAATTTAAAAGAAAAATAATAAAATAGAGTTTTATTTATTTAACTAACATTTATTATATTCACCTCCATGGTACTTTTATATATATTATAATTTTATTTGGTTAAACAACACATAAAAATGATAAAAAAAGGAAAAAAAAACAATGTGATATATAAATTGATTGAAATATTAAAATATAAATTAATAAAAAATATTTATTGAAATTTAACATCTAAAAGTTAACTATTTTTTTTTAAATTAAATGAAGTTTTATAAGTTCTCAATCCAACCAATCTAAATAAAAATAATTAAAACTTTTACAATCAATTATAATTAAATAAAATATTAATTTTTTTTACAAAACATACAAAAAATTTATGACTTTCTTTTTATACAAAATTCTGAATAATTAAATGCTGAAAACTTTTCAAAAACCTTATTATTTACTCCTATGAAAAGAATGGTAAGTTACAATTTCTCATCATGATTTACACATATTTAGAGGAAAGTTCTTTTTAAAAGTTAAATTTTGATGGCAACAACCTCTCCCCATATAAATGCAATAGCCTGCAAGCCACATATATCATAAATTCATAGTTCATCTTAAGACCAAGATGTCTGGAGACCACTGGAAATTGGAGTCATGATCCTAGACTCCAATGGGACACCTATCCTTCCTACTATGACAAGGTATGGGTGTCATTTTTGAGGATTCAAACATCGGTGGAGAGAGAGTAACAAATTGTCTTAACGATTCGATCTACCCTTAATTGATGTATACTTAGAGGAAAGTTATAGATATAGCTAAGGACCAACACCACGACACCAACATCGACCCAAATCAATAAGATGGGTAGGTTGATTCCTTTTATGATGTGTTTTCACCTATCATAATCGTGTGGTGGCCGACGAGTCTAGATTTGATGTGTTGATGCGTTCTCTTTTTTTTGTTCCGTTTTCAAGATAAAAACATAGTTTTTCTTAGATGATTCCCATACTAAACTATGGTATTGAATATTTGAATATAAGTAAAGATTACAAAAAGTGTATATCAAGGCTCTCTTAAAGGTATTCGAATTTTGGGAGAGAATTTTCCATCTCCCACCAACAATTCATTGGCTATACCTTTTCTATGAGCACCACCATTAATAGAGAAATGAATGCTCTTAAAAAGATCCTAGAAGATTTCTCATTAGTCTCCAGAAACACTATAAACCTTGCCAAACCAAAGCTCTTATTTTTGAATACCCCTATGGTCGTCCAAAGACACATAACTCACATCCTTGGTCACCAAATCAGCCATTTGTTGGAAAAATACTTGGGAACCCCTAAAGTAGAATCCACCTTAAAAACCAAACACTAGAAGGAGCTCCTTCAAAAACCCAAGAATAAACTTAATTGTTGGACTTTCTAATCCCTCAACATTGTAGGGAAACTCATTCTCCTTAAATCTATGCTACAATATATCCCCATCCTACTCTTCTTTACCATAACAACCCCCAAAAGAACCCTCAATTCCATTAAAAAAATTAGTGCACCTTCTTATGGCATGGAGCTTCCATAGAAAATAAATGGGCCCTGGCCTCCTGGGATAAGCTATGCCTACCCAAGTTCAAAGGAGGTTTGGGTCTCATTGATTCATAAACCCGCAATATGTATTCAAAGCAAAAGTATGGTGGAGATGGATAAAGGGGGGTGTTGAATTTTGGAAGAAGATATGGATACAAAAATACAACCTTGACATCTCTTTCCAACAACAAATAAGGACAATATCCACCCTAATGGATCTTTAATCTATAATCATGTTGATGCCAGTAAGAATATCATCCAAATGCATAATTTCTGGAATATATGTGATGGTACATCCACCATCTTCTATGAATACTAATGGAAACAAATTCCCAAACTCATTAACAATGGATCCTGTAATGAGATCAAGAACATGCTACAAGCTCAAGATTGGATAAAGGAGGCGAATTACTGGCAGGAAAATCCAACCACAACTTCACAATGCCTATGGAAAGATAAAGGCCAATGGCCACACATTGAAGAAAATGAAAACATGCAGCAATTATGGACTAATCTTCAAAACAATAAAAAAACATGCTTGTACAGTTCAAACAAATTTTGTTGGTGATATCAACCCAATGGAACCTTCACAATCAAGGAAGATTGTTCCCTTGATTCTAGTCACACATATTTCCTAGTCTAAAAAATATGGAAACACATATGGTCTCAAAATCTATGGTCGAAGGTGGCCCACTTCCTCTGGCTCTTAATCATGAAACACACTCTCACATCGGAGTGGATGATGATATTCAATTTCAAAGGACCTTCCTTCTACCACCTATGTGGTATTGGAGAAGAATACCCAACACACTTGTTTAACGCTTGCACTTACTTTGTAGATCTATCGGATCATGTGGCCACTATGTTCAAACATTAAGAAAAGAGCAAGGACAAAATTTCCAACACGATAAAAATTTGGAACCCATCCTAATTTGAAAATCCCATCTTGAAAAAAGCTCAGTATTCAAATCCAAGCCTCTTACTCTGAAATATCTAATAGGAGAAACATAAATGCATCTTCAAATATCAACACCTCTCAAGGCCTGACATTTGGTCCTCTTTCTAAACAATTTCAAGGAATATGCTCTTATTCACCCTCGACCTTTGGATTCTTGGACTTCCCCTTCTAAAATTCACATTCTGCAAAAGTTATTTCTTTTCATTATCTCCCCTCTCTCCCCTCTCCCTCTCCACACCACCCAACCCCCCCCCCCCCCCCAACCACAAACCCTTACTCCTCTCTCTCTAAATGGTCTCCCCCTCCCCTTTCCTATATCAAATTCAATTTTTATGCTTCCTCCAAAGGAAATTTAAGTCTTGGAGGCTATGGAAGCATGTTTGGAAATGATCAAGGGAATTCTCTCTTCTATTACATTGTAACCTTGAACCACAACACTAACAATGTTGATAAATTTTTCACCCTAGAAAGAGGCCTCACCTATGCCATTCAACTTTCCTATACAAAGTTGATTATTGAAGGGGACTCGAATATGGTCATCAACAAAATGAAACACCTCCTAAATGGAGGAAAATCCCAAAAAGTCACAGTTAGTTGGAGGTTTGAACACTTCCTCACTTGCATCAAATCCTCCATCCCCAACATCCTTGTGATTCTTCCCTCCCATGTTAGGATATCTACTAATAAAGTCACATATTACCTTGCTAATAGAGGATGCATTAAGCAAGTTCCTAACACAACAACTTCATGGCCCTCCTCCCTAGATCTCCAAGGGATCCAAGAATGTCAAGATCTCCTACAGAGGGATAATGACATCCAAATGGGGATGACCCATGTCCGTGCATGAGGCCATGAAGGCATCCCTTAGCATACACGAGTGCCTCAACACACCTTCGATATCATTGAGGATGATACACAAAACAAGGTTCCAATAGGAAGCCCTCTAGCAGGTTCAAAGTGAAAGGTGTCTACTTCCACATTAGAATGCAAGGAGGATGGGGGTTGCATTAAAGCTATCCATAGTGAAGGAACCCTAGGGAAATTATTCTCTCCCCTGCATTTGTTGATTTTTGTGTAGCATCAGAAGGTATTGGACTCCTAAGTCGACCTAGAATATTTATGAAAAAAAATCATTTTTTATTGGGCTTCATGTAGGCTCAAAATGGACAAGTCGGCCCAGCTCATGATGGGATGTGTCCCTTGGTGTAAATGCATCCATTTGAATTGTATATATGTCGAATATGACATCTTCATTTGACCAATTTTTAGCATCATCTCTTTTCTATAAAAGACACAAGTGGGAGTTGATAGATGATGTATATGATTGAAATTAGGGCTTGGATTTTTGGAAAAAAATTCTAGACAACCTTTTTTTGAGAATGGATATTTCTATAGTTATTCCACTAGTATAAAATGGTGATGTTAGTGACTAGGTGACTAAAAACGTTACTCACCATAACTTTTCCGAGTGAAATACTACTAAAAATTAGCAATATTAAGATACCCAACTAAAAATGACTAACAAAATGACTATTTTAGCGACCAGTTAAAATATACAACTAGCTAATAAGTAATACTACTAAAAATGACTAATTTAGTCTAGGAAAAAAAATATCACTACCTAACAAAAACTACAACAATATGAATTAGTCGTTTATATTAGTCATTTTAATTGCGTCACTTCAACAATCTAAACTTACAAGTCATATGGGATTCAAAGGTTGTTTTAGATTGGGTGAAAGGTTATACTTCCTTGTACACTTCTTTATTGGATCAAAAGATGGTTAAAATTATGGAGCTTATTAGAATCTTTAGGGTCATATAATTTGATCACATTCACATGAAATCAAATTCAAAGGTTGAAAAATTATAGAAAAGGGGATTGGGCCAACAACTGATTTTGCAACACGGCATGACCACCTATATATGTTGCAACAACCTTTCCAACTTATTTAGTTGGTTGCACATATATTTCACATTTCTTCTTCGTCTTGCAAAGTGGTAGTGCTAAGGAGAGGGTATGAACTTTGGTCAAAGAATGTTCACTTAGTACCACTATCAAATGTGATTCATGCAACTTGCATGACGATAAATGGATGACATTTGAAAGTTACAAACGTGTAAGTAGTCCACATTCAACTTTGTTGTCCTCATTGTCCTTAGTAACAACGACAAGTTTGAATATTTCCTTTATTTATCATCGCAAAAACATAACTCTTTGTTGTCCCAAACATAATTAATATTGTTGGCGTATGATCTCTTAATTATGGAATGGTCTCTTGATGATGATAACGAACTCTCAATCTCCAATTCTCATGAATACAATGAATGAATTATCTAATGTCTTACTTGTATAGATAGTTTATGATTCATTTTCTATTTTTATTGTGCCATTGTATTTATGCTTCACTAACATCCCATGCTATATGGTTAATTGAGAAAGCTTTATCTTTCATTTTTCAAGTATAATTTGGTTGCATGAATAAGCATAGTTGTGTAATTAAAATCATTCAAAATTTGTTTAATAATCATGGTTTGTTTGACTATTCGCACACTTATCCTTGACCTTTTACTTTGAGAGTGAGTAGTGTCAAATCACTAGTCTTCGTTAAGGAACTTCCTTTCATTACTCAATGAGCTAGCTTAGCTCGATATTTAAGTATTCCCCCCTAGATAAGGATATCCTTCTTGTAGTCTAAAGAGAGAGAGAAGGCCACCAAGGTGACATTGGGTGGCTTGCTTGATGGGTGGGGTGAAGACTTTTTTTTTTCTATGAGAGTGTTTACGTGGAGATACAATTTAGAAAATTCTTACAAGAAAATTAGTTTCCTTTATTTCCATCACCTAAACTACTTCCAATAAAATCATGTGCTTTTAATAAAATCTAATTTTGATAAATAATTAATTAAATAAAATTAAAAAAATAAGATTATTATTATTATTGTTATTTTTTTGTATGAGAGAGAATAGACAACCATATCATGTTTGTACTTAAGGATCGATTATATCCACTACCACAATCACCTCCAAGTGTACCCACATTGCCTCACATGTGGCACACTGAGCTAATCAAAGTTTAAACCAATATCATCATAAGGAATGCCTTAACAACGCATTCTATCATCAACTAATCTGCACCATGGGGCAAATTAAAAATAAATTTTAATATTAAAAACTATAGCCAATTTATTTTATTTGAAAATTAATTTTAACATCTAATTTGAGGAAACTCCGTAAAATAAAATTTAATATGAAAAATATTAAGCAAAATAAAGTTGGGGTAAATTATAAAAAAAATAAGTAAAGTGAAATATAAAATTAATAATTATAATTATAATTAATAATTCAATCATATTATTCATAATTTACCAAGTGTTATAGGCATAAAATCTCTCCATATACAAATCTTTTTTAAAGTGAAAAGAGATTTGATCCCCTCTACCCTTGGTAAATACAAAATTAAGATAGATCTAAGCTAGTTTTATATCAATTTATGTAATTGAAAGTAAAGAATTATTATTTTAATTAAAAGTTACTTTCAAAAATATTTGTAATTTCCTCAATTTTAAAATAAAACCAGCCTGGTTCCATCTTAACTCCGGATCTATCAAGCGACGAGAGGGATCACATCTCTTGACGTGAAAACCTCTTTTTTGAGTGCAAAACTTGAGGAAAGGTTTGTACCTCGAGAGATTTGATCTGTCTCGGTGCTTGATAGATCCAAATTTTAGATGGATCTAGGTTGGTTTCAGTCATATGCAGCCAAAAAAAATCTAATGAACATATGATTAATTTTATCAATAATATGTAAATTCATCTAATATTAATATAATCATTTTAAATATGCTAATATCTCTCAGATTAATTTGTATATTTTAATTTTAAATTTACTTAGTTGTCTCAGTTTGTTGTGATGATAATAACTTTAATGATGAAAGATGATGAAATATAAATTTTGAATGTAAAGAGACAATGTCATAGTGTTGAATGATAGAAAATGTGAATAATAAGAATATAGTTAATTACAAGTAGTCTTCATTGTGGTTAATCTAAAACTATTTTCTTCTATTATTCTTATTGTCACCCTTTTTACTTTTGTCATATTTTCATATTGATTGTCATATTTTCATATTGATTATATGAAAAGGACGGGTTAAACCATAAACCATTTAAATCTTTAGCTCAATCTATTATAGTAAACATCATTCCGTGTCTCTCCTTCTCTCCAATATTAACAGGTTGAATTACTATAACACAAAAATTAATGTACATTGTCAATATTTTTTTATGCTTACACTGAAATCAATGCACAATGTTAATCAATAGCTTTAAAATTAATGTACCATCCTACATCCAATTACATCAAAACAGAAATCAACGTTTACACTAAAATTAATGAATCTAATGCAAGCAATTAAATAATATTAGAAAACAACATTTACACTAAAATCACCGCATCTAATGAAAGAAATCAAATAAGATTAGAAATCAACATTTACACTCAAATCAATTCATCTAGTGAACGTAAGAAAATTGGATTATAAACCAAAATCTACACTGAAATTAATGCACCTAGTGCAAGTAAGCAAATAGAATTATAAAGCAACATCTACACTCAAATCAACACATCTTGTGCAAACAATCAAATAGGATTAGAAATCACCATCTACATTAAAATCAATGCATTTAATGAAAGCAATCAAAGAAGAATAGAAATCACCATCTACACTGAAATCAATGCATCTAGTGCAAGCAATCAAACATTATTAGAAATCAACATCTACATTGTAATCAATGCATCTAGTGCAAGCAAGAAAATAGGAATAAAAATCACCGTCTACATTGAAATCAATGCATTTAGTGCAAGCAATCAAATAGGATTAGAAATCATCTACATTGAAATTAATGCATCTAGTGAAAGCAATCAAATATCCTTAGAAATCAACATCTACACTAAAATCAATTAATCTAGTGCAAGAAATTAATAGTTCATCTTAAGACCAAGACGTCTGGAGACCACTGGAATTGGAGTCATGATGCTAAAGGCAACAAGTGACACCCTGTTTCTCTTCATGTACTGACTAGAGTTGTTTTCTTCATTAATTTGTCTCATCTACCAGTTTTTTTTTTAATTTACCAACTCGATACTATTAATGTCGTCCCTAAGAGAGAATACCCTAGGCTGTGTGTTGATTTTCATGAAACTGAAACTGTAATTGAAACTGAATCTGTAAGAACTGTGAGAAATGAAAATAGAACTGTAGGCTGTGTGTTGATTTTCATGAAACTGAAATTGTAACTGAAACTGAATCTATAAGAACTGAAATTGTAAGAACTGTGATAAATGAAAAAAATACTATAAAAAAAATGTGATGTAATTGATATAACTAATCTGGATATACTCGCAACTGTTTTGTGATGTTTTGTCTTCAAGGTTGGCGAATAGTTTGAAAGCATAACATGCAACTTCAACAATGGTTGAACTTCTTTTATAGCTTTTGGCACTTGAATTTAATTGGTGGTAAGGATGGACATGGATTGCAATGGCTTCATTTTGAATGTGTAGTCTGGATTTAATTTGATGTGATCTAATGGTTGGAAATTTGTTATTTGTTGATCCATGTGCTTTGATTTGTTTTAATGAGAAATAGAATGAGTTGGGTGTCATTTATTTAAATTATTGGGTTGGGTGTCATTTATTGAACAAAGTGGGTTTAAATGTTATTGGGTTGGGTGTCATTTATTGAACATAAGGGTTTTCAATGTTGAACAACACAGTAGTTATGTTGACATACATTCTCTTCTATTATGTGCAGGTATGGATATTTATTTGGGATATAAAGCTTCAGTTCTGATGAGTGGAGGTTGAAGTGACTGCTACTTTGTACTTCTAGAATAGACAATTTTGGAAGCATTTATGGTTTTATCTGTTTCTAGTTGGGTCAATATGGTTTGCACTCTTAAGTATTAAGATACTATTTATGAACAATGGTGGGCCTAGTCAATGTTTTGGGAAATTTTGGACATAAATTAATACTTATTTATACTTGATGTTATTTATCTTTGTTTAAATATTGGTTGCAAAAGTCTCAATTTCTAGTAGTTTGGCGGGACCGGTACTATATCAATCACTGGTCTTGCACAACATTGGACATCTCTCCCCTAGATTATATTTTGACTTTCTTTAATCTTTGGTATAATATTTATGTTTGAATTGTTATCTTCAATTGGTTATAAATTTTAAGGAGTTTTAAGTGTAAATTTTTATTAAAAAAAAAGAAATTAATTTTAATTTTTTTAAAAAATATATATTTTATATTATAATATATATGTTATATGTTAATTTATTTTAAAGAAAAGATAATTATATATATTTCTTGTATTTAACTGTTTAAATATTATTTATTTTCATGTTTTAAAGTAAAATTTTATATGAATTTTATTTTATTTTATTAATATATTTTATTTATATTAAATAACATCATTAAATATTTTAATTATGTGATATTTTTTAAAAATTTTAATTACTTTGCTTTTTTTCAATATATTATGTCAATATCAAATTGAATACTAAAGAAGTTACACATTTCCTTTATATCATATTATAAAAAATACCACAAAATTAAGCATTAATATGAATATAAATATAAACATTATTTTAAAAATCTTATAAATTTATAATAATGTACTAACAACCAAATTATAAACAATTATTAAAATCTTTCTAAATTTTTAATCTTAATTTTAAGATTATTTCATATAATTTCTCCTCCTTACATGAAAATGTTTCGAAATATAGGCCATTTGATTTAAAATATTATTAAATGTATTCTTACTCAATATTTATTATTGAAATAAATAACAATTGTTATATAAATTAAAATAAATTTCATTTAAAATAAATTATATTATTAATTTAAAATATTAACCAATTAAATAATATATGCTACAATTTATATAGGTTTGGAATGTCTTAACAATGTTTTTGCTTGGTGAAGATTTTATTTTCCAAAGGGGTAAGGAAATAAGTTAACAACACAAGACAAAGGCATCTAGCAGGAGTGAAAAAGTGCCCCCCTTATGGTTTTCTTTGAACAAGAGAACTGAGTCAACTTGTTTTCGTGGATAACATTAAGTGATGATTGTCTCCATTGCTATTTTGACTACTAAATTATGATGGGTTTCCCACTATTCTATATATTGCAACTTACATATTGTTTTAAAAGAAACACTACAACTTATTTGATATTAATTATCATTCATATATATATATATATATATATATATATATATATATATATATTGAGTTTGTGGGACTACATCTTCATCATGTCCAGTATATTACCCCAATTATGGTCAAGGAATTGAACTGGTGACTTCACATCAAGGAGTACCTTAACAGAGAACCAATGACTTCACATCAAGGAGTGTCTTAACATAGCACTTGTTCACCATCTATCTAAGACCCTGTGGACTGCTTATGATATGTATTGAAATTTATAAGATATTAATTATTTTAATATGAAGGGGTGGAGGAGATGAGGGTTGAGTCCTAAATCCCAATGGAATTCAAGAAATGAATAGGGGAGGGATTGAGTCTGAATCCTGATGAACTTCAAGAAATGAAGTATTCATGGGACTTGGCCAGTTGACAAAAAATGTCACAGAAATGTATGGGCTTCTTTTTGGACTCCAATTGGCTAAAGATCAAGATGTCTCCAAGGTGGTGATTATGGGTGATTCCCTTATCACTATTCAACACCTTCAAAAGGGTTCTCTCCCCAAGAACAAGCATATAATCCTTTTTCTTAGGAGAATCTATAATATGTTGGATTCATTTTCTCAAGGGGCCTGTTACCACATTTTAAGAAGTCAAAGGAAAGAGGCGGATGCACAGGCTAACCAAATATGTATCTTGGAAGCAAGTCAGTTTGTTGTCAAGGACTTGTCTGGAGAGAAGGTTATACCATGAAGAAATTCATCCAAGAAGTTTTCCTTTCTCTCAACACTAGAGTTGTTGGATATATGCACATTGTGCATTACAATATGAAGGTTTCTACGACTCCTTATTTAACACCCTGTCTCATTCATTATTTATAAACATGTGTTTATATTTTGGTGTCGAGGCCTGTCACCATGGATGAGGTGTCATATTGTGGGTATGTAGGCTATGCGTTCACTCATCCATCGCATGTGGCATCATATGAAACTCGAAAATCCTTTATTTTCTCCTCTGCCCTCGTACCAAGCTCTTTGAAGGATACATGGTGGGGAGATTTAATGAACGTCATTGTTGATTCGATCTCTAAGGTGTGGGAATTCTTGGGACTTAAGGTAGCATCCATGGCTGGTGTGAAAATGGAAAGCAAGCATGTATGCATTTTATGGTGTTTGTTTGTGAGGTGAGCCTTCCTTTCTAGTGGTCAATGGTAATTTCACGCCTTTGTAGACTCTAGAGACGTAAAGAACTCCTTCAAATGCATGAGCCCCTACTCGGTGTTGGGATTTTATTATGGTTGGACTCGTTGAAAGAAAAAATCATGGGAATTCTATTACCCATTCCAGACTCAATTTTCCTCTTTCGCGTAGTAAGAAGTTGGGAAATTTTCCTTTCTGGTGTGTTAATGGATTTTTTGGAATCATAAGAGGTCAGTTCTAAAGTTTCTCAAGAAGGTTTAGTAATTCTGTTAATCAAATTTGGGGCTTCTCCAACACTTTGAGCGCTTCCAACTCTCTTTTCTTTGATTAGAGACATTATTGATTTGGGGACGTCAATAAGGGAGAAGCTTCAGACAATGCTAGACTAGTCATTAATTGGTAGACTTTCATCAGTTTACAATTCAATTACACTGTTACCTATAGTTCAGTTTGTTTCGTTCTCTCTATAGGGAAGATGCCTTCTTTTCTGCCTATTTGAGGGTCTTCTTGAACCTTCATTATCTTGGTCATCCCTTTTCATTAGCCACTTCCACCCAATTTTCTCCTCTTGGTTTGTACATTCCCCTCCTATCTCCTAACTTTTTTGGCTATTTATTTGTGCCATTTTGTCACTCAGTATCTCTAAATCTCAGTTCCTCCTTTTCTTCCTAACCCTTATGGAGAATAGGGTGTATAAGCCAAGGGATGCACAAGTCAATGCAATGTCTATCCCCACCCCTCGTAGGTTGTTAATATGAGAATGGCTAACTTCAATTACATATTCATCATCAGTCAAATACTATCCTCCTTTTGGCAAAATAAATGCAAAAGCTCCAAGTAAAAGTGAACCAACAAGAGGATGAGATTCATTGTCAACTTACTGAATTGCAATCTTATAGGAATTCCAAGGAACATCGCAACACAATAACAAATCTCTGTGTTTCCCCTAGGATAAGATGTTAATTGACCCTCTTCCATGACTTATGATCGGATTTTCTAAAAGTATTTTTTTGTCTCATCAATTTTGTCATGCTTACAACTATAGAATGATTAGGAAAATGCATGTATCTCCTCTCCCTCTCAGTCCACCACCTCCTCCCTCCAACACCTCACTCCACGTTCCCCTTACCCCTCACCCCACCTCCCCTCCCTTTGGCTGCCCCGCCCACCCTACTCACCCCATGCTCCTCCATCTCCCTCTCATCCCACATACCCTCCACCTCCCCCTCCAACCACCTCCCTCCACACCAACCACTCCTCTCTATTCCACCTCCCACTACCACTCCCTTTCTCCCTCTCATCCACCCCACTTGTCTTCCTCACTCGAACTCCCTCTCCCTCACACCCCACCTCCCTTGTCCTGCCTCTCCCTCCCACACACCCACGTCCATCCCCCACCTCTTACCCCTACCCTCCACCTTCACCTTGCCCCTCACTGCACCTCCATCCCCACCAAACCACTCCTCCCTATCCCAACCCACCCCCTCTGGCACTCCCTTTCTTCCTCTCATTCACCCCACCTCCCCCTAACTCCTTCTCACTCTCAGATGCCTTGCCCGTCCCTCTCCCTCTCCCTCTCTCTCCCACTCTCACGCCGCCTTCTCCTCCCCCTTCCCCTCACCCCACCACCTCCTCCCCTACTCCTCCCTCTCCCCACCCACCTTCTTAGCAACATCACTTTCAATTAAAATACATATTTTTTTTTCTCAATCTCTCTACTTCTATTATTAGACAAAAAGATTCAAAAATTTACAGCAAGGTCGTAGCCTTGAAAATCTTGCCATGAGGTTGACAATTAGCCCAGATGAACACATTCCAAAAATTGGTGGACTTCCTTCTGTTGCGTCTTCTCCTAAGACCCGAAACATTATGAAACAGGGACAAGCTGAGACAAACAACCATTACGCTACTGTGCAGCGCTAAACAAGGACTTTCAGACATACAGACCCATACAGTCGACACAGAGACATATAGACACATACTATGACCTGACACAAGCAAAATTGCAAGTTTCAAAAATAGAGTAATGCGCCTACTTCTCAGGCTACCGAGAGCAGAATGCCATACAAGATCAGTCATCATCCGTAGTGTAGGGTTCCTCCACTACCTTGCACCCGTATTGCAAAGAGTCTTCCGAGTCTGAGCGAAGGACCACCGAGCCGGTGGGGTCTCCATGAGCAGGCTCACTTGGACCTACAGGGGCAGCTTGAGTCGCTAAGGAGGAGCTTCCCATGACCGGGCGTTGAGTATCAATTGGAGGCGCCATCCCTGGTTCTGGCGGAATTGTCGGATGTGCTGCTGCCTGGCCGCTGAGACTTTCACAATTTTCAATAGTAACAGAAACTAAGAAAGTGGAATTGGCCAGAGTGCAGGGGATACGATAACGGACTGTTGGATGCACCGCATGCTCACATTCAGCCATCCTACCACGCCCGTAACCTCTGCCTCTTCCGGCTCTGGTAACATGAGGATGGTTTTGCTCAGGTGCCAACTCGACCGAGGAAGAGGGGGAGATGGGGGCAGACCTTTGAGAGGTGGCACGTCCACGGGAGCCTCCACGTCTGCTTCCCATTCTAGGACGCTCTCTCGGCATTGCAATGTACAAAGGATTAACAAGCGCGCAAATACACGGAGGGGAATGACTAACCAGAACGTGAGCCCTTTGAACTTGAGCGCAATGCCTATGAAACACTCTCGTGCCTAAAACAGAGACAGAATTGGGCACTGAAAGTGATTGACCCTGAGTTACCAACAGCACCGCAGAGGAGTGCGAAGAGGCTACAGAAGAATGCGAAGAGGCAGCAGAGGAATGCCAAGAGACCGCAGAGGAATGCGAGGAGGCCGCGGGAGCACAAAGATTTTGAAGCGCCATTGCACAATTTACCAAGAGGCGGATGGAGGAGTAAAAGAACCGCATTAAAAACCTTGTGTGAGACCAGCTCACTCGTTCTGCAAGGTACCTCGTGGCGTGCATGGGCTGACACCTGCCCATGTGAAGCGCCACCTTCGTACCATCATACCATTTAAACACCGCATCCGGGAAATTACAATACATATTATAGCTTACTGGATGAAGTTTTTGGGTTTTCGTTTGGTTTTCTATTGAAAATCTTGTATTTTGGAACAAAATATAAGCATTTCTGGAGTAGGCTGCCATCAGGCACAAAATTTAATACCAAATTTACTCATTTATGTAACACACACACACATATATATATTTGTTTGGAGTACAAACTTGGTCAACTAATGGGGATATGTGTTCACTACATAGGTTAATAACAAGGTAACAAATTTGCCAATAGTAAAAACTCTCGCAAGTTTTTGATCAAAATCGAGCAGAAATTTTGGGAAATTTAAGTTATAACTACCCTTTAAAAAACCAAATTCAATAAATAAATAAATAAATTAGCTTCCAAACAAAATAATTATGGTAAAAAACGTTTTTTACTAATATTTCAGATTTGTATTTAACAAGTATTTCAGGTTTTAAATTCCATACTGTATGGCTATTTACCTGGTGTGTCTTTTCGTCTCATCGTTGCCTTTGTGTCTACGAGGTACAAACAACACCAAACTTAAGAGGCTAGCTTGTTATAGGGCATTATAAATAGCTTGCTAATGCATTAATTGAGTCGAAATTGTATATGATTATTGGTCAATTTTAACTTTTGTTTTGGCAAAATCGAATGGTGAACATATATAGCTGTCACCCAATTCAATTAATGCCCTAGAGTATGCTGAATATTTCCTGCCCACTTAAAATGGTCGTAACCGATTAAACGTAAACAAGATCTTTAAATTCCGTATACATGTGTTTTCCACGTGTAAATTTCATAAATAGTCCTTTGAGGTTTGATAACGTAAAGCTTATAGCGATGGGTTGAATATATAAACAGTATACCTTATAAAGGTTTTCAGGGTTGATAACGTAAGGTTTATAACGATGATTTTAATATATAAGCAGCATAAATTATAGAAGGTTTTTTTAGTTTATAATTTAAATTGATAATTTAAAATATTTAAATAATATAAATTATAAAATGACTTTATTAAAAAATTTATGGGAGTTTAAGCAATTATTTATGGGAATTATATTATTTTATAATAAATATATAAATTTAATTATATTATTTTATAATAAATATATAAATTTAAAAATTATTAGAATGACTTTTACGATTTTGATAAAATTATGTAAAATTTAAATGAGGATTTTTTCAAATTTTAAATATAATATAATTAATTTAATAACTTAAATGGTTGTTATTATTGTATTTATTATTGAGAGGAAATGGGAGAAAAACAAAAATATTTGAATTATATAAACTATAACAAATTTAAAAAACTCAAACTAATAAAATGGATTAATGATAATTAAAATAATTTAAAATAATAATAATAATATAAAATCATTAAATTTATGTATATTTAATAAATAAATGAAATGAATTTTTTTAATATTTTTTTTGAGTCAATTTTGTTTAAAATTTGGTAGATTTTTTCTAAAACCACAAGTTTAGGTTGTTTAATTCACAAAAAAAATTGTTTGATTTGTAAAATTCTTGTAACATACCCGGTAACTTCACATGTAAAAGTAGGGAGTTAGAAATTTTTATACAAATTACCCACAAGTAATTATCCAAATCACAACTGCACGTTCCTCATTAACCATTAGATATAATGTTCATTAGTACATAAAGTAAATTGCAATAGAGGACAGTACATCGCATATCCATTGACAACCACTGTTGTAGTATATTAACATAAACCGTCTCATGAACCTTGCATCCATTTCATGATTTTCTTAACCATATTAATTAACCACATACTTGACATTATGATTATCACATCAAATAAGGGATCATCATCATCAAGGATTCAACATCATCAAACTGACACAATAACCAATCACATCATTGAACACCGATATACCCTGGAAACTCTATAGGGTGAAAACCAGCAAACATTTAATCTTATTATTAAATGCTCGTGATGGCTTTCATCCCTTATCCATTGTTATAAAATATTACAATGAAATATCATTAAAATGTCACATAACTAGCTAAAAACTATTACATTTTCCATGAAACCCTTTACCTACATATCACCACTCTCTACATCCTGGTGGCATGATTGTTCTATCAATGTACAATCCCGCGACTCGTACTCATGAGCGTGGGCCATTAGTTCTTTACCTACCACAATGTTAAACATCATTTTTCTTTGGCACAAACTGCCATCGTTTCCTGTCATTGTTGTCGTCAACAAGCTTTGGCAACAAGATTAGATACAATATTAATCAATCAATAATCAACCTCTAAAGGTGATCCTTTAACATCTATTCATGTGCATGAATTGTAAATATATATCACAACGTGCTTCTTTTAACAACGTTATGCACAAACAATTATCAAGCATGTCATAATAAATAAGTAGTACATTTACTCAAGTAAATACTTGTTCTACTTTCCATAGTTCTTACTCACACTAATGCACATTTCTCTTCAAATTATCTAACCCAATAGTTCTACAAATCCATGTTCCTCTTTACAATATATAACACAATAGTTATATCTTCATACATATAATAAGCTATTGTTTCTATGCTTTTGCATGTGTTCTTTTCACATAGTTATTTTTCAAGAACTCAACATAGTTTCTCTATCATTTATGTACAAAGTTATCATGCATTTGTTTCCATGAAAGTATCATAACAAAGTCCTCATGCATTTTTTTTCAACAAAGTATCATAATCAACCTTTCTTTTACGCATAAGAACTAAGATAAAGTATCATAACAAAGTCCTCATGCATTTTTTTTCAAAAAATATCATAATCAACCTTTCTTTTATGCATAAGAACTAATATAATAATAACGGTAACCATTTATGTATTAAACCATGCAAATAAATCAAACTACCCAATACGCAACAACCAAATCCTTTACCTTTTTACTCACCAAAACATGTAACTTTTGCAAACTCTTGAAAAGGGATTAACACCATTAACTTATCTTTCATGCATAAAAATATATATTCTTTCTAAAGAAGGTTCCTATGACCTATCTTTGTGCATTTTATCTATGCATAGGTTATTATATTTTCTCATAACTAAGTTTTTTTTTCAAGAGAACTCTCTACCCATGAGAATATTTCACAAATTACCCTCTTAAATCTAAATTCACTTCCAGGAAAAAGACTATGAAACCCCTTTTTAAGAAAAGAGAATTCATCATATCTTTTCTTACATAAACACATATGCATGTTATATAAAGACAATAAATGTTACTTATCTTTTAATGTTGCAAATATGTATAATAACCATCTTTTCCTACATATAGTATTAACAACCTTTAACTACATGTAGTAATATATTTTCTCTACAAAGAATATATATATATATATATATATATATATATATATATATATATAAGCATTTTTTATCTACATGCAGTAATATATTTTCTTTACGAGATGAATATATAACCTTAATCTACATGTAGTAGTGTATTAAATTACCCATACTAAGGTTATTTAAATAAAAAACCCTCTTTAGGTTATTGAAGTAAAAACCTTATTTTCTTTACCAAGAGGAATATTTAATCTTTATTTACATGTACTAATACATTTTCTTTACCAAGAAAATATAAAACAACAATCTCCTCAAGAACTTTAGATGTCCTCTTCTCAAGAGGATATCTTGGGTACTTAGCAAGAACCTTGTGTAATTTTATCCCAAAGAAATAATAAAGCTACTTAGTTTTTAACACTCTCAAGAAAATCACAAAACTACTTAGCTTTTACTGTACATAAACTAAGCAACAAATATTTTCAAGAGGACTTATATTCTTGCAATATTTTAATACATAGAAACTTTGTGCATAAACTAAGCAACACATATTTTCAAGAGGACTTATATTCCTGCAATATTTTAATACATAGAAACTTTGCAATACCTGGCAATCATAACCAAACTATACTTTTTGCACCAAAATAAGGAATTTACTTTAAAGAACATGGACATTATTAACCATATCTTTCTGTGCACATAAACAAAGAATATTTCAAAAGATTAACTTATCTTTTTCAGTTGCACCACCACAAGCCTTCCAAAATAAAACACGAATCATGCAGGCCGCTCTCTCAATAATTCAATGCGGATAGGCTCAGTCAAGTATTAGATGACAACACTCATGAGTCATGCGATTCGCAGATTCTTCCAAATTCTGGCGTCTGTGAAATTTGATAACAAGCTGCTCCCGATCTTTGAACCTGGAATCTGTCACTTATTTCACTCGGCGGTGGTCACTTTCAATCTTGCCAAAAAAAGATTTGTCTATTAATTAGACTTTGTCATAAATTTATATATGAATTATTCATTTAAGAGTAGAAGAATATGAAGAACAACAATAAATCAAATATATTTCCGGAAGTTTTTGATATTTCCACCTTTTTATGGTTTTAGTTAACTTATAGTTCTTTTTACTTTACATGAAATTTACTATAACTTTGGCATGTATTGCATAATAAAGTTATATATATATATGAATATGATAAAAAACATTAACTTTTGCTCTTAACCTAGTTACAATATAACATAACACCTTAAAAGAATATTTATATATGAGAAATAAAAAAGAATATTTATATATGAGAAATAAAAATATGATTATAAAAAATAATAATTACAAATACTAAAATATATAAAAAAATTATAATATATAGTTTTCCAATTTCAATATAAAAATTACAGTGATTATAAAAATAAAATCAATTTTTTAATAAAAAAGTTGCACTTATTTTCCATATTACTATTAAAATAATAATTTTATAATATAATAATTATAGTTAGGTTAAAAGGTTAATTTAATTGGTTAGTTGAGCTTTTTTTAAGAACATTTTTGTTATTAAAAGATTAATGTTAAATTCTTTCCATACTAGTTCAATTTTTTCAACGTTCTTTGGGTCAAGATCTTTGATTGAATTGACTGATAATAATCCCTTAAAATAGATCTACTTAATACAATATTTTATAGATATAATAATAAAATATTATAAATATAAAGAGAATAATTACAAACCATTATAATAATATAAAATATAAAATTTTTATTTTTTTTTGGAGAATGGAACTGCATAATTACTCTTATAACCTATGCATGTACACTAATATAATGATACGATATGTGGGTAAGACTGCTGCTGGGACCTTTTAAATGAAATCGTGGAATGTAATGGAAATCATTAGCAGTCTACGCGTAGGCTACTTGGGCTAAATATACAACCTACGGAGAAGTCGATGAAGAGTCTACACGTATTTAAAAGAAAAGTTGAAGAAGATATCACATTGATCTCGGTCATAATTAAATTTTTTTGGACTCGTAATTAAATTGTTTTTGGTTATTTTTTATTTTATTTTATTACATGACTACTGGTACAGCTCATATTATCATGATGCAGTGTTGTTGTGCGCCAATCTTTTTAATAACAACGGTTAAGGGTGTATTACACTCATTTGGATCCGGGACCACCTAATTATGAGCATGTTAAACGTTGATAGACCGGGCGCGTGCCCTCCAAATATTGGATCCTGCCTGGTCCGGAACGAAGTTACCCAATGGCGAGTCGATATGAATGATAGGCCTCACGCGTTATTATAAGTGAAGATTTGTAATTCTCTAGCGTTTCCCTTTCCGGCAATAAATAAATGAAATTAGGGTTTTTATATAATCTTCCACCAAACTTTGAGGAATGGAATTGCATGTTTATTTCTAGAGCCTATTCCTATACACTAATATAGGGATAAGACCCTTTTTTGTGGACCTTTTAAATGTAATCCTGCGAATCTGAGGAGTTGAAGTCACATTCCTGGCTCAATATTGGATCCTGCTTGGTCCGGAAAGAAGTTGTCCCATGGCGAGCCCATAAGAATGATAGACATATTCTCGAAATTAGTTGAAAGCCATCACGCATTATTATAACTCTCAATATTTGAAATTCTCTGGTGTTTCCAATTCCCGCAATAAATAAATGAAATTAGGGTTTTCATATAATCTTTCACTCTCCTTTGAGGAATAGAATTGCATGTTTATTTCTAGAGCCTATGCCTATAACCACTGATATGCGGATAAAACCTTTTTTCGTGGACCTTTTAAATGGAATCATGGGATGTCATAACGAGTTTACAATTGGGATATTTTGGCTAGATTTACAACTTATTTAGAAGTTGAAAGGTCTATAATTAATG